>OW964835.1:33931068-34531068 GCA_943142095.1 Ophonus ardosiacus
GATTAAATTACTCTATATATTATAGTGTCTTTATCTCTAAATCTATACAAGATATAATAAAAATTTTAAGTGTATTAGATGGAGAATTTTATGTTCTTTAATATTTAATAACAAAAATTTCAAAAAATTATATTTAGAAAATTTTTTCTCAGAAACTACTACTTCCGGTTGTTCAATTGTTACCAAAACCTTTTCAGCTCTTCCCAGGAATGTCAGATTGAGGAATCCATAGTTAAACAATTTTTAAGTCTTATGGTTTTTGAGAAATCTTGTCTACAACATCCAGACATACACACATACACACATCCACACACAGACATCATTTTAAAAATGTTATAATCGGATTCTAGGGACCTTAATTCGTGCTTATTCACTGAAATCTGGATATGCGAATTTTAGCATGAATTCAATACCTTTCTTAGCGAGAGGTAAAAAGTTAGGTTCTATATTTCGGATGCCACTAGATTTAATTTGCTGATATCATCAATTTTGTAATTCAAAATGGCACAATTTTGCTCATTTCACCAAACTCGTATTTCTTCAAATCAAAAAGTTACCAATGGTGAGCAATCTTATTGAAACATTATGTATATACAAAATGTAACAGAAATAAGTACATTACGTTTAACACTTCGTTAGTCGCGCGGGGGTCCAGTAGACTCCCACTATTGAATTTTGTTTTTATTTTAAAAACTAATAACGATAAAGGGATCTGGTTCTATGACATCTCAGACGCATTCCTTTTCTTGGTTTTCCCAAAGTACCATTGATGTAAGAACATCTGTTTGCAAATAATTTGTAAGTAAATGCGGCAAGCACGTGCTGGGAGTCTAGCAGACTCCTAGCGCCTACCCCCGTTAGTATATTCGTAGCAGAGTCTGCGATACATAACTGTGTGTTTATTGTTTGAATATTCACTGTGCGTGCTTGATTTGAATTGTAATTGTACCGAAATGAGTAAAAAAAAATATATGACATCCAAATCTGAAGATATTGAAGAACTCAACCGTCTTATAGATGAAGAAAATAATTTTGAGGATAATTACCTTCCAGAAGATGATTTTGAAGTAAGATGAATCTGAAACTGAAGATAATTTAGAAATGAGATAAAATGGTTCGGATACAAAATACGAAATTGACGAGGAACATCCAGAAGAAGCAGAAGAAACAAATGAATTTTTTTATAGCAAATAACGTATTTTTTACACACTCGTGTTAGTAATTTCCGAAAATTAAAATCATTCTGAGTTACATCTTTTATTTTTCATATTTCAGCTCGGGATGGTACTCAATGGAGAAAATCGGAGTACTACACAAACCCGTCCCCATAATATATTAACAAGACTTCCTGGTGTAGTTCGTCAGATGGCTAAGAATGCCGAAAATGAAACGGACTGTTGGCGTTTATTTTTTGACAATCGTATTTTATCTTTACTTTGTCAGTTCTGTTTTGAAAACATTAATGTAGATACTGAAATAGATTCTGAATAATTTAATTTTATTAGAAATGACTGTATAAATGATTTGTATTTATTTTTCTCGAAATATACTACTAACAAAACTATTATTAAATTAATTATAAGTAATAGATTGATGCAATTAGGTTGGCATAATATTTCTATGCGTGTATTACATAGTGTGTCAACAAAAACATGGATATATTATATGATAAACAGTCGGGAGTCTACTGGACTCCCAGCGACTAACCACGTTCCATCAAGGTGCGCGCCTAACGGAGTGTTAATCAGTGATAGAACTCGGCAAAATAACAATATGTCTTATTAACTTTTTTCGAAATCGCAATTTTTTTCGGAAAAAATATTTTTAATTTCGAGACATATACTGGTGAAACAGAAAAAAAAAGTACTTGACATTCACAGAACTCGACGAGTGCAACAATATTTCTTAGTAACATTTTTTTGAATTTTCAATTTTTTTAGTAGTTTTAGGCCGGTAGTGAATTATTTACAAATCTGAAGATTTTTAAGACATTGTCTAAAAGGTTTACAAAAAAATGTTACTAAGAAATATTATTGCTCTCAACGAGTTATATCACTGGTTAAATTTAATGTACTTATTTCTGGTACACTTTGTATACATGTTAAAAAGACAAACAAGCTATTCGCGATGCAAGTTTAGACGTCAGCGCCGCTAGTGAACTTGCTTGGAGGGTATTGACATCTGTCAATCTCTTGTTTACTTTGTAATATTTTTGCGTAATTTCTCTTATATTTGTGTTATTGTTATTAATTTAAGTGTTTTGCGATAAGAATATACAATACTTTTGTATATAAGCATCGTTTTCATCTATCTAGTGTTGATATTGGGACTTTTATAGTAGGTAAATACTTACAAGGTTATGTAATAATTTCATTGTGATATTTTTATATCATTTCAATTTCATTGAATATTCAATAACATCGTAGTTGTTATTAAATTATTATTATAAACCTATGTTTATATAAAAATTAAAAAATAAAGCAAAATTACACAAAAATATGACAAAGTAAACACGAGATTGATAGATCTCAACACCCACCAAAGAAGTTCACTATTTAGTCACTAACGGCGCTGACGTCTAAACTGGCATCGCGAATAATCTCAAAAACAGGGGCCTGTATCAAAATTTTACAAGAATACAAAATTAAAGATCGTAACTTATTGTACAAAAAGGGTTTTTGAATTTTTTTACCTAGGATGAAATCTCAAATTTAATCACTCAAAATATACACAATATTAAGTTTTTAATACTAGCCTAATAGATTTTGCTATTTGCAACAGTTTACATTTGTCGTGGCATCAAAAGAAGTAAATTATCGATGATTTTTAAATAATTTTTGTCAACTCTTTTCCACAAATTCATCAATCACTCTGACCCGATTAAAGATACGGTACCCCGGTTTAAAAATTTTAATTCAGCTTGGAATTCTCCTTCATTTCATGTTGAACGATTTTTTGCATCGATGAGCGGTTAACAAATTATTAACAATTTAAACTTGAAATTTCACTAAAATCTGAAACATCTGGAAATCGGCTTAGTTTTAAATGCACAATAATGTTTATTTTTAATCGTGTCCAAATTTCAGAAGAAAAAAATGAAAACTAAGCCGATTTGCTGATGTTTCAAATTTTAGTGAAATTTCATACAAGTTTAAGGGCCGGGTTTTCAATGTACTGGCAAGTGTCTGTTAAGTCTCTGTAAAATTTATGCTCATGGTAAACACCTATTTAAGTTTTTCAATGTCATGTTAGCGTTGCCAACAGGATAAGTCTTAGCTAAACAAGAGGATAACGTAACAGACACTTTGACGATTGAAAAACCGGCCCTAAATTGTTAATAATTCGTTCATCGCTCATCGGAGCAAAAATCGTTTAACATGAAATGAAGGAGAATTCCAAGTTGAATTAAAATTTTTAAACCGCGGTTCCATATCTTTAACCTGGTCATGCCCGGTTTCACCATTGCCGAATAAATTTACAAATAGTTATCTGACGAATAAATTTTATTCATCGGTTAGTCAAAGTTTCGTTTCACCAACCAAAATCGTTGAATAGATAGTTATTCACGGAATATTATTTTTCTTTCCATTATTTTGCATTGAGTATACAGCTAACAAGTTCATCTCCTTGACAAAACTGTCATGTTCGCTGTCAACGAAAATATTTTTTTCATTTATGTCATTGAAATCAAATGAAAATGAGTGAAAATATAAATAAGAAGAGGGAAAGAAGCAAAAAATTCCTTCATGAAGAAAAAAAATGTTTAAAAACTGTAGTGGAAGAATATTTGTATATTATAGAAAATAAGAAAACTGACGATGTGTTGTCACAAGAAAATATTAAAGAATGGAATATATTTGCACAAAAAAAATATCCTTCATAAAAGAACTGGCACATTTCTTTCATTTATTGGCCCCAGATGATGCTGAATCATATAGAATTTCTTAAACGCATTGTTTTGATAATCAGAATCGCATGCGAAAATCTACTTCGTCAAATTGATTATAAATTATGATCATGTGATTATAGGGATCATTCCTTTTTCGCCTGAATAACAATTTCTTCATCAGAAGATGTCAACAATGATGAAGATGAGATTCTAATATTGACGGAAATATAAATAACAACTAAAGATAACTGCATTTTTCATATTTATCTATTATCCGTTTTAGATTGGTACCTTTTGCAAATATCCTTCTGATCGCCACTGAACAATTATATTATAACACGCACAATAAAAATGTCAAATGTCAAACTATTCGTTGAATAAATATTTAACTGGACAAAAATCTCCAGATAATTTAACTGACGATTTATTCGTCAAATAACTGCTAGCTGACGTTGGTGGAACAAAAATATGCTATTTTATTCGACGAATAGCTTAACTGATGAATAAACTATTTATTCGTCAATGGTGAAACCGGGCATCAGAGTGGTTGATGAATTTGTGGAAAATAGTTGACAAATATTATTTAAAAATCATCGATAATTTACTTCTTTTGATGCCACGACGAATGTAAACTGTTTTAAATAACAAAATCTATTAGATTATGTATTAAAAACTTAATAGTGTGTATATTTTGAGTGATTAAATTTTCTTTTGTAAATTGTTGTTCTGGTTACCTATTTTTGAAGATAACTCTTTGAGAGTTCATTTTAGGTAAAAAATGCAAAAACCCTTTTTGTACAAAAAATTACGAACTTTAATTTCGTATTTTTTTGCACCTTTGATCCAAGATGGCGGCCCACGCCGAACCTCCCCAAGGTCACAAATTTTAATTTTTCATCCCCGTCTCGACCCAAACAACATTATGTTAAAAGTGTTTTTTTCCCACCTCTTGCAAGGCAAAGGTCTTTTTTGGTCTCCATTGACTGGACTAAATAAGAAAGAAAATAAAAACTTAAAAACCGATGTCTCGGGTGCCCAGGTATTGCAAATCGTAGGCAGCATGCACTGCTATCTGTTTCACGGGAAAAACATATATAAATAATAACAAAACAAAAACAAACAAGTAAGAAAGGTAACAATTTATAATATTTTCAATATAGGAAGCCTTGTTCGACTAAGTTCTAAACTGTCACAATGATTTAAATTATTATACTTGGCTTTAAAAATCTCATTGCCTTCTCCAGTTAATCTCTTGTAAAGATGTGTAGTTCTTGAAATAATTTTGATACCTTGAAACTTTACTTAGTGGAATTCTCTGCAACTGACGATTTCACAGGCTCATTCAATCTGATGTCAGAATTATTTCAAGATCTATATCTATATAATTTTGAAGTTTAGAAATTGGTCGAGCATGGGTTCCTCTATTAAAAATATTATAAACTGTTACTCTGATCTTGTTAGCGTTTGTTTTGTTATTATTTATTTATGTTTTATCGTGAAGTAAGCAGCAATGTACGTGCCATCCTGAATGAGGCAGCAGTATATGCTGCCGAAGCGTTGACTTAGATTAATAGAACTTAAACCAAAAGGTTGTTTTATTTTAATATTGTGTTAAAAGATTTTTTACTATTTCATATGAGCATTTCATAAATGTATTCTTTTTTTAGGTTAAAGAATTTCATATTCCGCCACTTTTTAAAGGATATGAGAATAATTTTCAAGCAGATTTAGCTGTTATCGTTATGAAGAAACCGTTTGTGTTAACAAATGTAGTGCAACCAGTCTGTATGGATTGGAATAGGGAGTTTGAAAAAGAACAACTCAAGGACGGTTCGATAGGAAATGTACATATTTTTACTGAAATTATTAAGACAATTCTCCAATAAAGTATAATAAAATTTATAGATAACAGGCTGGAGATTCAACCTTAATGATAACCTGATGAGTAACACTTTGAAACCGTTGACGGCACAATATGTAGAAACTGGTGTGTGTTTAAATATGGTGCCTCGCAATTTTAGAAGATGGATTACTCCGGATAAATTTTGCACTGTTTTTACAAATGGTAAGATTTAATTCACATTAACACGATAGTTTCACCTCGAGTGCCATTGTTTTGTAATATTTTTGATAGTTCATTAACCCAAGTGGCTATGATAAGAAAAATATATCTGTTGTGGCCAGCACAATACCTTTCGCCAATTCCTTTTGTATCGAATTTAATATTTTTTGTACACACAAATAATTCTAATTATTTCTATTTTTTCATTCTATAAGAAATCTTGTTCTATTCTTCTAAAATGTTCAAGGTGGTTATTTTTAAATATTTAATTAATAATTCAATAAGAAATATTAAATGTATTTCCCAGAAAAAGCTGTCAGTAATGTCAGTAAAGCTGTTGATTTTTGATAGTGACATTTGTCTATCAGTTACAAACATTTGAATTTGACATCTGATTTTCTTGATGTAGACTGGTCTGTGCGATTTATTGAAATAGAATATTCTAATAACAAAATTTTCATAAAATAACATTTAGAAGAATACGTAGTTGAACAGTTCTTAAGTATTATAGTTCTACACACACACACACACACACACACACACACACACACACACACACACACACACGCACACACACACACACACACACGCACGCACACACACACACGCACACACACACACGCACACACACGCTCACACACACACATACACACACACACACACACACACACACATATGCATTAAAAATACTAATACTAATTTACATAATTAACAATACATTATTACTTATATACAAAATTATCTAAACTAATAACAATTAACTAAACTATCAAAATCAATACTATTAACAAATTTAATAAAATATTGTAAATAATCTTCAACAAGAACTGTGTTACTGCAGGGCCAACTTCCACCTTTTCTTCTTATTGAATTTATTAAATTCTCACGATCAGATTTTAACAAAATACACTCGAAAATTAAATGATTTACTGTTTGATTGTCATTACCACATTTACATTCAGAATTTTCTGTTATTTTATACTTGTAGAGATAGCTATTAATTTTTCCATATCCGGTTAGCATTGTTGTTAGTTTTGGGAAGTACGGTAATTTAATTAGAAGTCTATTATTAATTTCGGGGAAGAACATTTTCGTAATATTACCTTTAATACTTTTGGACCATTCATTCTGCCATTTATTAACACTGACCAATTTTTCTTCATTTTCCAATAACCTTTTTCTAAATAAATTGTCTATTATGTTATTTCCAATTCCAAATTTTGATTTCTGGTAAATTCTAAAAATTTCATCTAATTTAATTAAAATAGGTGTATTACCAGTTAGGATGCAAGAAGCATCAAATGATATTGTCCTGTACCCATTTAAAATTTTAATGTTCATTAGAAATTGAGCTGTTCTAATTAATCTTTTATTTGATTATTTTTGTAAGGCTGTTATCCATACTGGTAAACCATACGATAAAATAGGAACAATAGCTCCTTTATAAATTGTATTTAATGCTTCCTGTCGAAGACCCCACGAAATTTTTGCCGATTTCGATAAAATGTATATTAATTTGCAACATTTTTCAGTTATATATTTTATATGATTGTCAAAGGTAAATTTATTGTTTATCATTATGCCTAAATATTTTAAGGAATTTGTTTGCTCTAGTGCCTTGTAGTTGAGGAAGATATTTATTTTTTTATGAATTAAAGTTCTTTTCTTTGTAATCAACATAACTTGAGATTTACTTTCATTAAATTTAATTTTGTTATTAATTGCCCAATTCGAAATCTTTCCCATTTCAATATTTACCCAATTAAATGTAAATGGAGCATGCTGAAATAAAGATTTATTAAATAAAAAAAAAAACACACACACACACACACACACAGTTTTTCCTTACGCAAAAGTGGGCCATTAATTTTAAACAAAAATACTTCAAGTAATTGTTGTAGAGAATTAAATTCTACACCTAAATCAATAAACACAATGGGTGGTAGTATGGACAAGTGATTACGGGTGATTAGCTAGGAGATGACTAGCTATGTTTTAGCGATGTCAATCGTTTATGGATTATTTTAGACAAAAATACTTCAAAGAGCAGTTATAGACAAATTAATTGTACACAACTTTTATTTGAAGTATGTTTCTCCAAAATAATCAATAATCAAATACTATCATTCAGAAAATTCTGAAACCTTGTATTTCTACCCTATTCTAATACGAAAATTAGCCATTAGATTTTGGTGTAAATCGGATAAACAGAAATGGCACTTTACTTGAAGCTCATAATGGTCTTTCTTCAAAAAATACTATTAAATGCCATTTTTTCGCATTTTGTCATTATGAAAATTATATATTATTGAATTTTGTACAGGTATACATTAATCCTTTTTCTATATATTTTACAGATAAATTTAAAAATTATTTTGGAAAGAATGAAAGAAATGTCATTATAAATGATTTAAAAATAAATTAATATTTCAAATTTGAAAGGTATTTTTTATTTAGTAAGGCGAAAATGAAATAATTGTGATCAAATACGATAGTTATAAAATAAAAATTGTTTACAAGAATGAATCTAAGAAAAAATCATGAATATTTAAATAAGCATGTTGCGAAGAACCAAATGCTTATGATTTACAATATATTTTTACTCTTTTGAAATCTACGATTAGAAATGTTATGTTATGTTATTTCTACTGAAATTTCCCTGGTTTACTATTAAAATTTAGTACTTGATTTAGTGAAAGAACTATCCAAAAGAAATATTTTCTGGCAATATTGATATTCCAATAAATGTAAAAATGTTGATTACAACAAAGCATATTTTGATTGATTACAAGAGTAAATCCAACAAAGAAAATTTTATTAATATTTTAATAGCATTATATTCTGCGAAGCATCAAATATAACGATTCTAGCTTGGGTTCCGTGATTAATATTTTGTAGTTTTTACACAAAATTAAAATTTGTGAATTGATCATTTTCTACAGCTTATCGAAGGTTGTGTGCCGTTATTGAAATGTGGCCCATACTTTATTTACTTGAAATACAAAACTTAATAAAAACTAGATTACTTTAAAATAACAATCTTGTATACTTGCAGTCTTAAACGGTCTCTTGAAATTTTAATTATATATTTAGAAATATAATAGAAACAAAATTGGTTGAATGGTACATGGCATCTATAACTAATTGATAATTTAACTTTTGTTCTTCAATTTTTGTGGTATTGCTATTATGAACGAAATAAAAACGAATGTTGAGAATAATACGTTCTGACAGATTAAAAATTTTAATGACATTCATATAAATTATCTGTCAAAACTACTAATTAAAACAAAAACTTAGTGTATAAACGATATCGTTTTCACAAAACTTAGTCACTTTACGGAAATAACCGAAGTTGAAAACGTAGTGAGTGACTAATTTAACGTGATCGCAAAGGAAATAATGAAATAAATATCGTTTTCACTTCTCGATAATCGCAATATCGTTTTCACTTTTACGTGATCCCACTCCAGATTTTTTTCTGTATACTACTTTCGTAAATTTATTCGCAGGATCTGGGTTGTGCCATGGCGATAGTGGTGGGGGGTTAGTATTTCCCTCGAAAGCAAACAATATTGAGAAGTACTACCTAACAGGTATAGCTTCCGCAGCACAGTCGGAGGGCCTCCGATGTATCAGAAAGATAGCAGTTTTTCTTCGGATGAGCTTTTACACTGATTGGATCCGGTCAATAATAACCGAAAATCCTCTGCAAGATTAAATGTAATTGTATCTTCTTAAATTAAATGTAACTTTTTTTAGTATTTACTCCAATTGTAATATTCAACGTACGAATATCAAATTAATAAATAAAGGAATACAGTTTCGTAAAAAATTATTTTACTTATTTATTATACAATACAGGATGATTATTTTAAATGGGCCACCCATGCTATCTCGAGTACTATAAGATCTTAAAAGGAGATTCAATGGGCAAACAATCCACCAAATGAAATTATGATAAATTTGCATAAAAAATAGAATTTATATGTTCTATAATTATGATTAGTAAAAGAATAATTATTAAAAGTTTATTTAACTCCGAGATATAAAGGTTTATAAAATACGTGACGTCGTCAGGACTAGTTTTGAAATGAAGCTTCTCATTGTCTAAATATTGAAAGCCCGCTCTCGTCATCTAATTCAGAAGGACAACATAATGGATACAAATTTATTAAAAAATTGTCATCCAGCTGTCAGATTTGAAGGTTAGAATTACTGTTTCGCTTGGTTTTGTGTGACTTTGATCACGGTTTTGATAGTATATTTACAAAGTTTTGTTTGGTAAAAACAATAAAAACGATAAATAAGAAAATAAAATTATAAGCTGTAAGTATAAGAAATTTGAAACTATTTATTTTAGGCAAGCCCACTAGCGCCACAGAAACGTCAAAAAGGTTGTCAAAATGCATCGCCCTTTAAACTAATAGATGCAGCGTACGAGCAAAACGCTTGTCCCGCCATAACGGTGCAGACATAGTATCTCTATCCTTCAACAGTACGGAAGTTAAGAAAACGCAGCAATATAAAAAATTTGATTTGTCCCTAACTTGTACTTGGTGCATAATCGCTAAAGCTTCATTTCCATTGATTGTCCTAATGCGTAAGAGCTATAATTAATGCATAAGATTTAAGAGCAATGCGTAAGAACAAACGATTGCAAACTTCTAACCTGAACTGCCAACTGTCAATCTATTTTATAGTTATTAAATTTTTAATTTTTCGATATGGATATAGATACAGAAAACAATGTATATCACATATTTTAAAAAAGAAGAATTGTTGCTGCAATTGCAGTCTGCTAGAGAACAAGTAATAAGGGAAAAAATTGTGACATTTCTGTTGAATTAGTCACTAAACAATATAGCTGAAAATGGCAAATTGTCATAATGCATTAAGTCTTACGCACTAATCATTATGCATTAAGCAATAAAACATTCGGTGGAAACGAGGCTTAAGAATATAGATTTATTTTTTTTGTGCATAATTACATTAATTATATATTTTTAATACAATATATTACATACATATTATATTATAGGGGACAAGTAATAATTAATAAGGACTTACATATGAAATGACAGCTGGACCGCGTACGTACTGCTGACTGCACGAAATACACCGTTTCCCCATTATTTTGTCGCATACACACCTCACGAAACACATACACGTATATATTGACAGAAATAATTGTAAATGTTTTCCAAAAAAGCAAATAATACACAAACAGTTACGAAACGTCAAATGTAGATTTTGACAACTATTTAGTGATAGAGAGCGATGTATAGAGCTTTACATATGGCTGAAAACGATGTACAATGAGTATGAACGTATGCGCAGTATACTTTAACTGAGAACTTCCGTACTGTTGAAGGACAGAATATATATTTCTATCCTTTTATGTTGGAGCATTATTCTAACAATAAAATAATAGGATACACTTGGTCCATTAGTTTAAAGGTCTATGTCAAAATGTATGGAAATGTTTAACTAAGTTTCAAAAATAATTATTTTAACAATACCGAAGACTATTATATTGATCAACTATAAGTTTTAATAACTATTTAATTTTTTCGCAAATATAAAAACAAGTAAATACAAATTACATGAAAATCAACTGGTTGAGTACCGCTGGGTAGTCCTAATCAGTCTTGATGACGTCATAAACCAATTTTGAACTTTAAAAAATCTGTTGTGACCAGCACAAGAACTCTCGCCATTTCCATATTATGCTATATAAGTATTGTATTGCACTTCGCATTCGAACTGTCGTTTTATAACAAAAAATTACAGAACTTTATATAAATATTGTTTTTTATTGTATTTAACATGTCTTCTGCAAACATATAATTCTAATTATATCTATTTTTCATTGTAGGAGGAAGTTTTTAAATGTCAGAGATTCTTCCAATTCATTAACCAGATTGGCGGTATTTCTGATGGATATATGCATTTTACCACAATTTTACCTATAATTTCAAATATTTAATTAATAAAACAATAAGAAAGATTAAATATACTTCCCAGAAAAAGCTATCAGAATGTCACTAAAACAGTTGATATTTGACAATGACATGTGTCATTTACTAACTATGTTATAAACATTGGAATTTGTCAACTGGTTTCCTTAGTGCCTTGGCCTCTGCGATTAGTTTACTCTATAAACTCTAGCGTCTTTATATCTAAATCTATACAAGATATAATAAAAAAATTAAGTGTATTAGATGGAGAATTTTATATTCTTCAATATTTAATAAAAAAAAACTCCCAAGAAAATTATATTTAGAAGATTTTTTCTAAAAAACTACTACTTCCGGTTGTTTAATTGTTACCAAAACCTTTTCAGCTCTTCCCAGGAATGTCAGATTGAAGAAACTGCAGTTAAATATTTTTTAAGTTTTATAGTTTTTGACACACACAAACACACGCACGCACACACAAACACACACACACACACACACACACACACACACACACACAGACAATTTTAAAAATGTTATAATCGGATTTTAGGAACCTTAAATCGTGCTTATTCAATAAAATCTGGATATGCGAATTTTAGCATGAATGCAATACCTTTCTTAGCGTGAGGTAAAAAAGTTTAAGCTAATCCTCATTTTTGGATTAACGAATTCTACTCTAATTTTGAAAGTTTATATCTTAAAATAGAGTGTAATCTATTCCTAGTATCTACCTTTATTGATAATGAAAATTAAATTTTAAATACCGGAATAGAATAGAATTCACTAATCCAAAAATGTAAAATTTGAGCCCTATCTCGAGTGTTTTTAAAATAAATTATATAATTTGCATTAAGTGATATATTTCTCTGACCCTTTCCCTGATGAAATAAATTTTGCGAAAGAAAAAATATTGATAAATTCTTGTGGTGAGACCACTTTGTAAAAATATCTACTACACTGTTAGAATCTAATTAATAAAATAAAAACGTAATCAATTTCAACTAAACAGAACATTTATTTCACATTAATCAATGTTGATCAATTACAATTAATTAATGTGTATTAAAAATGTTCTTGCAATCGTATCGGATGCTCGAGTGTCCCGAATTTCAGTCCAGGCCCAGCAAGTTCCCGAAAAACCCTTGCTCAGCATTCCTAATGAATGCGGTATTGTTTGGGACACCCATGGTGTTGAGATAAGACGACTTTGTTTAGAGACTGCTTACAACACGGTCATCAGCCTCTCTCATTAAATCATCTATAATAATTAATTGCGGATCTTTCCCATCTATATTTTCGACGTTAGGTAAACCTTCAATAAAATCTACACCTTTTATAGTATTGTAAGATTCACTTTTCCCCCACGCACCACTGGTTTAGAACCGCAGGCACGCTGGTATAAACACGAACGTGCTTAAACAAAGTAACAACCCCCTCCCCGGCCCTTCAATAGTTAGTCGTTCGGGATCTACAGTGCCGTGCGTATCTGTGTGTGATCGAGTAGGAGGGGATGAGCAGTTTGCTGTAATGAAAGGTGAGTGATTAAACTCACGGTCATTCTAATTCTTGAACAGGTATGACGATCGAGTATAAATCAACAGATGATTGATTGACATGCTTATACACTGTTTGTGTATTTGATATTCATGGTATATGTGAAGTATACATTTGTATTATTTGTTTGTGGCCACAACAGGTAGTTATATCCTAATATCCGAAGGGTTGTCTGGGACAACCCTGGGTCCATAGAGCCTCGTGCTCTGAAGGTGGATAGAGTACATAGCGGAGAAACAGCGAGTGGGTCTGGGGCCCACAGGCCTCTAGGAGGTCGAGCTCTGGGAGTTCAACATGCCTGGGACATGTGTTGGTGGCTATGGTACTGCTAGTGACACCAAATGAGAGGCTGAGATCCACGAGAACGTCTGGGACGTTAAGAATAAACCTGGGGTTTATTATGATAGGTCTGGGACCTATGTGTGATCGTAAGCTAAATTCTCATGATGGGTCTGGGACCCATAGCCTCTTGGAGGTCGAGCTCTGGGAGCTCAACATGTCTGTGACATGCGTGGCGACGGTATCGCTCGTGGCTTAAAGTGACAATTCACAAGAGCCGTATTCCAGCAGATTGTCCCTGCACTAGGTGCATACTTTTGCGGATAGGGGTACCGGAACCCACGAGGTGCTAGGCCGTATTTAATATGCGGGGCGCCTGCCCAAGTCTGGGACTTGGGAGTAACCATATTCCTGCCCCCCCTCCTTTCTATCTCATTAGATGATAAGGCATGCCTGTGATAATTATTGTGATCAGAATGACAATGTGTATTTATAACACCTAGGGAAACGCGCCCTAGGAGAGCTGTCCGATGCTGACGAGCTCGTGTGCGTGTGAAGAAGAGGACGCCGATAACAGGTCAATAGAAATGTGAAATGTATATTATATTAATGCATGTATTATTGCCCATATATTCCTGACAATACATAGTTCTATAGTAATTAGCCCAACTCTACATGCAATGAGCTTTAATAGTTCTGACTATCAAGGAAAGAAAAGATTGTAGTATAATACAGTATGTTTATATCATATCTCTGTCCTATATTCAAGTTAAATACTAATTGAGAAAAATTTATTAATTAAAAACCTACTTTTATTATAGTTCCATAGTGCCATGATTTATTTTTAAATGTTGTGTCACACATGTCATTAATATTTGAAATAAAATTGTTAACATAAAAAGACTTGCCAGAACCAGAAGGCCCTGCAATTATTGCCGAAAATGGATGTTTCAATTTTGTGCACATGTTTGCTTCTTAATGATTTTTCAATAAACTTACATTTTTATAAAATCTTTACAGCTTGCTACTAACAGAGTCATCCAGTAGATACTGGTGGTCATATTTAGAACTAATAACATTTGTATTATCTTTATAATTTTGAAAACTAACTTTTAACTAAGTTACCATAGTTCGATGCCTTATGATATATTCTAATCTCTTATTTTAAAATTTCCATTCAATATCGAACCTTGCAAACAAATATCTATTTTGAAAACAAATGACACACATTATTTTATGTTTGAGACGTATAGGAATTTTTCAAAAACATTTACCATAAATATATCTATTTTAAAACAGATCTAATTTCAACTGACTTGACAAACATTTATCTAATTACTGTACAGACATTATTTGGGATTTATAAGAGTATTTGCCAGATATATCTATTTTAAAAACAAATCTAATTTCAATTTATTTTTGAAAATGACAAACACTTAACATTAGTAATCTTGTTTATTAAACATAGATTATCTTGTTTATTAAACATTTCAAAACAAGTGGCCTTGTTCACACCTTATCATGTTTGTTACAAGTGACCTTATTTACACTTTATCATGTTTACCACCTTATCATTGTTTACTGTGAAAATCATAGGACTAATTAACATTGGTAATCTTATTTATTACATATTATCTTGTTTATTAAATTATTTCAAAACAAGTGACCTTGTTTACACCTTATCATGTTTGTTACAAGTATCAAAACAAGTGGCCTTTTTCACACCTTATCATGTTTGTTACAAGTGACCTTATTTACACCTTATCATTGTTTACTGATAACACTTATCAAACTGGCGCCGGGCGATGAGGCTCAGTGCGCAATCCCGGTTCCCCACTACTACAGTATACTGAAATGTTACGAGAAAAAGTTGTTTAGAATGAAAAGTTATGGCGTTGTGCAAGTTTTTTAAATGATCAGATTATTCTGATAAATCTATTATTTGTCAATTTCGTTTCAGGTAAAGGGCCTTTTCCGTTCACAATGTGCCACAGTTTTACTAAGAAAAGTTGTTCAGAATAACAAATTATGGCTCTATACAAAATATCAGGAAGATGTACATACTTTGATTAAACCGGTTTAAAAGAATAAATGACAATTTAATCAAAGTAATTAGGGAGTTTAACGTTCAACACTAGTTTTTAAAAGAGATAAGGAAATCAAAACAAAAATCAATCTCAATACTTGTTTATTGGACACAGTCAAACACAAAACAGTAACATCAATGCGGCTTCTTAATCTGAACGTTCAACACACAGGCTACCCACAGCTAACAGTTAATAATTTAATCAAAACGGAACAATTACTTGTAATGGATGCACACAAACAAATATTCGGATAATAATTATTTTCTGAAATTTACTAGGTACCTATCTTGAAATTAAGAACATGCTGTAAACTAGAATCATTTGAATAGTGAATATTCATATTTTTATCCTTAAAGTTTATATTCTGTCTTTTTTTTCAAATTAAAAGAATTGCCTTAAGAATAGAATAAATGAAATATATAATTCTAATATCTGAAATCAATGATTACTGTGAGAAGATTCAAATAAAATATTATAATATTACCTCTAACAACAATTTACAATTCAATGATGCAATACCAAAAAAACTAACTTCACAGTTGTTATTAATTGATTGAAGTAATATAGCGTTTCTCTGAAAAAAAGAATGTACTGACATTCACTGATAAATGGGGTATCTGGATTTCGAAGGCCATCATTGAAATATCGAAAACTTAAATTAGATATTTGGTGCGTCTTTGGATGGCTAACTTAAATGTGCTATTGTCAATAAAAAATCAAGAAAAATGCTTAAAAACCTAGAATTTTAAGGGTTAATCAAATTTTAAAAACACTACCCTTGGACCAACCAAGAGTAATAATTTTTTTTTAACAAATTTACAGAGCAAAATTAGCTGTCACAAGATATTTTTTAATTTGAAAAATGTTATTTCGGTTTGTTTTCATATTGTTTTACTTATTTTTCTTTCTTTTATAGTTTATTTCGGATTCGGAGTAAATAATGCTCCAAGGTGTTTCATTTATAAAATAATACACATATTACAGTTTCTTATGAAGTTATATTTAAGCAAATTACAAATTTGACTTACGTAAAATTGAAGTTATGTAAAAGTTTATGGAACGCATTACTTACGTAACTCGGGGGTGACTGAACCTCTAAATTTTACCACTAGAATAATTATTTGTGTAACAATCTCGTGCATCAAAATATACTTCTCGCAAAAAAGTACATTCAGTATTCAAGATAAAAGCAAATTTATAACATCTTTAACTCTTGAGCTCAATTAATTTTTCATTAGTCGTATGTCCGATTTTCAAGATCCCAATGGTTTTCCCTTCAAAATCCATACATCCTGCCTAAAATAATACTCACAATTTCATCAAAATGACAAAAGTACCAGTCGCTTATATTTTGTAGAAATTTCTTTTCCTGAAATAAATTTCAATTTTAGATTCAGCATTGTCTGCAAGTGTGTATTGATATTTCAATATGCGAATATAATAAATTTGAACACTACACATCGAACGCATATATATTACTTTTTATTTAATTGTCCATTATAACAATTATATACGCCAGTTTAAATAATTTTCAGTGTAAGCTAAATATTTTCAGAACCATGACAAATAAATTCATATGCCCAATGAATGAAACTAATTCATTAGCACATGTATAAAAATGTATTCAACATACAAATGCATTTATTTTTACTTGTTCTACGTTCTGTTTTGTAAATAATATAGTTGAAAAATATTTTCATTATAGTTCGTGGACGAGCACTTAGTGCAAATTTACAAAAAAAGTATTACTCAATCCTACAATGATGATAAATGTTACAAAAATATGACGACTAATTATTATTTACCCAAGATCACAATCCGATATATAATATTAAAGTATAATACAGAATGAAATATTAATATGGCTCGAAAATCTGGTTGTCCGAAAAAAACTTTACCACAAGATAAACGCGATACAGAATAGTCTAAAAACGAGAACTACGATAAAGACCGAGTGGGAAAATAATATTGGCCAACATATATCTTTACCAACAAGCCGTCGCAGATTGAAAGAATTGCTTAATTCACATTTATTAGGCAAAAGCTAAACCTGTACTAACCAGAATTCAAAAGCGTAGTTGTTTAAAATGGAATAAAGAACATATTAATTGGACCTAAAATTAATAGAATACACTAATTTTTAGGGAGGATAGTAGTTTCAATATTTGCGTCAGTGATCAATAAAATTAAATTGAAGCGTTTCGTCTAGATTGCCTTAAAATAACTATAAAATTTGCCCAAGGACTGATGATATGGAGTTGTGTATGCAGCCAAGGAGTTGGGAATATGTATTTCGTAGAACGAAATTGTAAATGCCAAAAATATCAAGACATATTTGAAAATCAGATATTGCCATTCATTGGATTGTTGATCAGAAATAATGACTTTATATTCCAACAAGAGGTTACGAAATAATAATATACCTACAGGTATTAATGTGCAGAACGGGCCATTTCGCCAACACTACTTGCCGCTATCAAATTGCTTAATGGTAATAGAAAATATATTGTTATTTTTAGCGCTAATAATGGTTTATTTGCACAACAGTTATACGCTGTTAACAAGACAATATGAAGATAAAGAAATACTTAACGTGTGTATAATTCAGACAATAGTAATTTACGTAACAAGACCTGAAAGTGATACTTTACTGGGTGAGCAAGCATATTCCAGAGCGAGCCGTAGGCGAGCTTTAGAAGCTTGTGAGCCCAGTATAGACACTTTCAGGTCATGTTGGGTACAATATTTTTTTTGCGATCCTGAAAAAAGAATAAAAAAGTATTATTTTATTTTTTACTGCGAGAAAATAAGAAATAAATAAACAACTGATCTCCATGGAAACATTTAGCTTTACCGGTCCCGGGATCGGTAAAGTACTTTCCGATCCCTTATAGACAACTTTCCGAGCTAGCTCAGCAAAGAAGGACTTTCCGGTCTAAATAGTGATCAGAAAGAGCTCATTTTCTGGGCGATCGCGAAAAAAATCATGTTACATATTCGAACAAACAATTAAAGTAAATAACAAAAAGCAGGAAATTAACGTGTAATCGGATATATAGCGAATATAACTCAGAAAAAGGTTTCCGAAAAAGAGTAACGATTAATAATTATTTTTTTTAACATCAAATTATAAATGGAAACTTTTTCCTAAATATGATTTATTGTATTCAATAGAGTCAATAATTTTTAAATGCAATGCATAAAAGCATAAGAGAAGTAATCAAGGTAAAGGGCAATGGAACTCGCTATTAATTTTAAATAAAATGAATGTAATTATTATTAGATTTTAATGTAGGTACAAAAACATTTGGCGCAGATAATAATTACGTTCAATCATAGATTAATATTACTCTATGGTTCAATACACTCTGGTGATATAGTTCAAATTTATTCAAATATAACTACAATTATAGAACGTAAATTATTTTTTATATTTGTTCATATTATATTTTACAGGTGGTACGAATAAATTTGCGGTTGGGCTTATATGTACACAAGTTACATAAGTTTTCGGTAAATTTTTGATTGTATGACACTATGGTTCAAGGAAAGTATATTTAACTTGCTTTTTACTACATTAATTAACATAGCTTAAGCTTTAACATTCATATTTAATAAAGAACTAGTGGCCCATTTTCTTCTCTACGACGAAATTTAGTTCAGACTTGCGCCATGAGTCTTGGCAAGATTCAAAGAATACTTCACGGTTATTTGACAATTCAGCGCCTTAATTATTGTTTTTATTTTCGGTCTCCTTCACATTGTTGTACACTTCTTGTAACGCCCAAAAAAATTCTATAAGTCTTGCCTATGTACGTTAGGTGGAGGATTGTTTTCGCAGGGTACAACTGATATGTTTTTGTCTCCAAGCACTGTGTTGTTGTTCGAGCATAGTGGTATGAAGCTGAGTCAGACCAACATATAATTTTTCTGTCTACATGATGTAAATTGATGAAATCAAATAACTTCGATAAACTATTTTGTGTATAAACCTCTTACAAGTGCAATGTACTGTCTGCCTGCTTCCGAATTTATTTTATGAAAAAAACTTTGTCTCCACTTTGAATTTTATATTGAAACTTTTTGGGTGTTATCTACAAGATATGTATAACAATGTGTAACAGCCCTAAAATGAAAATATTTAAGGAGAAGTATTTTTCAA
Source organism: Ophonus ardosiacus (assembly GCA_943142095.1). Classification (NCBI taxonomy): domain Eukaryota; kingdom Metazoa; phylum Arthropoda; class Insecta; order Coleoptera; family Carabidae; genus Ophonus; species Ophonus ardosiacus. The sequence continues at coordinate 33,951,065 of OW964835.1, forward strand.
AAGGTAGGAGAAATAAACTTTAAATCTTGCCAAAGACTCATAGCGCAAGTCTGAACTAAACTTTATCATATAGAAGAAAATGGGCCACTAGTTCTATATTAAATATGGGTGTTAAAGCTTAAACTCATTGCATATTATTAAAAAAAAAGTCTTAATTTCGTCGTATTTAAACAATAGAATGCAATACGTATTTGTTAATGGATCTAGGGCTTACCTAGTACCATCGGGCATTCCTCAAGGATCAATTTTAGGTCCTTTACTATTCCTCATTTTTATTAATGACATTGTCAATGTGGTTTCTAATTCCGAGTGTCTCTTGTTTGCCGATGATTTTAAAATATTTAAAACAATTGCAGGCAATAACGATTGTATTGAACTTCAAAATGATCTAAGCAAAATTTACAATTGGTCTGTTGAAAACAAACTGTATTTTAATCTAAAAAATCTGTTGTGGCCAGCACAAGACCTTCCGTCAATTCGATGTATTTTGTACAAATCCCATACCAAAAGGACCGTGGAACAGTTTCTATATAATATCATGTAAAATCGAACACAAACACATACTATTTTTTTACAAATTTCATACCAAAAGTTCATTTCAAAAGGTTGTATAAATCCAATAAAATTATGACATAAACATACACTAAGAAAAATGCACTTGACACATTTTACTTTCTGCTTCAGCTTTCCCCTATTTTATTAGGGGTCGCTGTATCCTCTTCTCTTTCACTCATTCCTGTCCAATGCATCTTCTTCACACAGTCCTTTCTTTCTCAAGTCTTCTGCGATACAGTCGTTCCATCTTTTTTTTAGCCTTTCACTGCATTTCCCTTGAGAGGACCACTATGAAATACTAATTTTTCATCCCATACTTTCCATATTTGGTTTTGCACTTGCAACATACATCTGTCAATTTTGAATGTATCAGCTGTTTCCATGATAAATAGCAAAGCTGACTAATTTTTGAAAATTAATTTCTTTATAATGCTTTAACTCTACATCTATTGAATATGAAGGAAAATGAATAATCAAACCATATAGAGAAGGGTACTTCCGGTGGATCAATTATAACCAAAATCTAATCAACTCTTCATATGGATGTACAGAAGAGGAATACGAAAGAATTATAATTTTTAGAATTATAGTATTGGAGTTATCGTCGGAGAAAAATTTGTCACACACGGACACACATACACACACACACTCGGACACACACACACATACATACAGACATCATCTTAAAAATAGTAAATTCGTATTGTAGGGATCCTAAAACGTGCTTATTCATTAAAAAATCACCACCGAATTTTTTGACCAAAGACAATACCTTCCTTAGCTAAAGGTGACGGAAGGTAAAAAGTGCGAGGTGTTATCATTTAGTAGGAAACTACAGACCATTCACTTCAATTATTCATTTGAAAATGAGATCATTCAACGAGTTACTAATAAAAAAGATCTAGGTGTTATTTTTGATATGAAACTTTCGTTTGGTCTTCATATAAACACAGTTGTTAGTTCTGCACATAAAAGCTTAGGTTTCATCTTGCGTGTAACATACGATTTTCGTAACAGGCAAAGTTTGCAAAATTTATATTTTTCCTTAGTTCGTAGTAAATTACAATATTGTAATATTGTATGGAACCCTTGTTACTCTTTTCAGATTAAACAAATCGAAAATGTCCTAACCTTGAATACAATCGCATGTTAGATTTGTTAATGTTAGAATCTTTAAAAACCCGCAGAATCAAGCAACAAAAATATTGTTTATATACAAGATTGTCAATGGATTTTTAGACAATGCCAATGTACTATTTGAATTAAATTTCCATGTCAACAATTTTAATACAAGAATTCAGTTACTTTTCAATTGAGTTTTTCGAGAACTAATTTCCATTCGAATGCACCTATAAATGCTATGCGCAACAACTTTAATACATTTTCAAACGATTTAGATTTATCTCTTATGTTGCCAGTATTTAAAAGTAAACTAACTGAATTACTGCAACACTAATTTTTCCTTGTATGTTTTTTTCTCTTTGTATAATTTTTACCTTCCGTCACCTTTAGATAGGGAAGGTATTGTCTTTGGTCAAAAAATTCGGTGGTGAGTTTTTAATGAATAAGCAAGTTTTAAGATCCCTAGAATACGATTTTACTAATTTTACATTGATGTCTGTACGTGTGTGTGTCTGTGTGTCCGTGTGTGTGTGTGTGTGTGTGTGTGTGTGTGTGTGTGTGTGTGTGTGTGTGACAAATTTTTCTCCGACGATAACTCCAAAACTACAATTCTAAAAATTATGATTCTTTCGTATTCCTCTTCTTTACAACCATATGAAGAGCTGATTAGATTTTGGTTATAATTGGTCAACCGGAAGTACCCTTATTTGAAGTTTTTAATAGTTTTTCTGGAAAAAACCCAGTTAAATATCAATTTTCGACATTTTATGATCATTAATATGAAAGAAAATCTTATTCCCTATACGATTTGATTATACATTTTCTTTCATATTCAATAGATATAGAGTTATAGAGATTAAGAGAGGTTAACTTTCAAAAATCAGTCAGCTTTGCAAAAATTATGGAAACAGCAGATATATTCAAAAAATTCTAATTGACAGATGTCAGTGTCAAGTGCAAAACCAAAGTGGAAAGTATAGGATCAGAAAGTAACATAAATGACAGAGTGTCCTTTGCAAGTGACTTGCACTGTGTAGCAAAATATTTGAGAGAGGAAGAACTGTGTGAAGAAGATGCGTTCGATAGGAATGGGGAAGTGTAAAGTGCAATTTACAGAATGTACATTCGTGTTATAATTATATTGGATTTATAGAATCTTTTCAAAAGAACTTGCAATATGGAATTTGTAAAAAATAGTGTGTTCGTGTTACAATTTTACAGGATATATAGAATCTTTTCCAAGGAACTTTTGGTATCGTATTTGTACAAAATACATCGAATTGACGGAAGGTTTTGTGCTGGCCACAACAGATTTTATTGTTCATATATTTGATTCTATAATCTATTACCTTATATATTATGCATGAATTAATTTTACTTATTACTTTGTTATCTATGCACTAATGTTCAAGTTTTCATTATTATTCTGTAATTGGGGTTTGAATCCTGTAGAATAATGAAATAAATAAATAAATAAACTATGTTAATTATTGTAGTGAAAAGCAAGTTCAATTATACCTTCCTTAAACCACCGTATCGCCCAGTTAATATTTTTCCGAAAAGTTATAACACATGTTAATAGGTTTATTTAAAAAATATATTTTCATTTCTACCTAATCTAATAAACTAATGACTATTTGACAAAGGATATAACTTTTCTTGCTGTAGAATGTTCCCAATGTAACTAATCGTTAAGTAGAGTTTTAGCGCGATCTTTAGAACGTTTTGTGTATGGTTTTTTAGACGTGAGTGAGGTTATACGTTCTGGATACTGCTTTGCGATTTCTGAAATGGATGAAAATGGTTACTAAATTTTTTATTGCCAACAGTATTCCTTGTGCTCAACTGTTGAAAATGTTGGACAAGGCCTACGGTGTGTCAGCGGTATAAAAAAAATCCGAGACATGGATTAAGATTTTACTCTTTCCGGTCTTCCATTGACGAAATCATCAACAAAATCAAGTAACTAGTGATGAAAAATCGTTGTTCAAACATAAAAATGATGGTTAAGGATTTGGATATGTCTCCCGAATCTTTTCCACCGTTTTGGTAGTTATTTTGGGGAGAACAATTTTTGGATTTTGCAGCAGGATAATGAACCGTTCCACACATTGACACTGTACGCGAATTTTTAACCAAAAGTACAACAAATGTCATAGTTTAATTCTCGTATTCACATGATATGACCCCGTGAAGAAGTATTTCGACGATTAAATCACCTTTACTTACCATCGTGATCATCATTTCTGTTGAAATTACACATGCAATAAGACCAGCAGAAGAAATCAAGGATAAAACGAACAAAGTTTCAACAATAATTCCAGTTCTCATGTAGATAAAGCTAGTCGAACCAATTACAAATACATATATGAAGAACATTAGACCGAAAGCAAAAGTCATATACTGCGATGCAAGTTTACTCATCTCACATTGCCTAAAATGTATATCGACCAATATTTGTATATTTATGTTAGAATTTCGTTGATTGTCTATAAACTCCATGTTGTCTTCTAAAATATTAGTTTCCATTGCTTCAATGTCTTTCTCAATTACTTTATTTAGTTCATAAAATCGGTAACCGCAGGCAAATGAATGTCCGCTATGGACAAAAATTGGCTGTATGACTACGCAATGCAATAAATATGTCAAATAGGCTCTGCTCAGAGTTAAAGTTATGTCGTCATGAAACATGGTAACAACTTGACAGACAATTAATGAAAATACGCTGAAATATGTCAATGCACAGAAAAATATTGTAGTAACAACCATGACTTCAAAATGAATTGGTACGTTTATTTGTGCCATAATATTTTCTATATCTAAACCCTTCATAAACCCGGTAACAAAAAGGTCTTTGTCTTTTATAATAGAAAAAAGGGTAAGTAAATTGTACATTCCTATTATCAAATAAACAATTGCAGTAATCAGTTGATCAGAAGGCAATGTGTTATATAAAATATAATTCTTTATTACATTCATAGACAGAATTGAGCAGATTACATGACCTAGAATAAAATATGTTATATATTATTTTTTATTTAAATTAAACAATGAATTATAAACTCAAGTTTTATAATGAAATCTTTTTGCATGCAATGTTAATATAAAATAATTACCAATGAGTATTATATAGTCAAAAATTTGTAGTTTTCTCTTTCGTAATTGAACCTTGTTATCAATAATTGGAAAAGAGTATAAGACTAATCCAAATGCATAATTAAACTGGATATACAAGTACGCTGCATCAGTGATTGAATCATATCTTATTTTAAAATTTAATTTAGTTGCTATAATATTTAATAAAACTGCTACTTTGCAATTTATTATTTCCAATAGTCCAAACATGTTCATATGTCTGCTATAAATGACAAATTTTTATAAAAATATATATAATTGCATTAAAATAATCATATTTTTGAATAATTAATCATAATGAGATATAAATAATAGGTTTAGGATATCAATAATATAAGGCGAGATGACTCCACATTAAATATACAATAGACCACAAAGTTAATAACAAATATGATATTAACTTGGATGCGCAAATAGAAAAATTTGGCATGGCTTATGCTGTCAATATGCAGTGCATTTCAAAAAACTGATATTAATGATACACTGCTCAAAATATTGAAAGGGTCAAATTTTTGAGTCGATAACTTTTTTCAGTAAATGCAGTATTCATATAAAAATTAATTACAGGTACTTTAAATCTTTATTTTAACAATGACTTGTTTCTTTTCATGAATTAGTTCCACATTCTCTCTTCTCATTGAATTGACTATTAAAGCTAAAGGATAAAAATTATAAAGATATTTTTGGAAAGGGAACATATGGGCACATATTGCAGAATTTCCGCCACAGCGCGCTGATTACGCGGAGCACCATTGTACAGCGGTTCAACAAAACAAAGATCGCTGCAAACAATTAAATATATCATAAATTTAAGATGACCCATCTTTAGCTCCGTACAGTCCTATCTCACATTGCTGTTCACAAACAGTCTGACCCATGCGCTTTCCTGTTTTCTGATTATAAAATGAAGGGATCTTTTCGTACCTGCTCGAGAATCATCGGTATGTTTCGTCAAAAAGTTCTCTGAGCACTTATCAGGACACGACGTTGGTCGTACGTTGCGTTTTAGGATTTATATGTCGGTCATCTATTTATTTAGAGTTGTATATTTATTGAGCATGATTTAATTTTTGGTTTGACTAATTAGTAGTAACAGCTAAAGTTTCAATTAGATCTTAAGATTTTCAAGAAGATACATCCAGGAGATTATTTAGTTCTATTGCTTCTGGAAACGCCTGTATCAAGGCGAAATGAAACAGATCGGCGCCAAAATTAGGAACGTCAACTAACGTCAATAATTAGTAAAACATCTACTATGGTCAGCAATTTTCAAGATATTTTCAAATATCTTGGTACCAGTGATTGTGTGGTAGTGTTTATGATCCAAATTCATTTTTATCTCTAAATTTTACCAAGTGAATAATTATTTATGTAACAAGCTCATGCATCAAAATTTCCTTCTGGTAAAAAAAAGTACTTTATTCAAGATAAAAGCAATTTAAATCGAAATTACGCATAACACAAAAATGTTTTATTTTATAATGGCTTTACAATACATTCAGTGAAGAGTTATTTGGAAACGAAAATTTTTCGTTAGTTGTATCTTTCGTTTGCAAGACACCATGGTTCCCTTCGAAATCCATACAGCATATAAATATACAATAATACTTACGCTTTCAATGAAGTTATAATCAAAATAACAAAAGTACCAGTCGCATGAATTTGTAGAAAATTCTTTTCCTGAAAAAGAAAATCAAGTTTAGCTTCAATAATATCTTCTGTAGTATATGTGCATAGTATACAGGATAATTCTGGACTAATGTGACAAAATTAAACTATGTCATTTTGAATAAAAATAACTAGAAATGCCCGGAAACCTTTCGTTACACAGGTACAGCCCTTTGAAAGAATCCCTCAACAGAAACATTTTATTAATAATTTAGTTTGGGGATAGATGCATGTTTACACTTTTCTTTTGTTTCTGAATCCAGGGCTAACGCTAAAATTTATGCAACTCTGGGCGAGACATGCATTTTCCGCCCATATTATTATTGACAACTGTAGAGCATCGATATGACATCTGGTGACTAAATTTTGAACTAGTGCATGACGGTAGGTGCGAGCAAATACAACATAATGTTATTATACAATTTTTAAAAGTATTTCTTTTATACGAAAATGAATGTTGTAAAACACGGTAGAAGCAATATTATGTGTTGTGTATACGGGTGTCATTCGCTTATGAGTAGGGAAACTCATTTAATTTTCCACATTTTTCTAAAAATAGGCAAAAATAAAGTAAGTATAACCACAAATGCAGGTATTTAACAAACATTGGAGCTTGGAAGTATGTTTTACGTTCTGGAAAACAAATTTCAAAGTATATGAGAGTATGTTCGATAAGACAGTGACTTTATTCTTCCAGGTAATATTATTAATAATTATATTTGAAACATATTTATGATTATTTAAATTTTTAGAAATTCGTTCTCAACGGAGAAATTAAAAAAAAAGTGCTGTACCATCTTTGTGACGACAGAGCACTTTGTTGAAGACAGAGTGATGTTACATTTATAATTTCTCGATAACTATCGGTAATTCCACATAATATAATGTGATTCGCATTCAGAACTTCTTCGCCTGTTTACAAGATTAATATTTTAAATAAAGTAGTAAATGAACATTATATACAATCATACCTTCAACAATAATCCTAGAATGATGAGTAGCGTTTAGAAAGTCAAATATCTGAACAATACTTAGCTTCATTTTGTCGGCTCCGGTGGCTCAATGGTTAGAGTAATGGCTCTTAGTCATGAGTACGCTCGGGGTTCTGGGTTCGAATCCCACTAAGTCATGGATGTTTGTGTATGTAAACCTACCCTGTAATTGGAATTTAATCCTGTTGGGAGGTTTTTATAAAAAAAAAAAAAAAAAAAAAAAAAAAAAAAAAAAAAAAAAAAAAAACACAAGCAAAATTGTATCATATGACAGTGACAGATTGTACACCTACCGTCATGCATCCACCATATTGAAAGTGCTTGCAGCGCCTCTATCGGTCATTTCAGTTGAGAATAAGAGTTAAGACTTCGATTAAATAATACTTTTTGTTTATCTTTCAGGGGTCATCTTAGATGAGCTTATGTATTTAAAAAAATATCAAATTATTGTACTAGAACAAATGTTGTGGCGACCTTGGCCAATAATTAATTTTCAATTAAATTAGTAAATAAGGAAGAATTGAAATGGTAGAAGACTTACGTCACCAAAAATATCCCTAAAGTAATGACGTCATATACTACTACGTTTACATGGGATACTAATTTATAAGGCGCGAGCAGTCATGTGACGGTCTATCTTGACAAGCCGGGGTCCGTGACAGAATGACAGCTAGTAATCATGTACATAGATGTCAAATGTCATCATGTTTCATTCCAAATTTCATTATTTTTCAAATCCATGTGGCTTATTTAACTCGCAAAGTAAAATCCACACTCTTGGTGACAATGAAACCATGTAAACTTAGAAAATCGGCGGAATATAAAATTGCGGAACACAGGCTATTCTATATTCTCTTCACAACAAATGCCCGTATTACGTGTCTATAGTTATATGGTCGAAGAATCGTACTGTCAAGAGGTGGGGCGCCTTACGCGCGAATTTTGAAAGTCAATGCAATACAGTGCATAGAAATACAATATTAATTCGCAAAGTGTACATTAAGAAATCTAAGAGTGTGCTTGATTTATACTTATTTATTATTATTTATTTATTTTTTGTTTGGAGAATTAACAAATGAAGAATTTATTTCTGCGCCCTAGCAACATCTTCGCCCGGGGCAAATGCCCCGCTCGCCCCACCCTAGTTACGGCCCTGGGCCCGATGGAGATGTTCATAATCTTTTTAAGAGGAATACCCACCCGTGCAAAATAAAGCAAAAAATATGTTCTAGCTAGGGTCACGAAATTTACACTATTTTTGGTCCGAATTGACTAATTTTTTTTTTAATAAAAAGCTAAAGGATGCCTTCATGTCTGACTAGTGCCATTTTTTTTAATTTTTATTTTTTTATTCGATTTATAAGGCTTTGAATTTAGTATACTTTTGCTACCATATATTACAAAAACTAGAATGAAAATAAAAAAATTGTTACTATACAGACCTAGTACAGACTTTTATCTTTCGAGTAAAAGAAAAAAATTATACATTTTTTTTAAATTAGTCTCTGTTTTATTGGTTAAACAAAACCCCTTTTCTATGTAAAAGTTGCTACTGCTAACTAGCGCCACAAGCGGAATTTATTAGTATCAACCTTAAGCCACGCCTAATACAGTCTGTGAAAGATATTCACTCGCTAGTCTATTCTGTATGCTTTACAAGAAAAATAATTTTATAATAATGGGCAATCGGAAAGGAAATAAATCTAGACTGAATTTGTCTGCCAGACGAAAAAAGCGTACGAATTTACACGAATACAATAGGTAAGTACAAAATAACACACTCATTTGTTATAACTTTTATTAATTAAAGAGAATTGAATTTTGTTAATTTCTTTTTTTTTTCAAATGAAGCATACGTTACTCAGAATAACACTTAATATCGTTTGTTTATTTAATAGATACAGAAAATTTGATCCATCCATATTCATCAAAAATTGTAAAATTAACAGATTCTAGAACAACTAAATCCGACAATTCGATGTAAGTTTAAAAAGCTTATAGTAAATAAAATACGAATAGGCAGTTAAAATATACTATATTTGTCTGTCAATTTTTTAAACAATAACTGTAATCAATCAATACCACGTTAGCAGAATGAAAATATGGAAGAAAAATTGGTCAAACTTTATATGTATTGTTTATTGACTGAGTTAGTAGACTCAATGTTATAAGCGGAATATGAACAATCCTAGCTATACAGGTTGTTAAAAATAAGTGTCACAAATTATGAGGGCATATAGTACTGACCAACATGAGAAAAAAAAGCTTAAACATCTAGATTGGTCGACTAAGGTACTGCCAGGATCTTCATTTGGTGATTCTTGCACCCCGAACACACGAAGACAGTTTCGTCTACTATATTGCTATTGTTTATCATTTGCTTCACGTAACTCACTTATTAACTTGTCTTTGGCAGACAATTCTTCTTTAATAGTGTTTAATTCTTCCTTGATACTTTTTAATTCTGTAGTAAAATGTTCAAATTTAGTTTCAAGGATCTGTTCAATTCGCATTTACTATCTTATTTAGATGTTCTTCATTTAGGACCTCGTCTTTAGTATCCTTATTTCGCGGCATTTTAAAAATTCTTGACGAACTGTTCACTTGGTAGACAGCACAACTTTGTTCGCACGCACAGGTACGCCTACACTGTATAGATGCTCATTTGGGCTAAAGTTAAGTTTAACAAGGATTGTAGAAATTTATATTGATGGTTATATATAGTTGCTAAACCATTAAAACATTAAATACCACAAAAATTTGGGAGCGGAAAGCAATATTTATAGGATTTTGGCATTTTTTCTGAAAAAAATTAGGTTAGCTCAAATATATATATTTCTGTGTTTAAGTACGTACTTACGCTTCCATACGAATAATACTGTTTCAATTAATGTATATTTGTAAAATTATGTCTTATTTCCCTTATTTTCCTTCGTTTTATAACATTTTTTATTTATAATTTTGCGTTCATCTGTCAAAATATTGTTAACTAACATGAAGATAGTGGATATACAGTGGTACTAAAACAGTTTTTTTTCTTCGATTCAAAAGTCTGTAATACCGCCATTTTCACTTTTGTTTCTTTAAATATTAACACAAGTCAGTTGTTTTTCTTCATTCGTGTCATTCGCTATGGAGGTTGTTAATTTGATGTCCTAACGGCTGGATTTGGAGATGTCGTAACAAAACTACCCAGAGGAAACAAAAAGCGATGTATTGTGGAAATGAGGTGAGTCTGAGAACTGGCACATTTTTTGCTCGTTCACACCTCCCTATTTTCAAAATATTCGCTTTTGTTAACTTATGGGTTGGAAATGTTACGCTTCTTGTAATTCAAGAGCAACTCGAGATCAGTAATCCGACTAGGACATATTGTCAATTGTACGTTTCGGGCCAAAATTATCCCATCTTCAGCAATAGGTAAAAATAAAATTTCATATTTGATATAAAGCCCCTTGTAATTTCTCACCTCATTGATATCATTCTGTCAATATTCCAAATTTTCTTTTTTCTCTTTCCTTTCACTCATGTACATTCCCTCCAACTGCAATTTTTTGTGTTTAAAAATTTGTCCAATTCAATTAGGTAGCCTCATTCCTATGTCTCAAAATTCTTTTGTCTTCTTCTCCTTCTTAACATCTCTTCATTCATGACTCTATCTTTCCACCCAATCTTCTTAAACCGTGTTTTTCTTTCTTTCTTCCCCAAGGTACATGGTACGTATTTATTCAGCATAATACTCCATATAAAACATTTTTCAAATTTTTTTTCCTAGTTATATATTACCGGATGTTGCGTATCTTCCTACACTTAAATTCTTCCGTATCAGCTCAATTTTTTGTTCGTCCAAGTCGGTGCCTATGCTTGTTTGATAAATTAAGAACATATTAGAATAGCCATTTTTTATGTATGTCATTATCTGAGTAACAAATTTAACATAATTTTGTTATATTTATGTTACAGAAATCTGAACATAACTCAATATAATTCAAAATGGTAAGCTATAAAGCATTATTTACATACAATTATATACATATTTATAAATAAATATACAATGTATCTATAACTGAAATCAAATTTCTTGAGTGGAAATCATATAATATAACCATGAATTGGGAAACCCTAATTATTTAACATTTTTCAACCTCATATCTATTTCGACTCTTAAACCTTCATGAGGACGATAATTCAAGTGGAATCGAAACGAATACCTGACTAAATCATTTTTAAATTAATCTGACTGCTTCCCAGTAAGTATAGTTTTGTTATAATCTACATTTATAATTTTTGAACAGAAAGTATAAAAATAAGTCAAATTATCAATCTTTAAATGAAAAAGTGTCTGACAAGATAAAAAGAAGGGGAAAGAGGATTGATTTATAAGCGAAAGAATGAGTAGGTTCAGTGCCAACTTGAAACGTGCCACCCATACCTGTGTGCCATACCAGCACGGATTTACTGAAAATAGATCAACTCATACTAATTTATGTTGTTTTTCACAATTCGTACTAGAATCTTTGGATAAACAAGGTCAGGTCGATGTGATTTTTACTGATTTTGCTAAAGCTTCCGACCGTATTAGCCATTATATACTAATTGAGAAACTTCATTTAGCAAGTCTCTTTGTAACTTTTTTTCATCATATTTAAGTAATCGTGCACAGTATGTCTCATACAATAACTTTAACTCAAACTGTTGTACAGTAAAGTCTGGAGTTCCATAGGGATCGAACCTGGGCCCGCTTTTGTTTCTAATTTTTATTGATAATATAAGCTCCACAATTTCTACTAACATACTCATGTTTGCCGATGACACCAAAATCTTTTGTACAATTTCTTCTAGCGATGACTGTAAAATTCTACAAACCGATTTAAACAATATACACTCCTGGTGCAATAATAATAAACTGTATTTAAACTCTGACAAATGTAAGGTAATGTCTTTCACTCGGAAAAAGAATCCCATACAATTTAATTATAATATAAATTCCACAATACTACAACGCTGTAGCGTGGTAAAAGACTTAGGAGTGGTTTTCGAGCCCGAGTTCTATTTTTCCGAACATGTTAAAAATGTTTGTAAGTCTGCTAATCAAGCATTAGGGTTTATTATTAGGAATAGTAAAACATTCACCAATGTACTTGCTCTTACATCACTTTATTTCTCTTTTGTGCGTGCTAAACTGGAATACTGTATACTTTCCTGGTTTCCACAATCTGAATATCAAAGTTCCTCACTCGAGAAAATTCAAAAAAGATTTGTGAAGTACTTAATATACAAAACCACAAGTCACTATCCTCCACAAGGTAGTGATTACGTCGAACTACTAGACACTGTTCGATTTACTTCTCTTAAAAATAGACGACAAAGTATATCTATTACTTTTCTTTATAAAATTATTCACAATAAAATTGATTACTCATATCTCCTCTCTAAGTTAAACTTTTACACCCCTCGGATCAACTCCAGATTCAATTTTATTTTCTATTTGCCCTGTGCACGTACAAACGCTTTGTCAAAATCACCTATACACATAATGTGCAATAATAGGGTAGTTGCGAAAAAAATAAATGTTATGTTTTCCTATTAATTATGAAATATAAACTAATTCTAAACATATTAATGTAAAAATTATTAGAAAAAATAAAACTTTTCATTCATAATTTCCACAAATAAAGTTCGCGGTGGAATTCTTGTGACGTAGACTTTTAATAATTATATAGTTCGCCCAAGTCTGTATGACTCATACAAGCTTGTTAGAATACCACGACAAAGCGAAGATGTTGAATTATATCTAATTGTATCATACAAATATTTACAGTATAATTCTAAAAGAAAAATAACAGATACAAAAGTATTATTTAATAGTACGTATATTTTATAATTATTTACTTGAATACCAGATATTTTCAAGATATTTAATTCTTATATAGACAACTTCATAATTTTGCTATCAGGTGGCTGGGCTGCACACTCCAATGAATGTACATGTCATTTTTAGTGACATAACCTGTTTTACGTGTTAAAATCATATTTTATTTTTCTTTTCTATATCAGCAGATTTAAAACAAGGTAATGAAGCTAATGAATTTGTGTGAAAAGGAATAATTTCTTTAGAAACAGTGCTTCTCTCAAACATATAAATCGTTTCAAATAAAAATTGTAGTATTCTTTACAGAGTGTACAACCGAGAGTGTACGGATAGGACAAGAAAGACTGTGATTGGTATTAATAAAACACGTCACCACGGGAAAATTTAAAATAAGAATTTTTTTAAAAAAAATTATATTTCGAAAAATATACAGTTGCCAGACATAAAATATGTATTAAAGTGAATAACTTGAACAATTCTTTCAGAAAAAAAATAAATTGGAAAATGCGCAACTACCCTATTATAATTTGATTTCCACTAACACCGACATATTTTTCTGTTCTCTTAAAATATTGTTAGATTCTTTATCAAATGAATGATGCCTGTATTCTATATGTAAAACATTATTTATACTATAATTCATATTATTTTTTGTATTGAATTCATTTACGTTGGTACTTATAATGTTATATTTTTGTAATATTTTTGTAATTGCTTGTCATTGTTTTCCTGTAATTGGGCTTTTGTCTGTTGGAAATAAACAGTATTATTATTATTATTATTATTATTATTATTATTATTATTATAATTATTATTATTATTATTATTATAATTATTATTATTATTATAATTATTATTATTATAATTATTATAATTATTATTATTATTATTATTATAATTATTATTATTATTATTATAATTATAATTATTATTATTATTATAATTATAATTATTATTATTATTATTATTATAATTATAATTATTATTATTATTATTATTATAATTATTATTATTATTATTATTATAATTATTATTATAATTATTATTATTATTATTATTAGTATTATAATTATTATTATAATTATTATTATTATTATTATATCCCCCCTCGTGGGCCCACCTTGTAGTGGTGGGGGGGCTGAGTAGCCTTTGTTGTTAGCAAAGGTGAAACTAACGGGTCCAAGGCCACTGTGTCATATTATCTTTATACCGGATGATCTGTAGGCGATCGTCTGTGCTCTGTTCTTCTTTTACCTACCTGCATGTTGACCGTGTGCGGTGACCCGTGTCGGCGGAGAAGGGGATCCTGGTAGTTGAGGAAGCCCCAACACACTACTTTGGCCCCGAATTCACCTAAACGGGAGATTGCAGGCTAACCCACCTGCGATCAATCGGTCCCCATCCCATTATGAGGCTGGGGGGTGAGTCTTCTCAGGGTGGAGGTGGGATAACCGGGAAGCGGGCGTGCGTGTGGACTTTGCGGACCCATATGATCTCACCCGTAGACTGGCCCTGCTGCCCCCTGGGACGCCTATAGTCTTGGGAAAGCCCTGGCGCTACATTGGCTTGCGGTGCTAGCGTCCTATTTGAGGCTCCGTGGAGGGCGGGGATACCTGAGGCCGAATATTCGTTTCTTTCATGGATAAGACTTTTGTCCCGCTATCCGGTTTGTCATCCGGTAAAAATGGCGCGTCTGGGGCCACGTCGAAAGCTCCCGGGGATAAAACCCCGTTAAAAAAACGAAATTTCCTGTTGGGAAATAATTCTAGTATTCCTTGTCTACTATTGAGAAAACAATCTTCTTTAGAGATTGATTATGATTTGGTGCAAGAAGCTAGAAAAGTAAGTACGAGCCAGGAAAAGACGGTTGTACCTCGGTTCCTGGTCGTTAAATCAATTAATGGTTCATTTGAGAAAGAAAGTCCTTTTGTTATTAATAAGTCTTTGTTTGGATTAGTAGGAACTTTAAAATCAATAAGAAAAATTAAGGATGGACTGTTCATTGAGACTGTGTCAGCTGCCCAGGCTGAACGGCTTTTAAAGGCCAAAAAGCTTGGGACGTTTGAAATCGAAGTCACTGCACACAGAACAATGAACAATTCCAAAGGAGTAATTTACTGTAAAGACTTACTAAACTGCAGCATACAGGAGATTGTACAGGAATTACGAGATCAAGGAGTTATTGATGTGCGTCGAATAATGAAACGTGTTAAGGGTCAGTTAGTGGATACTCCAACTCACATACTCACCTTCAACACTCCAATTTTGCCAGCACATATTAATGTAGCCTTCTATTCCCTCAAGGTTAGGTTGTTTATTCCTGCACCAATGAGATGTTTTAAGTGTCAGCGTTTCGGCCATACATCTAATAAATGCACGAATCCCCAGGTATGCATCTGCGGGAAGGAACCCCATGAGGGGAAAGATTGTGAGGGACCTTTACAATGCGTCAACTGTAAAGGTGACCATTCAGTCCGATCACGTAGCTGCCCTACCTATAAGCAAGAAGCGGCCATCCAGGAAATCAGAATAAAAGAAAATCTAACTTATTCTGAGGCTAGGAACAAGGTTGTTGTGCACACGCCAACTCCAGGAGTCTCGTACTCTTCTGCAATTACTAACTTGAAGCCTACAATTGATTCGAATCAGATAGTAAAAGAACTAATACCACAATTGGTGGCTATTCTTAAATCTGTATTTGTCACTAAAGACAGTTCTACTCAACCTGGGGCACCTATATCAAAGGCCCCTTTGCAAAAATCAAAAAGTCCGGCACCATCTCAGGTGTCCGTTAATAATAGAGTAAGTGAGGACAAAGGTAACTCTTCTGGGGACGACTGCTCAGTTTTCTCCCCTATCTCAATTACTTCGGAATCCATAAACACCGAAACGAAAAGGAAAAAAGGCTGGCCTGCTGGGAAACCTAGGAAGCCTAAAGTCGTCGGCTAGGTCCATTATTTGTAACTTTTCTTTTATGGATACAATCATCCAGTGGAATATTAAGGGCTGTGTGTACCACTATTGCCAACTGAAGATGCTGCTAACTGAATTCAACCCGTTATGCACGTGTCTTCAGGAAACTCATTTCAAACCTGGCCAGATTTATTCACTAAAAAATTACTCAATAATCCGGAGCGATATGGATCCCAACATCCGGGTTCGAGGTGGAGTAGCCATCATTTTGAGAGCCGGGGCACAATATGAGCAAGTTCAGGTTGACACAAATCTCCAAGTAGTGGCAATCCGCATGTCTATACCAACTGTCCTTACTATATGTAATATATACTTACCAGAGGCAGATTGGGATTTAGATGATATACGCCATGTGGTAAACCAACTTCCAACTCCATTTGTACTACTAGGAGATTTTAATGCTCATAATGAACTCTGGGGCTCTGACCACAGAGACCAAAGAGGCCGTTTTATTGAAGACCTACTGTTATCACCTGATCTCGTCCTTTTGAATGATGGTTCACCCACCTTCTTCAATTCACGGTCAAAATGTTTTTCTCATATTGACCTTACTATTGTATCATCCAGACTGGCGAGTAAGTTTTCGTGGAGAGCTCTTGACGACCTGTACGGTAGTGATCACTTTCCTATAGTGATCACTACGGATACCATCACTACCAACCATGTACGTAAATCTAAGTGGTTGTTCAAAAGAGCTAACTGGCCAGAGTTTGAAGCGGCACTTGTAACACCAGTCTCAAACAATAATGTCCACTTTCAAATTATGGATCTGACCAACAATCTGTTAGGAGCGGCTAAGAACTCTATTCCTGCCACCAAACCTGGGACATACAAACGTAGAATACCCTGGTGGAATCAAGAGGTACAAAACCTCATCCGTCACAAGAAGGCCGCTCTTAACAGATTTAAAAGGCAGCCTACGGATGCAAATCTTGTAGCTTTCAAAAGAGCTAGGGCTTTGGCCCGTAAAAGTATATTGCAAAGCAAGCGAGCATCCTGGAACGCGTACGTCTCTGGCATTTCGTCGGAGACTACCACTAAGGACTGTTGGGCTCGGGTGAAAAGCATCACGGGTAGGGGTTACTGTCCACCGTTAACCCACCTGAAATGGAATGAAGAGACCATAACGAGCGATGTGAACACGATTGCTGAACTTATTGCAGATCAGTTTGAAACAACGAGTAGTTCTTTGAACTATGACCCTGGGTTTTTATCTTTCAAGGTTGAAAGGGAAGTGTCATTGGATTTTAGCATGGATGACCAAGATGAACTACCTTACAACAAACCCTTTACCAGGTTAGAACTTGATTCTGCAATCGCTCGTGCTTCCTCTTCATCTCCTGGACAGGATAACATCGCAAATGAGATGCTTAAACACCTAACCCCGACGTTCAAAACCTCCTTGCTATCCACATACAATAGGTTATGGCTAGAGGGAAACTACCCTACAGTTTGGAAAGAAGCCCGTGTTGTGCCAATTCCAAAAGTAGGGAAAGACCCTCTTCTAGCATCTAGCTACAGACCTATCAGCCTTACTTCGTGTTTAGGGAAACTATTAGAACGGATGGTCAACAATCGGTTAGTCTGGTGTCTCGAGACTCGTGGTCTTCTGAGCGAGCACCAAGCTGGTTTCCGGAAATACCGATCCACCACCGACCAATTAGTGTACCTAGAACACAATATTTATAAAGCGTTTTCGAACCGTGAGCATTTGGTCGCAGTTTTCTTCGATATCGAGAAAGCATATGATATGACCTGGCGATACCACATTCTACAAAAGTTGCATGAGTGGGGATTTAGGGGTAATCTACCGAAATTTGTAAGATCATTTCTTACAGACAGGACATTCCGAGTCAGAATCGGCAACGTTCTATCCTCCAGTAGGATACTGGAGAACGGTGTGCCACAAGGTTCTACTCTGAGTGTCACACTTTTCATCATTGCGGTTATAGATCTTATATCCGGCCTCAGCAATACTGTTGGAGTATGCATGTACGTTGATGACCTAACAATTCTCTACAGTGCAAAGAGAATGGGAGACATCAATCGTACACTGCAGACAGCAATTAATCAGATTGTACAAAATGCTGCAGGTACCGGATTTAAGTTCTCCCCTGAGAAGACTCAATGCATGCACTTTTGTAGATTGAATCGTCCTCATTATGGTCCTATGCTTTTCTTAAGAAATGAGAATATTAGATGTAAGGACAGTGTTAGATTTCTTGGGCTCATTTTTGACTCTAAGCTAACCTGGAAACCTCATCTAAAAGAACTGAAGACCAAATGCTCACAAGCTCTCAATTGTATCAAAGTCCTTGCTGGTACAAAATGGGGTGCTGAGCCCCAAACACTTCTTAGATTGTATCAGGCACTTGTGCTATCCAGGATAGATTATGGCTGTGTTGTATATGCATCTGCTGCAAAAGGCACCTTAAAGTTGCTAGATCCGTGCCATCACACGGGCATTCGATATTGTATTGGTGCCTTCCCTACAACCCCAAAAGCAAATCTTTGTTGCGAAGCCGGACTAGCACCTTTGGAGATAAGGCGCAAGAAACTTATAATAGCATATATATGCAAAATGTGGGCTCAACACAGCCATAAAAATTTTAATATCTTGTTTAACGAAAACTTTAGGACAAGTACCAAATCTAAGCCTTTATGTGTCCGATCTAGAGAACTTCTGAGTGAAATTGAATACCAGTTGCCAAAGGTAATACCTATTGGGTTTTTAGAAAATCCCCCGTGGCTTATTCCTCCAGCCAAAGTAATACTGGATTTTTGCCAGTATGACAAACATTCATTACCTTCCGTATTCTTCACTCAGAAGTTTCTCGAATTGGTTAATATGTACCCTGAAGTGAAAATAATTTTCACGGATGGGTCCAAAACTGATCAAGGTTCTGGCTCAGCAATAGTTGTCAATAATAATAGCCACTCCTGGTCGCTGCATTGTGATGCATCGGTATACACTACTGAGGCCTACGCAATTTGGCAGGCATTACTATATTGTGATCTCGAAATCTTCTGGTCGCAATTCATTATTGCTAGTGACTCCCTCAGCATTCTAACTGCATTATCGGATCATTCCTCAACGGACCCTGTCATTCAGATGATTTTATCAAAGATAAAACATTTGTCTGACTCTGGGAAACACATTAAGTTCATTTGGATTCCGAGCCATGTCGGAATTAGAGGGAATGAGCTAGCGGATAATGCAGCACGTAATGCTGCCGAAAGAGACACAATAGAAGCATTAGTAATAAAGTACACCGATGCTAGAAATGCAGCATACAGGAGAGTGTCCTTGTTGTGGCAACAGGACTGGGACAGGGTGGATAACCACCTACATCGAGTCAAACCTTTGATCGGGCAAACACATTTACCCAATGATTTGTCTCGACCAGACATTGTAAAAGTCCATCGACTGCGGTTAGGCCACACTAGGCTCACACATCGCTACAGATTAACAAGGGAAGCTCAACCTTCCTGCGAGAACTGCCATGTTCCTATGACTGTACCGCATGTCCTAGTGGAGTGCCCCAGGCTACAGCTTATGAGACAAACGTACAATCTCGGTGATAACATCCAAGCTATGTTGACAGATCACGGTAAAATTAAGGAAGTACTTAATTTCCTTAAGGCTAGTGATCTATATCAAGGACTTTGAGACAATTTATTATTAATAACTGATTATACTATATATTAATTTATTATTAATTACGATTTCTTTATTTCTTTTTTTTATATATATATATTTTTATAAACGTAATATTGTAGACAATATTCTCATTCTGGTGAAAGTAATATGAATTATGAATACTTACCTTTTCTGCATTTATAGGCTAATGACCGTAGCTGTCGATGCCTTATCTTAAAAAAAAAAAAAAAAAAAAAAAAAAATTATTATTATAATTATAATTATAATTATTATTATTATAATTATTATTATTATAATTATTATTATTATTATTATTATAATTATTATTATTATAATTATTATTATTATTATAATTATTATTATTATTAATATTATAATTGTTATTATTATTATAATTATTATTATTATTATTATTATTATAATTATAATTATAATTATTATTATTATTATTATAATTATTATTATTATAATTATTATTATTATTATAATTATTATTATTATTATAATTATTATTATTATTATTATTATAATTATTATTATTATTATTATTATTATTATTATTGTTATTATTATTATTGTTATTATTATTGTTATTATTATTATTATTGTTATTGTTATTATTATTATTATTATTATTATAATTATAATTATTATTATTATTATTATTATTAATATTATAATTATTATTATTATTATTATTATTATTGTTATTGTTATTATTATTATTTTTTGGCAGAACGCAAATTTAGGGTTCGGGTCGGTACATATCTATCATCCTCTAGGATATTAGAGAATGGAGTACCCCAAGGCTCTGTTTTAAGCGTCACTCTTTTTGCCATTGCGCTAAATGAGCTTGTGTCCTTTGTCAGCTCTGTAGGTATGTGTCTGTACGTTGATGATCTCACTATTTTCTGTTCTGGCAAGAAGATGGGAGACATCAACAGAACATTGCAATCAGCAATCAACAACATCACACGAAGGGCTGACAAAATTGGATTTAAGTTTTCCCGCGAGAAAACCCAGTGCATGCACTTCTGCCGCCTAAACCGACCACATTATGGACCACTCCTTTTTTTGAGGGATAACATAATTAAAATCGTCAGCAGCGTCAGATTCCTAGGACTAATCTTTGATCCAAGACTAACTTGGAAATTACATGTTGAAGAGCTAAGGACGGTTTGTCTTAGAGCTCTCAACATTGTAAAAATGTTGGCGGGTACTAAATGGGGAGCGGAGCCAAAAACACTTACACGGGTGTATCAATCTCTGGTTTTATCCAAGATTGACTACGGGTGTGTCGTGTATGCCTCAGCAAAACGAACAACCCTAAATAGACTGGAGCCAATCCACAACCAGGCTCTACGTTACGCTCTTGGTGCTTTTCCCAGTACCCCCACATTAAATTTATATTCAGAGTCAGGGCTGACGCCGCTTGACGTAAGACGGAAAAAGTTTCTGCTGCTTTACATTTCCAAAATCAAGTCCTTACCGCAACACAAGAACTTCAGTATACTTTTTCGAAGTGAAAATTGGTGCAGTCAACAACAAATTCAAACCCGACCAGCAGGTATCCGTGCGAAAGAGCTTCTAGAACAAATAAACTTTGACCTGCCATTGTCGATTCCTGTAGGGGAATCTGAAGTACCACCATGGTTAGTTCCATTAGCTAGGACTAACTACGAACTATCTAGGTACGATAAATCCAACAGTCCTGCGATAATGATTCAGTCAAAGTTTCTAGAGGTTCTGCACGGATACAAAAACACTATGGTGATCTACACAGATGGTTCTAAGACCCACCATGGTACTGGTTGCGCAATTGCTGTCGAAAACACACAGCACTCATGGTCAATGCCTCTAATAACTTCCATTTACACAGCAGAGTCCTATGCTATCTGGCAAGCTCTACGCTACTGCGAGTTCGTCCGAACTTCTAGGAAGTTCCTCGTAGTTAGCGATTCATTGAGCGTCCTCCAAGCCATCTCAAACCCTTTTACCACTGACCCAATTATACAGAATATTCTATCTCTCATGAAACATCTTCATGAAATAGGGAAGGATATTTCTTTTCTTTGGGTGCCCAGTCACGTAGGGATTAGGGGTAACGAGATGGCTGATGAGGCAGCACGTTCTGCCGCTGATAGTGACTCTGTTGATGTGTTAATGTTCAAATCTTCAGACTTAGGTCTTCATCTGAAGAAAGAGGTATTGGCTATTTGGCAGCGCACATGGGATGGGGTACAGAACTATCTTAAAACCATTAAGCCGTCGGTTGCACCATTTTTCATGCCAAGTGATCTTACCAGAAGAGATCAAGTCAAGATCCACCGCCTGAGACTGGGTCATACAAGTCTGACACATGGGTACCGTTTAAGTCGGGATGATGCCCCTATGTGCAACACATGTGATACTGCTCTGACAGTTGAACACATTCTTGTTGCGTGTACAAAGTATGATCCACTCAGGCGGCTATATCAAATGGATCAAGACCTTTCTTTGATTCTATCAGACTCTGGTAAGATTCGCAATGTTCTGAAGTTTTTGCGTGCGGTGAATATTTACGACAAATTATAGACCTACAAATTTTAAAAAATTCTGCACTTGATTTCTTCTTTAAAAGTTTACCGTAGGTATATGACTTTTCTTGTTTTTTATACTTTTATTCATTATAGTTATATTAATATATTTTATACATGATACTTCACATTATATTTCGTATTTGCATTCATATATATTTATTTAAAAGGATGTTATTTCAGATTGAATAAAAATCAAACGGGCTAATAACCTTAGCAGTTGATGCCATATTCGAGTTAAAAAAATTATTATTGTTATTATTATTATTATTGTTATTATTATTATTGTTATTATTATTATTGTTATTGTTATTATTATTATTATTATTGTTATTATTATTATTATTATTATTGTTATTGTTATTGTTATTGTTATTGTTATTGTTATTGTTATTGTTATTGTTATTGTTATTGTTATTGTTATTGTTATTGTTATTGTTATTATTATTATTATTATTATTATTATTGTTATTGTTATTATTGTTATTGTTATTATTGTTATTGTTATTGTTATTATTATTGTTATTGTTATTATTGTTATTGTTATTATTGTTATTGTTATTGTTATTATTATTATTATTATTATTATTATTATTATTTCCGCTTAATTTTTGCACACTACCTCAGGAAACCTGGGTACCATTGACCCGCCTCTCAGCAATTGCTAGAGAGGCTAGGCGCGGACGATGTGCCCAGATGGTCAGGGCAGCCACCCAGGTGGTCGGGGTGACTTAGTGGAGTAAGCCTACAGACCGTGTACTCAGGATGAGGCGGCGGTATACACACCTGGCACGGGTTTGCACCAAGTAACCAGGTGGAGGATGGCGAGTGGTAAAGACAGGGGGATCAGAGGGTGCGGCGAAGCCAGGCTGTAACCCCTCTGAATCAGGCCTCTGTTGCATCCAGGCCCAAGGAGCTGGGTAGTAGGTGGGCACAATGGGAACACAATACTGGCACCAGACTTCCGTGGCCATACTGGAGCAAGCCTCTACCTCTAAAACCATGATGGAGAAAGGCAGAGATACCTGATAGGTGCGGCGAAGCCAGTTGTGGCCCTAGAAATTCAGGTCTCTGTCGTGCACAAGTGACGTGACCTCATGAGACTTACAGGCTGCGGGTGGGCCCCCACACAACGGGGGGCAACACTTCGCAGACACTGCGCACACATATGGGAGGTGACTAGTGCATAGTTTTGCCACCCTTTTAGTTCGGGTACGCGGGGTCACTAAGCCCGAATAGACTGCTGTAGGCCAGTCTACCCCTGCGGTAATATTATTATTATTATTATTATTATTAATTATTATTAATTATTATTATTATTATTAATTATTATTATTATTATTAATTATTATTATTATTAATTATTATTATTATTATTAATTATTATTATTATTAATTATTATTATTATTATTATTATTATTATTATTATTATTATTATTATTATTATTATTATGTACCGTAGGTACCTTTTTAGTTTACAGTATACTGAAATGTTACGTGGAAAAGTTGTTTAGAATGAAAAGTTAAGGCGTTGTGCAAGTTTTTTGAATGATCAGATTATTCTGATAAAATCTATTATTTGTTAATTTCGTTTCAGGTAAAGGGCCTTTTCCGTTCTCAATATGCCACAGTTTTACTAAGAAAAGTTGTTCAGAATAACAAATTATGGTTCTATACAAAATATCAGGAAGATGTACCTACTTTGATTAAACCGGTTTAAACGAATAAATGACGATTTAATCAAAGTAATTAGGGAGTTTAATGTTCAACACTGATTTTTAAAAGAGATAAGGAAATCAAAACAAAAATCAAACTCAATACTAGTTTATTGGACACAGTCAAACACAAAACAATAACATCAATGCGGCTACTTGATCTGAACGTCCAAGACAGAGGCTATCCACAGCTAACACTCAATAATTTAATCAAAAGTGAATAATTACTAGTAATTAATGCACACAAACAAATATTCGGATATTAATTATTTGCTCAAAGTTACTAGGTACCTATCTTGAAATTAAGAACATGCTCTAAACTAGAATCATTTGAATAGTGAATATTCATATTTTTATCCTTAAAGTTTATATTCTGTCTTTTTTTTTAATTAAAAGAATTGCCTTAAGAATAGAATAAATGAAATATATAATTCTAATATCTGAAATCAATGATTATTGTAAAAACATTCTAATAAAATATTATAATATTACCTGTAACAACAATTTACAATTAAATGATGCAATACCAAAGAAGCTAACTTCACAGTTGTTATTAATTGATTGAAGTAATATAGCGTTTCTCTGAAAAAAAAGAGTATACTGACATTCACTGATATATGGGGTATCAGGATTTCGAAGGCCATCATTGAAATATAGAAAACTTAAATTAGACATTTGGTGCGTCTTTTAAAGACACTGGCCTTGGACCAGCCAAAAGAAGTAAAAATGAGTATCTTTTTAAGTAACATTCAAATATGGGAGCTATTTAAAAAATAAGTTTGCGGTATACAGTCATCCCCCGACTGAAGTAATACGCGACTTATGTACATTCGCAATTACATAACAAATCTACAGAGCAAAATTAGCTATCAAATTTTTTTAATTTGAAAAATGTTATTTCTGTTTGTTTTCATATTGTTTTACTTATTTTACTTTCTTTTATTAGTTTATTTTGGAGTAAATAATGCTCCAAGGTGTTTCATTTATAAAATAATACAGTGTAAATAATACACATATTGCAGTTTCTTATGAAGTTACATTTAAGCAAATTACAAATTTGACTTACGTAAAAATCAAGTTACGTAAAAGTTTACGGAACGCATTACTTACGTAACTCGGGGGTGACTGAATCTCTAAATTTTACCACTAGAATAATTTATAACATCTTTAGAATAAATTTAATTATTCCAAATAACTCCTGACCACAATTAATTTTTCATTAGTCGTATGTCTGGTTTTCATGTTCCTAATGGTTTTCCCTTCGAAATCCGTACACCCTGCCTAAAATAATACTCACATTTTCAATCAAGTTGGCATCAAAATGACAAAAGTACCAGTCGCTTACATTTTGTAGAAATTTCTTTTCCTGGAATAAATTTCTATTTTAGATTCAGCATTGTCTGCAAGCGTGTATTGTAAAATATACTAAGAACAAATGTAAAAAAATATTTATATACTATAATTGCCGTTATTTGCGAATATAATAAATTTTAACACTACACGTCGAACGCATATATATTACTTTTTGTTTAATTGTCCATTATAACAATTATTTACGCCAGTTTAAATAATTTTCAGTGTAAACTAAATATTTTCGGAACCATGACAAATAAATTCATAGGCCAATGAATGAAACTAATTCATTAGCACATGTAAAAAAATGTATTCAACATACAAATGCATTTATTTTTACTTGTCCTACGTTCTGTTTTGTGAATAATATAGTTGAAAAATATTTTCATTATGGTTCGTGAACGAGCACAGTGCAAATTTACGAAAAAAGTATTACTCAATTCTACAATGATGGTAAATGTTATAAACATATGACGACCAATTTATTTTTAACTAAGAGCAAAGTCCAATATATAATATTAAAGTATAATACAGAATGAAATATTAATATTACTCGAAAATCTGGTTGTCCGAAAAAAACTATACCGCAAGATAAACGCGATACAGAATAGTCGAGAAACGAGAACTACGATAAAGACTGAGTGGGAAAATAATATTGGCAAACATATATCTTTACCAACAAGCCGTCGCAGATTGAAAGAATTGCTTAATTCACATTTATTAGGCAAAAGCTAACAAGAATTCAAAAGCTTAATTGTTTAAAATGGAATAAAAAACTTATTAATTGGACCTAAAATCAATAGAATAAAGTAATTTTTAACCCATTTGTTCCAATTGTTGCGTTAAAGCAACATCAAAATGAATATTTCTTTTACATTTGAAATATTCAATTTTTTAATGTATCAAAATTAGTTTTCCATTTACAAAAGATTGAAGATTATGGCGTAGTTTTTGTGCAGAGTTAAACACATTTCAATTATTGAAAATAAATAATTTAAAATCTCTAAATTTCATAAAAAAAAACATGCGATTTTAAATAATTGTTTTTAAGGATGTACATTACTATTTGCCACATTTGAGTTGGGTTTTATGGATAAAGTTCTTCAAATAGTAATATTTCTGAAAAAAATCATATTATTTTCCAATAAAAAAGTTTTTAAACGGTATTGTTTTATGATGTTGCCATAACGCAACATTGGGACAAACCACAAATAAAAGAAGTGCGTAGTTATACTTGTATAAAAGTGTACATTCACGAAAGTATATAGTTTATTAGCATTTACTCTGTGAACTGTGACTTTGTCGAATAATTATATTTAGTTAAATATTGTAAACATCTTTTAAATTTTAGAATGCTAAGTGCAACAATTACGATATTATGTACATATTCTTGATGTTAATATTGTTAGAGTAACTTGAAATATCGCGTTGATCCTAAAAGAATTCTGACTCAGAAAGAGCTTGAGGCAATTGTTGAAGATCTTAAAAGATGAGGGCTATTTTGCCAGTGGCACGGTAGGTGATAATAGAATACTGAAATGTCCATTAGAGACTAGTAAATCTATAGGGTAGAAACCGCGTGGTACAGTGGATTCACGTTACGATCATATAAATAAAAAATAAATATAAATATATCATCACGGCATATTACCCATTTCTGGATGTGCCAGTATCTACAATACATGTAGACATCGGTAATGATGACGATATATTTTACCGTGTGGGCGCTTACCAGGCGTCACCTCATGGGTACTCATACCTGGTGTGGAGAGTGTACCACATGGGTCACTTTTGTGCCAATTAAAATTGGAAATATTTGGCGTCGGTCGGGATCGAACCCGGTTCCCCCAGGTTCGCGACCAGACACTGAGGCACGCGGTCACGGGACCCCATATAAATGAGATAAGTATTACAGTGGGCAAGCAATTTTAAGTCTGTGGATCCGAATGTTGCAAATTACAGAATAAATATTCATGGAAAAAATGATGGTGGCCATTGTTCATAAATATGTTAGATTCGGCCGTAGTAAATGCGTGGAAACTGCATAGATTGGTATATAAAGAGAACCCTATTTCGCAGCTGGATTTCAGATCCGAACTTGTCAGAAACTTTATAAACACCAACAAAGCAAAAACAAAATCTGTTCGTGGACGTGGTTCCTCTGCATATGTACCATCTACTGTCCGATTAGATAATGTGGGCCACATAATTGAAAGGAATAATGAGAATTGGATAAGGCGTTGCAAAGTATGCCAAAGTACAACTGTTTTCATGTGTAATAAATGTAGAATTCCATTGTATTCACATTGTTTTAAAAATTACCACCGTTAATTTTGTTTTGAAATTTTTTGATGCGTTTAGTCCCAATGTTGCGTTAATGCAACGTTAAAAAAATCTGATGTGGCCAGCACATGTCCTCCCGCCAATTCCATGTTTAAAATAGCATTGAGCTTTAAGTAAAGTTTCACTTCCGATTGATCGTTTGTAAACAAAATCTACTTTGTTGTTCTAATAAATAGAAAAGTTTGTAATACGAATTTTTGGATTATATTTTATTATGTTTTTCCTGAAAAATCTGTTAGAGCTTCAAATTAAGTACTACATCCGGTTTATCATATATAGTCAAAATCTAATATGTTGTTTCAAATTATATAAGAATATTAAATACCAAATTTGCGAACTTTTGGATCATTAATATATTTTAAGGAAAAATCGTCACACACACATTATTGTCAAAATCATTACCAACTTCCTTATGCTCTAAAACGCAATCTGTGTAAATTCTTCGGCGTACATTATTCATTTCGTAAATGTGTAGTTGCAAATTATTATTTGACACTTTGAAATCACGTTCTTATTGAGAGCTGTTTGATATACAATGCTGCAAACATCAAACTTGAATCGAATTATCCTGTATATCTAATATTTATGTATGATGGAAAATATATTATTTTTACAAACCTTAATTTCATTAGAATCTTATTTAAACTACTAAATTCTTCTTAACACGGTTTCATTATTAATTTGAATGAAAATTGCTGCGTGACAGTGACATTTGTTTAAATATGTCAAATTTGTTATTAAAGTATTGTTTTTGTTTGACGCAGACGCAAAGTGATGTACAAAAAT
Organism: Ophonus ardosiacus; assembly: GCA_943142095.1. Lineage (NCBI taxonomy): Eukaryota > Metazoa > Arthropoda > Insecta > Coleoptera > Carabidae > Ophonus > Ophonus ardosiacus. Next base: position 33,979,817 of record OW964835.1, read on the forward strand.
AAATTATTTTATAATATAATATAAAGTTATTTCAAGTTATTTACTAAATGCTGTTATCGTAGAATTGAAGATTGTGCCATTATATTCAATTTGTATTGGTAAAAGTTGCTAAAAAATTATATTCAATGAATTTTTTACAAGAAAAACTGTTAAAAGCTTGTACAAATGATACTTCCGGTTATCCGATATACACTCAAAACTAATGAGCTCTTCCCACATTAACATAGAATGGATTTACAAAATTTCAATTTTTTCTGATTGATAGTATTTGAGTAATCGTGTCCACATGATCCACACACACAGACACACACACAGACACACACACACACACACACATACATACCTACAGACATTATTGTAAAAATGTTAAAATCGGATCTGGGGACATCAAAACGTGCTTATTCACTAAAATCTCTATATCCGATTTTTAGCACGATCCCTATACCTCCCTTACCTAGGGTAGCGGGAGGTAAAAATAGAAAATTTGTATTTTGTTTTTATTTTTTATTTCAGAATATGTTTATATGGATCTAAGTAAACAATTTAATATAAATTTTGTTTTTTTTTTTTAATATTTACATTAGTGGTCGTAAATGGGTTAAGGAGGAAAGTAGATTCAATATTTGTGTCAGTGATCTATAAAATTAAATTGAAGCGTTTCGTCTAGATTGCCTTAAAATAACTATAAAATTTGCCCAGGGACTGATGATATGGAGTTGTGTAAGCAGCCAAGGAGTTGGGAATATGTATTTCGTAGGACGAAATAGTAAATGCCAAAAATATCAAGACATATTTGAAAATCAGATATTGCCATTCATTCGATTGTTGATCAGAAATAATGACTTTATATTCCAACAAGGGGTTACGAAATAATAATATACCTACAGGTATTAATGTGCAGAACGGGTCATTTCGCCACCGAGTCGTTTCGCCACCGAGTCGTTTCGCCGCCGGGTCAATTCGCCGCAAAGACGGTTCGTCGCCAACACTACTTGCCGCTATCAAATTGCTTAATGGTAATAGAAAATATATTGTTATTTTTAGCGCTAATAATGGTTTATTTGCTCAACAGTTATACGCTTTTACCAAGACAATATAAAGATAAAGAAATACTTAACGTGTATATAATTCAGATAAAATCATGTTACATATTCGAACAAACAATTAAAGTAAATAACAGAAAGCAGGAAATTAACGTGTAATCGGATTGTTAGTTAAACTTAATAACTATTTTGAGCCATTAAATGTCACATTGAAAAGACAACAATATTACATACTTCATTTGCATTAGTGCACTTGATATTGGCTGGAGATCTAAAAAGTAGATTAGTTCTTGCAAAATTTGTTAAGAAAAGCACACATGTACAAGTTGTGCACTTTCTACGCCTGCAATGAGTGCCCGTTAGGTGATGCCTGGTCAACGCCCGTACGGTACAAATATGTTATCATCATTACCGAAATCTGTGTACAAAAATACAAAGCAGATTGGCACACCCAGTAATGGGTAACAATGGCGGATTAAGAATTCTGAACCCTTTACATAATTTGTGAATATAACTCAGAAAAAGGTTTCCCAAAAAGGGTACTGATTAATAATTTTCATTATTTTTACCTTCCGTCAAAAGGAAGGTATTGTCTTTGGTCAAAAAATTCGGTGGTGAGATTTTAATGAATAAGCACGTTTTAGGGTCCCTACAATACGAATTTACTATTTTTAAGATGATGTCTGTATGTATGTATGTGTGTGTGTGTGTCCGTGTCCGTGTGTGTGTGTGTGTGTGTGTGTGTGTGTGTGTGTATGTGCGTCCGTGTGTGACAAATTTTTCTCCGACGATAACTCCAATACTACAATTCTAAAAATTATAATTCTTTTGTATTCCTCTTCTGTACATCCCTATGAAGAGTTGATTTTGATTTTGGTTACAATTGATCCACCGGAAGTACCTTTATTTGATTTGAAGTTTTTAACATTATATTATATATATATTTTCCTTCATATTCAATAGATGTAAATTTAAAGCATTTTAAAGAAATTAATTTTCAAAAATTAGTCAGCTTTGCTATTTATCATGGAAACAGCTGATATAATCAAAAAATTCTAATTGATAGATGTCAGTTGTAAGTGCAAAACCAAATATGGATAGTATAGGATCAAAAATTGGTATGTCATAGTGTTTCTCGCAAGTGACGTGCAGAGAAAGGCCAAAGAGAAGATGGAAGAACTGTATCGTAGAGAACATGAGAAAGGAAGGACTGTGTGAAGAAGATGCGTCGGACAGGAATGAGTGGAAGAGAAGAGGAAACAGCGACCCCTAATAAAATAGGGGAAAGCTGAAGAAGAAATAAGGAAGTGTCAAGTGCATTTTACTTAGTGTATGTTTATTGGATTTATAGAACCTTTTCAAATGAACTTTTGGTGTGGAATTTGTAAAAAATAGTTTGTGTTCGTGTTCGATTTTACATGATATTATATAGAATCTGTTCCAAGGACCTTTTGGTATGGGATTTGTACAAAATACATCGAATTGACGGAAGGTCTTGTGCTGGTCATAACAGATTTTTTTAATAATAAATTCTAAATGGAAACGTTTTCCTAAATATGTTTTATTGTATTTTCCTAATATATGATGATGTAAACTAATAGTTGTTATTTTGCTTAAATTTGATACGAGCAGCAAGTAGAGTTGGAAGGTAGTGGTAAACCGGCTTACTAGCTTGGCGGCGAATTGGCCCAGTGGCGAAACGGCGGACGCGAACTGTCTTCAGTGTCTTAGACCCATTAATGTGACCTGTATTCCTGATCTTAGTTCATAGAAAATCTATGGTGTGTTATAAAAGAATAATTATTACGAAAACAGTTTCACCATACTAAAGACATGTTTAAAAGTATCTACATTACAAAAAATCTGGCATTCGATATATACTAAACAGAGTCAATAATTTTTAAATACAATGCATAAAAGCATGAGAGAAGTAATCAAGGCAAAGGGCAATGCATCTCCCTATTAATTTTAATATTACTCTACGGTTCAATACACTCTGGTGATATAGTTCAAATTTATTCAAATATAACGACAATTATAGAACGTAAATTATTTTTTATATTTGTTCATAGTATATTTTACAGGTGGTACGAATAAGTTTGCAATTGGGCTTAAGCCGCGTACAGACCAAGTTCGCGAATAGCTCGCGAATAGTTCGCGAACAGCTCACGACCCTCTGCAGAAGTCGGTGTGTACCAGAGATCGCGAGCAGTTCGTGTTCGGGTTCGAGTTCGGCCAAAGTTCGCTACATGAGCGGTAACTTCAAAGAAAGTGTTAGCAAACAGCAGTTCTAGTGTGGACGTTCATGGGTGATGATCGATCTTAAAAGTGTAGTTAGCCTTTTAACAATGGAGTGGAGTGAAGAGAAAATTATTAATTTAATCGAACAATATGAAGTGCATCCTAATTTATGGAATCCAAAAAATCCTCATCACAAAAAGCGGAATATGAAGAAAGACTCGCTTCAAGAAATTAGTGCAGCTCTAAATATGCCACAGTTTGCAAATAAATTTTTTCTCCACCACCTTCTTTTACGGGTTCTTTCTACTTTCTTCTTTTTCAATGCTGTTATAATTAAGAAACTTGCACAAGCAACAATATTTTCTTCCTCGCTTGACGACGTGGGCATTGTTTCTATATATTTTAAAATAATGAAAATGCAGGACGCGTAGCTTTATAGCGAACTTCTGACGAACTGCCTTCAAACTAAATGACGAACTCGAGTCTCGATTCGAAAACAGTGGTGTGGACGTTGAGCTCTCGAACAGTTCGCGAGCAGCTCGCGAACAGCTCGCGAACTGTTCGTGAAAGCTGATTTTGGTCTGTACGCGGCTTTATGTACAAGTCACATAAGTTTTCGGTAAATTTTTGATTGTATGACACTATGGTTCAAGGAAAGTATATTGAACTTGCTTTTTACTACATTAATTAACATAGCTTAAGCTTTAACATTCATATTTAATAAAGAACTAGTGGCCCATTTTCTTCTCTACAGGAACAAAAAAGCATACCAGATGGCAAGAATAATAGAGAGATTTGTGAAACAAAACAAACTAAATTGGAAAACGGCACGCCAGATTTACATTACCACAATAGCACCCATAGCTCTATATGCAATCAAAACATCCGCTCTTACTCAGAGGAACAGAAAATCCCTCAACAACTTAGAACAAAGGATCGTCAACTTATTACACCATGCATATAAAGATTATTAAGAAGGAAAAACGGTGGAGGAACTTCTAGACAAAAAAAATAATCTCAAAAAGAACAATAATACAAAGAATCCGATACTGGGCACACATACAAAGAAGACCGGATGACCATCAACTCAAACGCTTACTTACATTGAAAATTAGTGGAAAACAAAAAAGAGGACGCCCGTGCTACACCTACTCCACAACATTAAAGCAAGATTTCCAGGAAACAGGTAAATCTATAGATTGGTGGAAGAGCATTTCACAGGATAAAAACCAAATTAGAAAAGAAACAAGCGACCTATTTAAGTAGGTAACCAACAAACGCCCAACCAGCAAGCTACCTCCTAGGAAACAAAACCAACACATAAAAAACACAAGAAAAACACGCATACAGTGTGTCCCATTTAGAGGTGCCACCATTGGGATCTCGAGAACTATAAGAGATACGATGTCTGTTAAATGGAACTTTTTGTGCGCCTTTGGGAGGCCATCTCAGATGTGCTTTTGTTTTTCCAAAAATTCTCATAGGGTACTAGATAATGACGAAAAACTGAATATTGTTGATTTTTTCTTTTTCAAATAACTTCTAAACTATTAGTAATTGAGAAAAATGTTTCAAATACAAAAGATAGATATTTTTATTAACTAACCAGTGGCGTACGAAATAAATTTTTATATCCGTAAATTTTCGAGATATAACACAAACTTATATTTTTTTAAATGGAACCCATATCTGATTTTAGTTTCAAAAAAATAATTATTTTTTTCTTTTTTCAGTGATGTAAGGGTTATTATGTTTTATATTTGTTTTGCTCCTAAAATTTAATTTTTCTCTTTATTTTCCTGAACTTTCATATTATTTCCCAAAAAAACATTATTATTTTTATTAATTATATTGTATTTGATCGAATTAATGTGTTTTATGCCTTTATTACTTAATATTTTCATTTTAGACTCATAATTACAAATTACACTATAATGTGCCAAGGGCGACCAGATACAAAATATTATAAAAATTAGTTTGATACGAGTTTTGAGCAAAATTTTCTAACAAAATAAATTATTTAAATACAAGGAGTATATCTAAATAGAAATCTACCAATATTTTCAAAATAATTATAAATTTAATACAAAATAAGGAAAAAATAATAATTTTGAAGGCAAAACAAATATAAAACATAATAACCCTTACATCGTTGAAAAGAGAAAAAAATAATGATTTTTTTGAGGCTAAAATCAGATATGGGTTCCATTTAAAAAAATATAAGTTTGTGTTGTATTTCAAAAATTTACGGATATAAAAATTTATTTCGTACGCCACTGGTTAGTTAATAAAAATATCTATCTTTTATATTTGAAACGTTTTTCTCAATTACTAATAGTTTAGACGTTATTTGAAAAAGAAAAAATCAACAATATTCAGTTTTTCGTCATTATCTAGTGCCCTATGAGAATTTTTGGAAAAACAAAAGCACATCTGACATGGCCTTCCAAAGACGCACAAAAAGTTCCATTTAACCGACATCGTATCTCTTATAGTTCTCGAGATCCCAATGGTGGCACCTCTAAATGGGACACACTGTATACTGTCCTTAGACTAGCAACCATCCTGAAACACACATGGAGATAATATGTATATCCAAACAGGAACACAACAACAACGAAAACTAAGCTAGGAAATATACGAAATAGGGACCGTAGCAAACAAACAAAGCAGAAGTATACGAGTGGTAGAATCCCACGTTAAAAAATCACCCAACACGATACCCAGCCCAAAAGTTGGAGAGTCCAATGGACGTAAAGTACCTTTACGTTAAACGTTTTGTCCATTGATTAGATGGCACCTCGGTGCGTCTCTAATCCGCGTCGTGCCCTGAGCAGGGCCGACTGCTAGTGTGAATGTCCAAAAAACCTCTGGCCGGCGTATCCAGGATTCAGTACTGCGGGGTAGTCAGCTCGGCCAGAGTGTCAAGTCAAGTCAAGTCAAGTGGCCCATTTTCTTCTCTACGACGAAATTTAGTTCAGACTTGCGCCATGAGTCTTGGTAAGATTCAAAGATTACTTCACGGTTATTTGACAATTCAGCGCCTTAATTATTATTTTTATTTTCGGTCTCCTTCACATTGTACACTTCTTGTAACGCCCAAAAAAATGCAATAAGTCTTGCCTATGTACGATAGGTGGAGGATTGTTTTCGCAGGGTACAACTGATATGTTTTTGTCTCCAAGCACTGCGTTGTTGTGCGAGTATATTGGTATGAAACTGAGTCAGACCAGAACTTATTTTCTCTGTCTACATGAGATAAATTGATGAAATCAAGTAACTTCAACAAGCTATTTTGTGTTTAAAACTCTTACACGTCCAACGTATTGTCTGTCTTCTTTCGAAATTACACCACACACCAGTATTTTATCAAAAAAACTTTGTCTCCACTTTGAATTTTATATTGAAACTTTTTGGGTGTTACCTACAAGATATGTATAACAATGTGTAAGAGCCCTAAAATGAAAATATTTAAGGAGTAGGATTTTTCAAAAGGTAGGAGAAATAAACTTTAAATCTTGCCAAAGACTCATGGCGCAAGTCAGAACTAAACTTTGTCGTAGGGAAGAAAGTGGGCCACTAGTTCTATATTAAATATGGATGTTAAAGCTTAAGCTATGTTAATTAATGCAGTAAAAAGCAAGTTCAATTATACTTTCCTTAAACCACCATATCGTCCAGTTAATATTTTTCCGAAAAGTTATGACACATGTTTAATAGATTTATTTCATACACTGAGAGAAAGGAAGTAGTTGTATCAACAACATATAAAGAGTTAATATATTCGGGTTAGATCGATATTATAAATAATTGGTTAAAATGAAAACAGGTCCGTTTAAGAATATGTATTAATTTGTGTGAACACTATATTTTATTTAATATTTAGTAGTTAAAGCAAACAAATAATGATGTTAAATGAAATATAAAATAAATTATTTGCTTTAAATCACGTATTTTATTCTCTTAAATAAGAAATTTATTTCATTTAACAAAATATTGTTATGAAATAATGTATTTTTTTTATTTTGAACAAATCAATATTTTATTACCATCAGATACGTAATGTATTTGAGTCAAGTGTTCAGTATTTATTATAATAAATTAACTACATTGGTCGTAAGAATTATCTATTTAAATCAAATTTAGCGGGTTTGAACCAACTCTGCAAAAGTGGTGGTTTAACGATCTCTTATGCATGCGTCATTCGCGTCAGTCCAGTTTGCACAAGAGTGTTCGTGTAAACGTTTTACTGTTGTTCTACCCTGAAAGTTGGAAATAGTAAGTATCAAATAAGGTTATTACGTTTGTATATTACTACTGACAAAGATTATTTATATGGATTCATGTTTTGAGCAACAGAACACTAAAATTGTGATGGCTGATCAAAATACAAAAAATATTTTAGAAGAATGGGGGTTCCCAGAGCTTATACAAACTTTTGAAGGTTTTTTTAAAATTTTGTTAATACAAATATTAGTAACTAATGTCACAAAATTTTAAAAAATGGTGTTGATGAAGCCAGCTTAGAGTGTTTGACACCTGAATTAATGAAAGAATTGATCCCTAAAATAGGAATATGGTCAAAATTTATGACCAAGTTTAATAAATATATTAGTATAAAAAAATTTAAACTTGACGATATGGTAAATCATGTTTTTATTACCTAGATGAATTAAATGATAATGCACATTTAATATATTTTTATAGATTGTTTTAAATACTCCAATTGAAACAAATATAAACATAACCTCGCAGTATGACTCCGGAAATTCGGAGGTTCTGACTTCAACACCAAGCTGTAGCAGATCGGGCGAAAATTCTTTTGCCTCATTTTTAACACATACTAGTGACAACAGTAACACTGATACTGATATGTCTATTAATTTAATTGAAATCAGAAATTCATATGTTACTGCAACAAAACGGCAAAATGCATTTTACGGAGAAGAAGCTATGAAAAGAGCATGTTTTACATCTTATAATTTAAATTTGAGAGAATTTCTTCAAAACAGTTCTCCTGGCAAATTAATCTTAAATACTTACCAAAGAAACAACAGTTTAGATCGCAAAACACGCAATTTACTAGCTCATGTAATTATTAACGGAGTTTTAGCAGAGTCTTCGATGTAAATATTAGTATATATTTCATAAATAAATAGTATATATGAAATATATCTTTTGTTTTATTACAGTATATGAGAAATGAAGATTTCCTAAATTTGTCAGAGAAAATTATTCAATTATTTCCTAATGAATGTACAGAGACGTACTATTTGCCACCAGTGCAAGCCAAAAATTCACGTACAAAGAAATCAATTAATGCAAAAGGAAAACTTGTCGATAAATATAAAAATCTGAAACGATTATATACAGGAAACAATTTACTTGTACATGACATTAGTACTTCTAATTCAAATCAAGTTGCTAGCTCAAATAGAGAAACTGAACATGGTAATGTAAAATATTTATCATTATATTGAAATGCGAATTTATAATTTATTTGAATGTTTGTAATAGCTGATTTGGAAAAAGTAAATCTTGGTTACTTAACACATCCGAACCGTGGGATTTAGTAGAACATCATTGGAAAATAACCTATCCTTTGAGAAGACGAGACAAGTCAACTGGTGTGCAGGAATTCTTGAAGAGTTGGCCAATTTTAAAAAATCCTCAGGGATACATTCTGGTAATCATTTTATTTAGTATTATATGGTAATGTGTGTTACTAAATTTTATTTTCAGATTGAGCAAGATTTTGTGTGCCTGGAGCCCAATGCAAAAAATAATCTTTTTTCGAACTGGAACATATATTTTAATAATTTAAATGAAATAAGTTCCTCAAAATCAAAAAACGATGATTTATTAAGTCAATTATTGTTAGATTTAAGTGAAGGTAATTATTTTTATATTTTGAAGTACATATTTTTTAGTAAATATTATTATTATTACAGATAGTCGATATGCAGTACAAGTAATGAGTTTAACATCGTTATTACCGCCAAATAGCCGAATTAAAAATAAAAAAGGCTTTTGGAAACCATCTATTCTGGAAACTCAAGCTTCTATGATTAATCTCGTGAAGGTATGTTAACTTTACATATATTTGTGCGTGCATGTACCTTTATTTCATATAATTTATAATATTTTCAGAGTCCGGACGAAATTGAAACATGCATTGAAGCCCGCAGAAAAAAATTAGGAGCATTGAATCTTCCTCTTTTGCCGTTTATAATTGTAGTAGGAAGTAGTTTGACGAACATAACCGATTTTTACGTCAGTATTGATACCATTCTGTACAAAGTTAATTCAACGCTGCAAGCGTTGGACATTTGTTTTAAAAGCTTTCATGTCTGTCAAATTCTATATCCACCAGAGAGTGAGCATCTTTGGATTCAAATAGGTATATATAAATTTAAAACCAAATGGGATAAACAAATTCCAATTGTGCTTGAAACAGTTAAACGTTTGAATGATATTGCACAATGAGTCTTATTTGTCCAGTGTGCACTTTTACAAGTGATAAAATAGAAACATTGTTTTATCATTTTAATTTATTTCACTTCTCATATTCACAAAATAGTTATACTTGCAAACAAAAAAATTGCTTTCGTTCATATAATAGTTTACGAGCTTTTAAACAACACATGAAAACTAAACATTCCATTAATAGTAATAATACTAGCAAATGTTCAGAGTCAGTACCACAATTTTTTTTTATTGATGTTACCAGTGGACAACCTATTCTTACTCTCGAAGAACTCCCTACAGAATTACAGTTAGAAAGTAATAACAATTTAGATATAAATAATGATATATCAGATGGTGATGTCAGTTATTTTACTATTGAAGAAAGTTTAAAGAAAAGCTCCATAAAGTTTATAGCGAAATTATATAGCAATTATTCTATTACACGTAAATTAGTACAAGATTTAATTATGGATGTTAAAGATATTTTTCGACAACCTTTCAGCATATTAAAAGAAAATATTAAAAACTGTAAAGATATAGATTTTCAATGTGAACTAAGTAATTATTTAAATTATTTTGGTAATCTTTTTCAAGGTTTATATATATATATATATATATATATATATATATATATATATATATTTACATCCCACTACCATTGTGGCGTCCCCTGTGTAATTTTCTACATTCAAAGTGACGTCCTTGTGCATAAGACGTCCGTATACCGGACGTCATATGCACATGGCCTTATAAATTTTTTTCTGGCATCAGGGGGGCCTCTAGTATCGTATAGCAAAATTTGTTATGGACGTCAGAATGATAGCGGAATGGAAAATGTATATTTTTTGTAGTTCAAAAAAATTCCACTTGCGGAGCTAGTGTCGTCCGGCGTATATACGCTGTATATACTGAAGTTTCATTCCAGCGACATTCTGAACTCCGTACACTTGGCAACACTGGAACATTGGGTTACTACATTAGCGCGCAACTCTTCTAATCGTATTTAAAGATACTTTGTGCACACATGATAGTATTTAAATTAATATTTATGTAATCAAACTTTTGTTTTGCAAAATCCTCTTAGTAAATACAAAGTCAAAATGTATGGTTTCAATGTAATAAATTTAAAAAATGTAATTATTTAAATACTCGTATCATAAAGCTGAATTATTAATTACAAAATATTGTGTAAATTGTAAATAAAAGCCAAATGTATGGGTAAGAAGATTAATGATTAAATGTATGGAATAAATATGAGAACGGTATACCACAGTGAAATAAATAAATAAAATATTTATAAACTTTTGATCTAAAATACGAAGACCGAAATTTGAAGTGTCGAAAAAGAGAGTGTAGAAATAATTATTAAAAGAAAAATCTGATGTGGCCAACACAAAACCTCCCGCTATTTAATTTTTATTAATTTAAATACATACCTACGTATTTACTAACGCTGCAAACTGTTTCATTGCAGAAAACTATTGCTTTATTTACTATTTTCTTTTTAAAATGTCACTATTATTAATTTGAAGTGATTAGCTTTTTGACAGTGACATTTACTGTCAGTTGCATTCATTTGAAATATGAACTGTGTAACAAAGGAATTGTGTTTATCTTAGGCTTCGGGACTAATAAAAAAAAAAAATTATCTGTAAAATATATAGAAAAAGTATTAATTCCTGTAGAAAATTCAATAATCTTTAATTTTCATAAGACATAAAATGCGAAAAAATGGCATTTAATGGTAATTTTTTGAAGAAAAACCATTATGAGCTTCCACAGTGCCATTTCCGGTTATCCGATTTACAACCAAAATCTAATGGCTTCTTTTTATATTAGAATAGGATAGAAATACAGGGTGTCAGAATTTTCTGAATGATAGTATTTGAGTTAGAGCGAACACAAAATCCATACACATATACACACACATACAGACATCATCTTGAAAATGTTAAAATTTGGATTCTAAAAAACGTGGTCATTTACTAAAATCTCGATAAGTGATTTTTTAGCACGATCCCTATACCTCCCTTACCAAGGATAGCGGGAGGTAAAAAATGTTTTAAACATATTAATATGTACTACAAAACGATTTATTACATATATATATAATATATATATATTTTTTACTCTATATACTTCTTCCTGTTTCTCCTCTATTTACTGAGGTGTTTTCAATAAATTGTTTTCATTTAATTAGAAAATATTTTTATACATTTTAGATAGTTTAAATACGTTAAAATATTTGCTTTTCACCTCCCGCTACCTTTGGTAAGGGAGGTATAGGGATCGTGCTAAAAATCACATATCGAGATTATAGTAAATGACCACGTTTTAAGGTCCCTAGAATCCAATTTTTAACATTTTCACGATGATGTCCTGGATGTGTGTATGTGTGTATGTGTATGGATTTTGTCTTCGCTCTAACTCAAATACTATCATTCAGAAAATTCTGAAACCTTGTATTTCTATCCTATTCTAATATGAAAAGAAGCCATTAGATTTTGATGTAAATCAGATAACCGGAAATGGCACTTTACCTGAAGCTCATAATGGTTTTTCTTCAAAAAATACCATTAAATGCAATTTTTTCGCATTTTATGTCTTATGAAAATTAAAGATTATTGAATTTTCTACAGGAATACATCAATACTTTTTCTATATATTTTACAGATAAATTTAAAAATAATTTTTTTTATTAGTCGCGAAGCCTAAGATAAACACAATTCCTTGGTTACACAGGTCATATTTCAAATGAATGTAACTGACAGTAAATGTCACTGTCAAAAAACTTCACTTCAAATTAATAATAGTGACATTTTAAAAAGAAAATAGTAAATAAAGCAATAGTTTTCTGCAATGGAACAGTTTCCAGCGTTCGCAAATATGTAGGTATGTATTTAAATTAATAAAAATTAAATACGCGGGAGGTTTTGTGTTGGCCACATCAGATTTTTATTTTTATTATATTGTAATTTGAAAAATTTTATTAAATGCGCTAGTGAGATATGTAAAAATATAAATAATCAAAAGTAATGACTTCTAAAAGCACCGTATTTTTTATTGCAATCTATATGCAAACTTTGAAAGAAACGCAGATAAGTAAATTAATAATATGTCTATTATTGTGATATCCGTAAAAATTTCAATTTATTGCAAAAATAGCCGAAGTGAATTCAAACGGCTGCTTTTCATATGTTTTCACTATTTTATTGACATATAAAAAATAATTTGTTGAACAAATACATATTTACTTAGAATAAGCGTATTAAAACCGGAATTGAATATTAATAATAAGCTTATTATTATAAATTTCATAAAAATTTGAATTTATTGCAAAAATAGCCGAAGTGCATCCAAACGATTGCTTTTCACATATTTTCACTATTTTTTTAACATATAACAAATAATTTGTTTAATAAATACCTATTTACTTGGAATAAACATATTAATACTGGAGATTAAATTCATGTTAATCTTATTATTATAATTTTCGTAAAAATTGGAATTTATTGCACAAATAGCTGAAGTGAACCAAAATGGTTGCTTTGCAGATATTTTTCACTGTTTTATTGACATGTAACAAATAATTTGTCATCAAATAAAATTTTTATTTCCCGCTACCCTAGGTAATGGAGCTATAGGGATCGTGCTAAAAATCGCATATAGAGATTTTAGTGAATAAGCACGTTTTGATGTCCCCAGAATCCGATTTTAATATTTTTACAATGATGTCTGTAGGTACGTTATGTGTGTGTGTGTGTGTATGTGCGCGCGCGCGCGCGTGCGTGCGTGTGTATGCGTGCGTGTGTGTGTGTGTGTGTGTGTGTGTGTGTGTGTGTGTGTGTGTATCTTGTGGACACGATTACTCAAATACCATCAATCAGAATATTTTGAAATTTTGGATACCCATTCTATACTAATGTGGGAAGAGCTCATTAGTTTTTAGTGTATATCGGAAGTATTACTTATACAAGCTTTTAATAGTTTTTCTTGAAAAAATACATAGAATGTAATAGATAAAATGTATTAACGGATATCTCGGCGGTGATTGTAAGGAATTATATTGTTGTTATTCCATAAAGTGGTTAATTTTATTTAAATTTCCAATATTTCGTTACATATTTTGTAACTTCATCAGGGAATAAATTAGTTTTAACTGGTGTAATCGCTCGATAAAATAATAAATTCAGAAACATTCAATTTTGTTATTGTTACTTGTTTATGCTCAGCACTAATTTACATATTATTGTAAGAATTTTGACTATATAAGTATAAAATATAAGTTACATCAAAAGAAAACTTGTAAAATTTACTCAGTGAGCGTCACATGTTGGCCGAAATGTGTGGGCCCACACTTTTATTCCCTGATGAAGTTACAAAATGTGTAACAAAATATTGGATATTTAAATAAAATTAACTACTTTATGGAATAACAACAATATAATTCCTTGCAATCACCGCCGAGAAATCCGTTAATACATTGATCTATCAACAAGTACGGCGTTACTTCCTCCTAACATTGAATATAATATTTCAGTAACTTTTACTTAAAAATTAAATAGAATGGTACAATCTTGAATTTTACGATAATAGTATTTAGTAAATAACTTACAATATGAATTTATAAAATAAATTATTTATATACATCATCTTGACTATGCGTCAAACAAAAACAATATTTTAAAAACAATTTTGATATATTTAAACAAATGTCACCTGAATGTCACTGTCAGCAAGCAATTACATTACCTTGTGTAAAGATACGAGTACTATTTTGAATTTTTGTTAAGTTTTTCTATTAGTTTTGTCAATATTCGTGAAATTTATTTTGTGTATGATATATCGTCGCGTTCAAGGCAAAACGGCCTAAGCGCCAAAAAATCATAATTTGCGATTTTGGTACCGTTCGATAGATTGGCGTACCCTCCATCTATTAAACACCAGTGGCATAAGTACGAAAAATTTATTTAAGTAGATATTTCACTTTGAAGTTGCGCAAGCGACAATCACAATTTTAATACGCAGGCTTAAAATGGCATAAGCTCCATTTCTACGTAGTTTCTTATGGGTGAATGCAGAGTGAAATGGCCCGAGTTATTGATGTCAAAGTAAGTGTTTTAAAAAATCTGCTTACTTTTAATGCAGTTAAGACATTAAAAATATATTTGTATAAAAGTGCAGACAGTTTTTTGTGTCTCCTGGCTTATTATGTAAATGGCGCTTGTGTCGTTTTGCCTTGAACGCGACGATATTTGTTAAATGTAAAATAAAGTTTGTTATGAGTGAATGAAAATATCTGTACTTTTTAATTATAAGATTTTGGGGCTATTTAAATAAATAAATTTAAATAGTTCATTCTTCACTTATTTTCACATATTTACATTTACCGTCAGAGAAAATGGAATTGTTGTTCTTGTACACCAAGTGCAAGAACATTTCACATTTCTTACTTGTATACCGGGTATGTACTTTATTTTTGTTATATGTATAAGAAATACAAGAGTAAAATTTTAATTTGGAGAAATATTTTTCCTAATAATTTTAAAACAAAAGTGTTAAGTATTAAAAATGACATTTTAAATGACAAATTAGAAGTTCCATTTTCAAATTGCTCACGGATTGCCAAAAGAAATTATCATTATCAAACATTGTAGGAATCTATGATGTTTGCAGCTAAGTATGCATATTGTTGTGAAAGAGTGTGCTTTGGTTTCTACATCAGAATAATGTATTTAATATTGGCAACGCTGCTGGACGTCACTGTAACGGTAGTATGAATAAAAATATACAAATTGGACGTCATAAGTACTGATTATGTATGAAGTATATACTGTGGACGCCGGATTCACTCAGTATGGAGGAGCTCATAATGTCGTCAAATGAACGGAAACGTATATCGTTGTAAATCGACTTTATTGAAATTTGAACCGAAATTCATAATCAGGGGGAAAAATAAGTACATATACTTTATAAAGTCGAAGCCTATCTCTATTCCTTTCGGTGGTTGCCACAATGTCCTAGCCATGAAAGGACGCAGCAATGATAGCGGGATGTAAATATATATATATATATATATATATATATATATATATATATATATAATATCCCATCATTCCGTTTCGGAACATAGGGCCTCAACAAGCTTCTTCCATCTGACTCTGTTAACGGCAATGGCTTTTAGTTCTCCCCATGATTTGTTAAGACGTTTTGCCTCCTCGATGATGATTCGTTTCCAGGTGATTTTTGGGCGTCCTCTCTTCCGCGATCCTTGCGGGTTCCAGTCTAGCGCTTCCCTGCACATGTCATCTCTGGGTTTTCTGAGGGTGTGGCCCAGCCATCCCCATTTTCTTTTACAAATTTGATTTTCGATGGGTTCCTGTTTGGATCTTACCCAGAGTTCTGTGTTTGTTATCTGGTCCGGCCAGAATATCCTAAGTATCTTGCGCAGACATTTGTTGACAAAGACCTGCAGTTGACTGGTTATGCTTTTTGTCACTTTCCACGTCTCGCAGCCATATAGGAGAATGGATTTAACGTTGGTATTGAATATTCTTACTTTTGTGTTGTTTGAGTACGCTCTGGAGGCCCAGATATTGTTGAGGAGGCAGAAAGCTCTTTTTGCTTTCTGGATTCTAATTTTCACGTCTTTATTGGTGCCGCCTTCTTCGTCAATAATACTGCCTAGGTACGTAAATTCTTGCACAGTTTCAATGCTTTCGCCGTTTATTGAGAAAATTTCGTTGCTTCTAGAGTTAATTTTGAGGTGTTTTGTTTTGTTTATATTTATTTTAAGGCCGACCTTTCTTGCTTCAGTGTCGAGACGGCGCAGTTTCTGAGTATGAGTTGTCGCTTTCAGGATTCGATCTAACACTATGTTGAATAACATAGGCGAAAGTATGCACCCTTGCTTAACTCCATTTAGTACCATTATTTCTGCACCTATGTTGCCTTTGTGGGTAACATGGCATGTGGAGTTTTTGTATAGTTCTTTGATTATATTTATGACTTTGGTGGGGATTCCGGCTTCACGCAATGTTTCCCATATTGCGGTATGCGACAGGGTGTCAAACGCGCGTTAAAAGTCTACGAAGAGTAGGTGAAGCGGCGAGCGGAATTCATTGGATTGCTCCACGATTATCCTAAGTGTGTTTATTTGGTCAGTGCAACATATGTGTCTTCTGAAACCCGCCTGTTCATTTCTTAGTTTAGAATCAATAGTGCTGGATAAACGTTCTAAAATGATTGAAGCTAGAATCTTGTTTATGCCATTCAGGAGGGTTATTCCTCGCCAGTTACGGCAATTCCTAAGGTCGCCTTTTTTCGGGAGCTTTACAATTAGATTGTTCTTCCATTCGTCCGGGATTTTTTCTTGGGTCCATGCCTCGTTGATTAGTGGGGAGAGTAAATTTGTCATCAACAATGGGCAAAATTTTAAAATTTCTGGGGGGATGTTATCCGGCCCAGCTGCTTTTCCGTTTTTAAGCTGCAAGATTGCTTTCTTAATTTCGAGAATAGAAGGCGGCTCTGTGTTGATGTTTAGTGTCGGGAAGTGTTGTTCTGTGGGTTCGTTGAATGGTTGTGGGGGGGGGCGCTAAGGAGATCGCTGAAGTGCTCAGTCCATCGATTTAACTGCTGCTCATCCGTCATTAGAGATTCCCCGTTCTTGTCTTTGACGGTGGCGGGATTATTTATGAAATTCTTGTTGGCGAGTTTCTTTGAGAGGCGGTATAGTTCCCTGGAGTTATTGAGTTCTGCTGGTTCAAGGTTTAGAGACAGAATATCTGCGTTTTAAGTATTTTGAAAATCATTCATCTCTCATTAAACCTGTTAGTGTTCATTTAGGCTTTGTAACTGACAGTAAAAGAGAAAATAATCGAATAACCTTAAACCACTCCGACTATAGTGCCCAATATATACCAATAAGCAAAACTTTAAAATGGTTTTTAGAATTACCAGATGTTTTTATCAAAATTCGCAAATATATGATTGAATTATATAATGAAACAGATATTATTTCGAATTTAATGCAAGCTGAAATGTGGCAAGAGATTTAAAAAAAAAATTTGGTATGAAAATTGTTTTACCTATTGTTTTATTTTTTGACGATTTTGAAGTTGGAAATCCTGTAGGCACACATGCAGGTATTAATAAAATTGGAGGAATTTATTTTTCCTTAGCTTGCCTACCGCCTGAATTTGCATCTATATTAGAAAATATTTTTTTAGTTCAGTTTCATTTCACATCAGATCGAACACTATTCGGCAATAAAGTAATTTTTAGTCACATAATTGATGATTTAATAAAATTGGAAACTGACGGTATTAATATTTGTACATCACACGGTAATTTTCATATTTTTATAATTATGATTACAATAATCGGAGATAATTTAGGGCAAAATAGTATTTTAGGTTTTAATGAGAGTTTTAATGCCAATTATTATTGCCGTTTTTGTCGAGTTATCAAATCTACAGCAATTTCATATAAATTTGAGGATCCTTCTTTTTTGCGAAATACGTTAAATTATACATCAGATGTTGAAAATCTGAATTATGGTGTGAAAGAGGAATGTGTATGGAATAATATTCCATCTTATCATGTTACGACATCTATAAGTTGCGATATTATGCATGATTTGTTAGAGGGAGTATGTCGGTATGATATGGGTGAAATACTTTATTATTTTACAGAAAATAAAAAATATTTTACGCTGGATACTTTAAATGCAAAAATTAAATATTTCGATTTTAAAACATATAAAAATAAACCACTTGCTATTCCAAAGTCACATGTTCACAAAAAATGTCTTATATATTCAGCATCAGAAATGCAGTGTTTTGTTCAAATATTTTCATTACTTGTCGGGAATTTTGTTCCTGAAGATGATATGGTTTGGGATATGTATTTATCATTGCGTCAAATTATAGAAATAGTAAATAGTAAAATAATTAGCTTTTCTCAAGTAAACTTTCTTAAATATTTAATAGCTGAACATCATTCACTCTATAAATTATTTTTTGGAGAACTTAAACCAAAGTACCATATTTTAACATATTATCCACAAATAATTAGTAAATTTGGTCCATTGGCAAATTTATCTTCCATACGTTTCGAAGCAAAACACAGGTCTTTTAAATCTAATGCAAATGTTGTGACTTCTCGAAAAAATATAATTTTCACTCTAGCAATGAAAAATCAACTAGTGCAATGTTATAGATATATATCTCAAAATGGTCTAGATAGAAACATTGTTTACGGACCCTCAGAGTACATTGAAACTTGCATTATTCCAGAATTCAATATTATCGTTAATGTATTAGATACAACTATAATGAACAATAGTTTTAGTTTTTCCTGGGTTGAAATAAATGGCATAAAATTTAATATCGATTCATGTGGTTGATTATTGGCAAAATTTCGGAATAATTTGTTATATACTTGCGAACGAAAACAAAAATGTATACATAATTTATAAAGAATTGAAAACTGTTAATTATTCAGCACATTTAGATGCGTATGAAGTTGTTATGGGTAATTCTTTTCAATCCATAAATATTCTTACTTTAGAAAATTGCTGGCCTTCGATTCTTCATCATTTAAACAACAAATTATATGTTAATTTCGTAAGTAAGTACTATATGGTTCCTTAATCCTTTACATATATATCATATTACATGCATAAAGCGTTTTTATTTCATGGATTTGGTTACGGAGGTATCTATAATTTATATATCCAATGTATTTTTGTGGATGTAGAGATATTTATATTTTTTATGTAAGATTTATATGTAAATAAATTTTTTGAATATTGAACTCGTTTGTATTATTTCCATGAACTCTGTAAGAGTTATTGAACGAAGAATATTATATATTTATTTTAAATAAAGTATACATTTAAAAGAATTATAGAAATCATCGATTTAACTCTACAATTTATTTGGTATAATACTTCAAAATGTTTAATTAACTCGTTCATAGAATTGTTTGAAACTATTTATGTGTTTACATGTACTCGAATGGACTCATAATATATCACTACAACCGTGTTGAACCAAATCTTCTGTAGTATTGAGTTAACACCAGTTTATATTTAGTTTAAACGTATATTAACTGTTAAGCTAAGATCTGAAATAGGTTTAATAAACTCTATATTACATTGAATGAAATTTAGTAAGTTGACATTAAAAACGAGTTAATCTAATAAATTGTCATCTTTGTGACTATACAAATCGTTATTCGAGTTAAAATAAATAGTTTCGGGTTGATTTGATCAAATTTTTCTCTGCGTGTATATCTATTAACTAATATATTGCTAATGCTTGTATCTTTCCCATAAGAGTAGGTGAAGGAAACACTGTGAAATGGAAATATCATTCCTGCATAAGTCTATCTCACACAAACACCCAACCGGCAATTATACACATGCTCGGAAATCTTGACTACTATTGGCTAACGCTGACAGAGTCGCTGGCTAAGCTGCGTTCCAAAATCCTACTCTGTACGAAATTATTCAAAGTCGTTTCAAAACTAACCTTACTCTCAGAGTTTACTCAACCTGTTCCAAAACAGCCGGAGTTTATTCCAAAGTGATGTTCTACTTACTCTACTAACGAGGAGGGTATAGAAATTACTCCACAATATTTTCAAACGTAGATGCTCACGATTCTCAACATATGAAAGTAATTTGCCTTCTTGAGGAAGAAAACATGCTTTTGGTTGAAAATAAACATAAGTAAATACGTTGGCGTGTATTATGAGCATACTTTTATAATAAAAGCGCTTTTATGGAGCGTACTTTCACATTATATTGAGGAGAGTGCTCCATAAAAGCGCTTTTATTACGGGCTTGACATTAATGTTGTAATTATAAGTAGTTTTGTTAGTTTTTTAAAATTATTTTTATTAATTTAGTTTCAATTTTTTATTCAACCAAACTCTCATTAGTTCCAAAACAAAACACATCATACTCTACGCCAAAACTCGGTATTCTTGGTTTTGGAACGCTGCCCTGGTGATGCAACGAGCACATGGTTTGACTTTGACGTTTGATTTCATTTCTGTTTGTAGTTGCACTTCGAAAGCATTTGCTTTGTGTTTCATACAGTAATTTATTGTCACCTAAATAAATTAATCCTGACCAGATTGTATTCGTATTATTTTTACAGTACTCAGTACAACAAAGTAAATTATTTAATTCAAATTTAGCACTAGAATATGTCAATGTTTTTTATTATTACTAATATTTATATTCAAGAATTTACATACAAAATAAATAGTAGGTACATTGTTTAATTTCTCAAATTTAAATTAAAAATTTCTCGCGCTAGTCGTTAATAAACAGAACTCTGTGATTCGCAAAAAGTGATCATGATTTCCTCGTTAGCCAATAGTAGTCAAGGTTTCTAAGCATGCGCATAATTCGCGGTTGGGTGTTTGTGTGAGATAGACTTATGCAGAAATGATATTTCCATTTCACAGTGTTTCCTTCAAGAAAAGCAAAGGATCCGCAATATATTAGTTAATAGGTATATGGTTTATTTAGGTCGGCCATTTTCATGTCTACCTTATCTAATAAACTAATGACTATTTGACAAAGGATATGACTTTTCTTGTTGTAGGATGTTACTCATGTAACTAATCGTCAAGTAGAGTTTTAGCGCGATTTTTAGAACGTTTTGTGTGCGGTTTTTTCACTTATTTGTGAGGTTAGACTTTCTCAATAGTGCTTTGCGGTTTTTGAAATGGATAAAAATGTTTAACAATTTTTTTGTTGCCAGCAGTATTCCTTGTGCTCGACTGTTGAAAATGTTGGACAAGGCCTACGGTGAGTCAGTGAGTATACGAGTGGTATAAAAAAGCATTTAAAAAAGCCGAGACATGGATTAAGATTTTACCCTTTCCGGTCTTCCATTGACGAAAACATCAACAAAATCAAGTAACTAGTGATGAAAAATCGTAGATCAAGCGTAAAAGTGATGATTTTGATATATCTCCCGAATCTTTCCACCGTTTTGGTAGTTATTTTGGGGAGAACATTTTTTAGATTTTGCAGCAGGATAATGAACCGCTCCACACATTGACACTGTACACGAATTTTTAACCAAAAGTACAACAAATGTCGTAGTTCATTCCCGTATTCGCCCGACATGACCCCGTGAAGAAGTAAGTCGTTGATTAAATTACCTTTACTTACCATCAAAATCATCATTTCTGTTGAAATTACACCGGCAATAAGACCAGCAGAAGACATCAAGGATAAAACGAACAAAGTTTCAACAATTATTCCAGTTCTCATGTAGATAAAGCTAGTCGAACCAATTACAAATACATATATGAAGAATATTAGACCAAAAGCAAAAGTCACATACTGCGATACAATTTTACTTATTTCGCATTGCCTAAAATGTATATCGACCAATATTTGTAGATTTATGTTATAATTACGTTGTTTATCTATTACTTACCATCAAAATCATCATTTCTGTTGAAATTACACCGGCAATAAGACCAGCAGAAGACATCAAGGATAAAACGAACAAAGTTTCAACAATTATTCCAGTTCTCATGTAGATAAAGCTAGTCGAACCAATTACAAATACATATATGAAGAATATTAGACCAAAAGCAAAAGTCACATACTGCGATACAATTTTACTTATTTCGCATTGCCTAAAATGTATATCGACCAATATTTGTAGATTTATGTTATAATTACGTTGTTTATCTATTAATTCCACGTTGTCTTCTAAAATATTAGTTTCCATTGCTTCAATGTCTTTCTCAATTACTTTATTTAGTTCATAAAATCTGTGGCCGCAGGCAAATGAATGTCCGCTATGGACAAAAATTGGCAGTATGACTACGCAATGCAACAAATATGTCAAATAGGCTCTGCTCAGAGTTAAAGCTATGTCGTCATTGAACATGGTAACAACTTGGCAGACAATTAATGAAAATACACTGAAATATGTCAATGCACAGAAAAATATTGTAGTAACAACCATGACTTCAAAATGAATTGGTACGTTTATTTGTTCCATAATATTTTCTAAATCTAAAACCTTGATAAACCCAGTAACAATGAGATCATTGTCTTTTATAACAAAAAACAGGGTAAGTAAATTGTACATTCCTATTATCAAATAAACAATTGCAGTAATCAGTTGATCAGAAGGCAATGTGTTATATAAAATATAATTCTTTATTACATTCATAGACAGAATTGAGCAGATTACATGACCTGGAATCAAATAAATTATATATTATTTTTTATTTAAATTAAACATTGAATTATAAACTCAGGTTTTATAATGAAATCTTTTTGCATGCAATCGTTAATATTAAATAATTACCAGTGAGTATTATATAGTCAAAAATTTGTAGTTTTCTCTTCCGTAATGCAAGCTTATTATCAATAATGGGAAAAGAGTATAAGACTAATCCAAATGCATAATTAAACTGGTTAACCAAGTACACTGCATCAATGATTGAATCATATCTTATTTTAAAATTTAATTTATTTGCTATGATATTTAATAAAACTGCTACTTTGCAATTTATTATTTCCAATAGCCCAAACATGTTCATATGCCTGCTGTAAATGACACATTTATAAAATTACATATAAATGCATTAAAATAATCATATTTTTGTATAATTAATCATAATGAGATATAAATGACAGGACGAGATGATTCCACATTAAATATACAATAGACCATAAAGTTAATGGTCGCGTTCAGCCGCACCTAGCAGCTATCTAGCTGCTAGCTAGCGCTAGATAGCAGCGATCGTGGTAATTCGACCGGTCCATACTGCCATCCATATACATCTGTCAAATTTAACCTATAAATTATTTTTTCGCGGGTAGGACGTTGCCATTTGTGTGAAATAATAACATAAAATGAATAATAACAATTGGTCTTCTGAAAGGAAAATTTAGAAGACTTATGCCCGTTTGCACCAACAAGACTTACGCTTTAAGTCTTCTCAAATTTTAAGTCTGACCTAAATTTCTTTGCACCACGTACAAATTGGGAACTTAAAATCCTAAGCTAGGCTTAAATTTAAGCCCCCGGCAGTTGGCGGTAAACTAGACTTAGCCTGTAAATCGTTACAATTTGTGTTTAGTTTTTGTATCTCATATTACCAACATGCTAAATTTTAACGTTTATGACGCTGACGACAATTTACAAGAGAGTTGCACAATGCACATTTAACAAAAATAACTTTTTTAAACAATTTCGATTATCAGACGTCGACTTCGTAAATGATAAGTATGTTAATTGAGATAATTGTTTTATTTTGAAATAATATTTTTTCCATACATGTTAGTGTAAATCATTTGTTAATTTTTTTCGAACTCTCGCTATATATTGGAAATCACTTGCCCAGTATTGCAGATTTTTTTGGAGGGATTTTAGTACAGGATCTCGAATTATTGTATGTCACGTGTTGGATGAGCAATTTGTATTTAATTAATCGGTTTGCAAAAATGCCACAAAAACAAGATGATATTAAACAAACTCAAAATGATTTCTATTTGCTAGCTGCAAATTTTCATCGAGTATTTCTGTTATTGTTAAGCAAATCCTTGTACGTACCTACATACATAATTCTTAAATAATTTACTTTACTGATTTATTCAGAAGAATTAATAATGTATTTTTTTTTTATTTTTTTTTTTTATATATATGGCCTTCGGTGCGGTGCCGATTGGCCAGAGACAATGTAGTTTTTTTGAGTATTTAATTTAGGACATACACAAACATCTAAGCCCTTGGTGGGAATCGAACCCACGACCACGGAGCCGAGCGGTGAAGGTCGCTTGAGCGCTTGCCTCTAACCGCACGACCACCGAGGCGGCCGAAATAATGTATTTAATGTAAGTTTCAGTAGATACTGGTCTAAAAATATAATCCCCTGGTGTGTCATTTGAACTCCTATTTCGTTTTTCAAATATCGCTAAAATAATAAATTCCGAATATTATTTCCAGTTATCTTATATTTATATAAATTTTACTTGCCCAAAACCAATGTTTTAATTATAAGATTATAAGTAAATAATAGTCACTGGCATTTATAATATAATTCTTAATTTTACGCATGTGTCAAAATAAGTGTGTAATTAGTAATTAGAGAAATTCCCTAGAATATCTCGGCTTACCTAATCTCAGCTCAAATATTCGTTGTGCAAACGACTTATATTTTAAGTCCGGCTTACCGTTAAAGTTAACTTAGCAAAGTCAAGACTTAAATTTTGTTGGTGCAAACGGGCATTAAATATTTAGATATGAGCCGCTTGGACATGGTTTCATATTCATATTGTATTATTTCATTTGAATTGGAATTTACTAGCGCCATATTTCCTATTTTTGACAGTTATAGCAGTACGCTAAGTCATCTAGCTCATTTTGTTTTCGCTAGCCCGCTAGACTAGCAGCTAGAATCTAGCGGTCGGTCAGCGGACCGTTCAACGACGTTCGCTAGGTTAGCGAGCTAGCAGCTAGGTGCGGCTGAACGCGACCAATAACAATGGGGGATTACGCCATTTTTACTTCCTTGTACGAAGTAAAGGAAGTATTGTAATCGCGAAAAAATTCGGTTTCCAGATTTCAACGGAAATATCCATTTTGACCATCCCTGAATCCATTTTGACTAATTTCGTCGTGACGTCTGTACGTACGTACGTATGTACGTACGGATGTACGTACGTACGTACGTACGTATGTACGTACGTATCTCGCATAACTGAAAAACGGGAAGCCGTAGAAAGTTAAAATTTTGTATTTAGGACTGTTATTACATCTAGTTGTGCACCTCCCTTTTTGGTCATTGCATATCTTTCAGAAGTGGTCCTTTACTTGAAGCCCATAATAGATTTTAATGGAAAACTATATTAAAATATAATCCGAAACTTTTCAAATTTTGTATATAAGACTTTTATATCAATGGGAATAACATAATAGATTTTAGTAAAAATGGTCTTCCCGGAAGTGGTACTTTACTTGAAGCCTATAGTAGATTTTAATGAAAAACTACATTAAAATATAAACCAAAACTTTTCAAATTTGGTATATAAGACTTTTATATCAATGGGAATAACATAATAGATTTTAGTAAAAATTGTCTTCCCGGAAGTGGTACTTTACTTAAAGCCTATAGTAGATTTTAATGAAAAACTACATTAAAATATAATCCAAAACTTTTCAAATTTGGTATATAATACTTCTATATCAATTGGAATAACATAATAGATTTTAGTTAAAATGGTATACCAGGAAGTGGTACTTTACTTGAAACCTATAATAGATTTTAATGAAAACTATATTAAAATATAATCCAAAACTTTTCAAATTTGGTATATATCACTTTTATATCAATGGAAATAAGATAATAGACTTTGGTTAAAATAGTCTAACCGGAAGTGATACTTTACTTGAAGCTATTATCAGTTTTTCTTGAAAAAAATGGTGTTATTTTGAATTTATCAATAAATGCTTCAAATAAAAGTTTTAGAGAATTGAATTTTGCGTCGAAAACTTCAAGTATGATTAAATTAGTTTTTTGTATAAGCGAGATATGTAAATTTAAACAATATGTACTTTTTGGTTTCTGTAATTAAGTTTGCTATGAATTAGGACAAGAAATAAATGTTATTATACATATTTTAATTATTAAGTAACAGGCGACAGGCGTACAAGGAAGTCATGTGGTGTCCACATCAGATATTTTTTTATAATTTCATATTAGGAAAACTAAGACTATTGATGAAAATCCGGTGAAAAAATTCCTATTAATAAGCGAGTTATGGTCTCCCGAATTTTGAAAAGATTGACGTGACGTCACATTTATGTGTTTTTATATCAAACTGTTTTCATCATGGACCTAAATGTTCTTGAAATATATGCTATTTTAAGTTATATTTACATAAAAATAAATGAATATTATAACACTGTACTAACTACATACTTTATAATTACAGGTGTATTTAAATTATTAAGTTTAATGCAAGAAATTTATGTTAAAATAAAAACTGTTTGGAAACTGCAGTACAGGAATGTTAGCTCCTCCTTTCAAATATGAATTTCTTAACTTCCATTGGTAGTAATCCCCACCTCCTAACACGCTATTTGTAATGCATGTATAGGCGGTTTCTCGGTTGCCAATCAAAATATTTTCATATTAGTGTCGAAGCGCTATAACAAAAAACCCTTTATTTCCGAAATATCTCAATTATACCATTTCATTTTTACCTCTCGCTAAGAGAGGTATTGGATTCATGCTAAAATTCGCATATCCAGATTTTATTGAATAAGCACGATTTAAGGTCCCTACAATCCGATTATAACATTTTTAAAATGATGTCTGTGTGTGTGTGTGTGTGTGTGTGTGTGTGTGTGTGTGTGTCTGTGTGTGTGGATGTGTGTATGTGTGTGTGTGTATGTATGTATGTATGTATGTATGTATGTATGTATGTATGTATGTATGTATGTATGTATGTATGTATGTATGTATGTATGTATGTATGTATGTATGTATGTATGTCTGGATGTTGTAGTCACGATTCCTCAAAAACTATAAGACTTAAAAAATATTTAACTGCAGTTTCCTCAAGCTGACATTCCTGGGAAGAGCTGAAAAGGTTTTGGTAACAATTGAACAACCGGAAGTAGTAGTTTCTTAGAAAAAATCTTTTAAATATAATTTTTTGGGAGTTTTTTTTATTAAATATTGAAGAACATAAAATTCTCCATCTAATACACTTAAAAATTTTATTATATCTTGTATAGATTTAAAGATAAAGACTCTATAATTTATAGAGTAAACTAATCGCAGAGGCCAAGGCACTACGGAAACCAGTTGACAAATTCCAATGTTTATAACATGACACATGTCATTGTCAAATATCAACAGTTTTAGTGACATTCTGATAGCTTTTTCTAGGAAGTATATTTAATTTTTCTTATTGTTTTATTAATTAAATATTTGAAATTATAGGTAAAATTGTGGTAAAATGCATATATCTATCAGAAATACCGCCAATCTGGTTAATGAATTGGAACAATATTTGACATTTAGAAACTTCCTCATACAATGAAAAATAGATATAATTTGAATAATATGTGTGCAGAAGACATGCTAAATATAGTAAGAAACAATATTTGGGTAATGTTCTGTAAGATTTTGTTATAAAACGACGGTTCGAAAGCGAAGTGCAATACAATACTTATATAGCCTAATATGGAAATGGCGAGAGGTCTTGTGCTGGCCACAACAGATTTTTTTATTAATATTCGTTATTCAGCATATACATTCGTATTTTTTTTACTATTTTCCTTTAATTCGATTGAGCTGTAATCCCCCATTATGACGTTAACTTGGATCCGCAAATAGAAAAATTTGGCCTAGCTTATGTTGTCAATATGCAGTGCATTTCAAAAAACTGATATTAATGATACACTGCTCAAAATATTGAAAGGATCAAATTTTTTAGTCGATAACTTTTTTCAGTAAATGCAGGATTCATATGAAAATTAATTACAGGTACTTTAAATCTTTATTTTAACAATGACTTGTTTCTTTTCATGAATACAGGATCAAAATTATAAAGATATTCTTGGGAAAGGGAACATATGGGCACAGATTGCAGAATTTCTTCGACAGCGCGCTGATTACGCGGAGTACTATACAAAACAAAGATCGCTGCAAACAATTAAACATATTATAAATTTAAGATGACCTCGTCCTTAGCTTCGTGCAGCTTATCTCACATTAGGTCTGTTCGTTTGTATTACACTAACTTGTACAAAATGTACCGAGAATACGTCACAGTGTAGTTTAGTGCAACGTAGTACAGACTTGTTTTCGAAATTCAAACGAACACTAATTAGACAAGTTAGTGCAGATTGTAGGTTAACTAGCAACGCCATTTATAAATATTTATAATTATAATGATTTTTCCATTTAGTTAAAATTTATTGCAATTCTTTCAATATGAAAAATCCATTAATGCTTATTTTTTGTACTAAATGTGAATTACATATATCTATATCGATTTTAATAGTTTTCAGTTAAATTAAAACTTTTTTTTAATAAATATTTTGTATGCAGTGATATATTACTTATTTTTCCATTTTATTTCTTTGGTATACATAAAACACATTTCCTTTGATTCATTTTTAGAATATGGAATAAGATTTTGCAGATTAATGAAAAAATTATAGTTACAAGTATACACGACAACCTATGTGACAAATTGTGGCGTCGTTGTAAACACTACGCACTGCACTAAGTGTACTAGCTCGGGAGGTAGTACAGTTAAGACAAGTTAGTGCAACATGCACGACTACAAACGAACACAGTGCAGACAACTTCGAACACACAAACGAACATATTTTTCAAAAAATTACAAGTTAGTGCAGCTAGAACCATACAAACGAACAGACCTCTTGCTGTTCACAAGCTGTTTGACGCATGCGCTTCCCTGTATTCTGATTATTTAATGAGGCGATCTTTTCGTACCTACTCGAGAATCATCGGTATGTTTCGTCAAAAAGTTCTCTGAGCACTTATCAGGAGACGACGCTGGATTTAATTAAAAAATTATAAGTAATACATTATTGTTTTGGAAACTGACAGTAAAAGATTGTCAAAATTTATCCAGTTTAGCTTTAAGATTATTAAAAATTCCGGCTAGCTCAGTTCAAATTGAAAGACTATTCTTCAGTTAAGGATATTTATTTATTTATTTATTTATTTTTTTACAATCTGGGCTGCACAACAGGAAAAATCCCAATAACAGTACAGCACTAGAAGAATTTAAACATAATAATTACAAAGTTATCAGACAAAAATAATACATATACTTAAAATGAAATAAAGTAGATAAGAATATTACGAGATTGTGGGAAAACAAAAATTAAATACAAATATTATAAAGAAAAGATTTAAACGTTCTGAGAGAACAACTAAATATGTCAGGAAAATTTGGTACACTTGACAATTTATTGTACGTAGATATCATTCTGAGAAAGGGAGCATTACTGGCAGAATTCGTTCTACAACTCGCCAATGCGAACAACATTTGTGATCTAGTGGGATATGTTGGTATTCTGAGTGATATTTTGTTCAGCAGTACTGGACAATCAATTTTGTTATTTAAAAGTTTAAACAAAAAAGTTAAATCTAATATCACACGGCGAATTCGCAAAGCAACTAATGAAATAGAACGATTAGGGAATTTAATGTTCATGATGAAAATAAATTTACGTTGAATACCTTCGACTCGATTTATATAAATATAGTAAGCCGGAGACCAACATATAGCAGCAAATTCAAGTTGAGAACGAACTAGAGAACAATATAAAGAAATGAGAGTACGAATATTTCTAAATTTATTCCCAATTCTCAGAATGAATCCTAGCATTTTGTAGACTTTCATTACAACAAAATCAATATGTAAATCAAAGATAAGTTTACTATCTAAGATAATACCCAAATCTTTGACATGATTTACACGATTTACATTTTTACTATCAAAAGAATAATTATAATAATAAGTATTTCTGTTCCGAGTGAAAGTAATACAAGAACATTTATCAAAATTTAGTGTTAAGTCATTCAAAGATAAGTAGTCATTAAGTCTATTAAGGTCTTCTTGGAGTGCATAGCAATCTGACAAAGATTCAATAGGCATATAAACTTTTAAGTCATCCGCGTACATACTAAATCTTGCATTATGAAAACATTAATATCATTAATAAAAATAATGAACAGAAGAGGACCGAGATGAGACCCCTGAGGTACCCCAGAGGTCACGGGAAAAAAATCTGAAGAAAAGACTTTAATTGAAATGCATTGCTGTCTATCAGTGAGGTATGATCTGAACCATTGGAGTAAATTGCCATGTATTCCAAGCATCTCAAGCTTACTTATTAAAAGCATGTGATTGATCTTATCAAATGCCTTGCTGAGGTCTGTGTAAACGGCATCTACTTGTACCCTGTCGTCCATAGAAGAAAGTATAAAGTCTATATACTCAATTAAATTAGTTTCAATTGACTTGCCTGGGCAAAAACCATGTTGTTCATAATTTAAAATATTTTTGAATGCTGCATGTAATTGTTTATAAATGATCTTTTCAAGAACCTTTTCAAAAATACAGAGTTTTGAAATAGGGCGGTAGTTTTCAATTAGGTTTCTGTTGCCTTGTTTGTGAATAGGTACAACTAAAGCTTTTTTCCTGGCAGTCGGGCAACAACCTTCGGCAAGCGATTTTTCGTATATTATTTTCAAAGGAAGACAAAGGGATTCAGAACATTTTTTAATAAATAAGCCAGGGATACCGTCAAGACCAGTACCTTTAGTTACATCTAAATTTGACAATATCTCACGAACATCATCTTCGGAGACATATATATTTTCCAGATTTAAAACTGAATCACAGTAATTGTTTGTGGCAAGTGTGTTACAATTATTACCTTTCAAGAAAGTAGATTAAAAATAATTAGCGAACATATTACAGATTTCACTGGCATCCGATGAACTAGTGTTATTATAAGTCATAAGTGAGGGAATATTCGACTTTTTTACGGAAGATACAAAGTTCCAGAACTTCTTCACGTTTTTAGGAATCTCTGCTTCATCATTGTTTATATAATTCGCATAACAAATTTGGGTCAGTGTTTTTACTTTTCTACGTAGAAAAGAAAATTCTAAATAATATGATTCACATTTGAAACGCTTAAATTTGTTATGCGCCTTATATTTGAGTTTAATAAGGTGAATAAGTTCAGAAGAATACCAACAGGGATAAGGCTTTTTGGGTATAGATTTTTTCGGAACAAATCTATCAATTGCATCGGGTAAAATTACGTAAAATTTATTTAGTGCATCTTCAGTGTTTAATCCACTGAATTCCGAGATCCAGTTTAAATCTGAAAAATAATTATTGATTGAAATATAATCAGCTTTCTTAAATATCGGGACTTTTCTGTGATTAAGTATTAGAGACGAGTTAATCTTGAAATCACAATAAATAAGTAACGGGGGATGATGTTGTACGTCCACTTTACTAATAGGGCTGTGACATGGCATGACTTTAGTATTTATATTATTGGAGAAGATTAGATTTAGGCTTGGAGTTCCATTGAACTGTTTAAGATTACAGTAGGAGATATTGTCAACAAATTCGGAGCAAACAGTATTATAAATATTGTTACAAATATAATAATTCATACATGGATTCCACTGCAATAGAGGTAAGTTAAAGTCTCCACAAATCAAAAATTGGTCAGTAGGATGAGAGTCAATAATAGAAGTTAATTTACTCACAAAAATGTCCCGGGCCTCATCACATTTAGGAGGTATATATACACAACAAATGTGCAATTTTGTGGAGTCAAAATACACGGTTATCCACACATCTTCTACACATGTAGACCACTCAGGTTGTTGCACAAACTTAACATTACTTTTCACGCCAATGAGTACACCACCACCATCACACTTTTGAGTAGAGGCGGACTATCTATCTCTTCTAATAACGGAGTAATTGCTATCCAAAACTTCATGGTCAAGCACTGATGAGTTCAGGTTTGTTTCAGTCAAACATAATATGTCAATACCACATGTAGATGAGTTTGATTTAATTTCATGGGTTTTGGATCGTAAACCTCTTACGTTTTGGTAGTAAATGCTTGTGGTCATTGGAGAGATGAGAATTTAAATAAATATAAGTAAAA
Source organism: Ophonus ardosiacus (assembly GCA_943142095.1). NCBI lineage: Eukaryota > Metazoa > Arthropoda > Insecta > Coleoptera > Carabidae > Ophonus > Ophonus ardosiacus. The sequence goes on from OW964835.1 coordinate 34,012,317, forward strand.
AGTGATAGTGTGATTTAAATTAGTTTTCTAATATCTAGTTCTGAATAAATAATGTGAGTTTTAGATGTGTCTGTCTTACGTGCATAAATCTTAGCATTCTTTGTCCACACATATTTATAGCCCTTAGTACGGAGTTCTTCACGTGCAAGTTTAAATAGAATTTTATTTTTATTTGTTAAATGATCATTAACAAAGATCATATGTTCAGTACCTTCATACCCTAACTCTTTTGTTGTTATTCTATGTAACTTGAAAGCGCTCATTATTTTGTTTTTTACACTGCGAGAAATAAACTTAACAACAATACTTTTAGGATGATTTGTAGTACTTCTGGAAAAATGAGGAATACGATGGGCCGCGTCAAGATCTTTTTCACTGATGTTGACGTTGATCTTTTTAGCAAATTTTATTATTATATCATTAATATTCTCACTGGGGTTTTCCGGAATATTTTGAATAAGAATATTGTTCAAACGTGAATACTGTTCTAAGTCATTTACTTTTTTATCCAAATCTACAACCTGTGACTTCAGCTCCTTATTTTCAATTTTCAATTTGTCAAATTCTTTAATTTTCTCATTTATAGATTTAAAATCTGTTTCAAAATCAGTTATCTTCTCACAGCAGAAGTTCACTGATTTTATTATTTCTGAGAATTTGACGTCCATGGCTGCTAAGATTTCGGATTTGAGTTGCATCATTTCAGGACTTAAATTGCAGGGTTTAGATGACGATGCAGTACCAGAGTTTGGGGTAGATGTAACCTTAGAGACATTCTGTGGCCTACATGAGGAACATAGCCATGCAAGAACATTGGAATCTAGAAGATTGGTATGCTCAGGTTTCAGTTTGGTGTCCATGCACGCTATATGATAATGACACGCACATTTAAAGCAACGTAACCCAGGATTTGTAAGCCAAATTTTGTTAAACATTAAAGTTTAGATTTTTGTTAATCACGTGTACGCTAATTTATTGCAAATTAGTATTGATAATATATAACTACAAATTTTGTATGTTGCATTTTAAAATGGACAATGGGGTCATTTCAAAAAAATAATTGTCGATTTTTTTTATAAAATCATGAAATCCATCTCATTTAATAAATATAGTAATAGAAAATAATTTGAAATATGCGACTTTTCATTCATAAATATGCTAATAAACTTTCGCGCTTTTAAACACGGACTAAATTTGTGACGACACATATTTATACTCACACAAAGACAATTCTGTCTCACACACACACGCTTCACAACATGAAACAGTAACCTAACCTAAAAGTGTGACAGCTGACAGCAAAATATACAAGAGAGAAGATTATTATTACTTTCTATTTCTTTAAAAGTACTAGTGCAGTATAAGGTATGTAAATAAACCATTTATTTAAGTAAATACCAAACCAAATAATCATAGTTCTAAATTAAACTGGTAGAGCTCGACTGTCGTATCCGTGAATATGTGTCGTCAGCCGTTGAAATATTTGAAATTAAACGCAACTTTTAAAAAATCATATCTCTGATTCTAAAGACTTGTAAGATATAAAACATACATATACATGTTTAATTTGACCTATTTTTTCAAGAAAATACACAAAAAATAAATTAACCTTTCAGAAGTGGCGCTCTTTTCTGAGACACGGGAGGTGGTGCCTGGTCTGAGAGACCCGTGCCAAAACAAAATAATGGTATGAGTTGTTGAATTGAATCTTTTTAACTTCTGTCACCTGTAGGTAAGGAATGTATTGTCTTTGGTCAAAAAGATCGATAGTGAGTTTTTAATTAATAAGCACGTTTTAGGGACCCTATGTGTGTTCGTGCCCTGTGTCCTGTGTGTGACAGATTCTTTCGCATTTTTTTTTTCACATCCATATGATGAGCTGATTAGATTTTGGTGAACCGAAAGTTCCCTTATTTGAAGTTCTTAACAGTTTTTCTCGAAAAAACGCAGTCAAATATCGTTTTTTGACATTTTATGTGATTATCAATATGAAAGAATCTTATTGTCTATACGGTTTGATTATACATTTTCCTTCATATTAAATATATATAGAGTTAAAAAATTATAGAGATTAACTTTCAAAAATCAGTTAGCTTTGCTATAATCATGAAAACAACTGATATATTCAAAAAATTCTAAAAGATACATGTCAGTGTAAAGTTGAAAACGAAAGATGAAAAGTGTAGACCAGATATTGGTATAAGTAATACAGAAATGGATCTTTCAATGCTGAGAGTACGAGGAAGACCAAAGAGAAGATGAAAGAACTGTGTGAAGAAAATGCGCTGAACAGAAATGAGCTGGGTACCTATTCTATAACTTTTTCAACTTTACCAAGATCTTGATCTTGGTATACGTCATCGTTTGATTTTCCCCCTCTCTAACGATAGATTTGTGAGTTATACTAGTAATTTTAATGTCCTCATATTGTTGATGTTTTGAGAATGGATTGGTAATACATTTAAATCAAATCTGACATTTACAAATTTTTAAGATTTTAATGTATCAGTAATATATTATTCATATTAAATAATATCATTTAAAGTAAACATATATATTAGGTACAATATGAATAAAAAAGGATTTTTGTTAAGTGATTTTTTTTTTCAATTTCAATCAGAATGTGATGACTATATTTGATTTCTAATGAATCTAATTAATGATTCAGCTATACACATAATTGCGTTCTTGCATAATTAATAATAAAAATAATAATAATCATAATAATAATAATAATAATAATAATAATAATAATAATAATAATAATAATAATAATAATAATAATGTACAACTATTGTATGTATTTATCGTTTGCTTTGAAATAGTGAAAAGAGAATGTAAGAAAATAAAAGAAAAACAAATTATATAAATGTATTCTTTATTTTTTAGAAATAGTTTCCATGGCGACAGCTATACATTCCAAAAATTCATTTGTTTTCGCCAATTCACCTCGCAATTCATGCGCAGCTTGCACAGTTTCCATCCCGACTTCTTTGAAATCCACTGCATGGCGTAGCATATTTCTTGATCATCCTATAATACACAAAACAAAATTAATTTATACCTAATATTTATGTACATTCTCTTTGTATTTATCTATCTTGACATCTGTTTATATCTTTGATGATTTAAAATGAATTTGCAAACGAAATTGACTCGTAAAATTTGTACTTACTACTGGTACTGGGTGTAGCTCCACCTTTTGTGGCTGTGGCACATGATGTAGCTGTGGCAATTGGTCTGTGGAGAATGGCAGCAGGTATCCTTATTTAATCTAAAATTTGATAGAAATTCAACATCGGACACGTTGAATGGATCCTGCATATCTCGAATGTGCCTTCGAAACAATCTATCTTGCTCTTCCAATTCCTCATCGTCCAGCACCAGCTCCAACTCTTCCTCCTCTAAAATTTCTAAACCATCATATAGTAATGCCATTTTATCTGAAAAACAGTAACGGTAAATATTATTTCCAACAATAAAATATAATACAGGTAGGATTTTTAAACATCCATCATAGTATATTTAATGATGAATGAATGCAACGCGATTTTTTACCAGAATTGAATAGAATGTCATTGGCACAAGGAGATTTATTTGAATTGAATTTGTATATTTTTTAAATTTAGACGATTATAAAACTGATTCAAATATATTAAAATTGTACATACATATGTGCTAATTGAATTTAATAATTTCTTCAGTAATAAATTTCAAATATTAGGTATTTATATTCTATAAGTATAAACAAATTTATGTTAAATGTTAAAATAAAATAATAGTAGTATAACTTACATTAAGAAATTAAAAATAAAAACCACTTAAATTCAATACAAAAAATTTGATGTGGCCAACACAAAACCTCCCGCTATTGAATTTTTATTAATTTAAATACATACTTACGTATTTACTACCGCTGCAAACTGTTCCATTGCAGAAAACTATTGCTTTATTTACTATTTTCTTTTTAAAATGTCACTATTATTAATTTGAAGTGATTAATTTTTTGACAGTGACATTAACTGTCAGTTACATTCGTTTGAAATATGAACTGTGTAACAAACGAATTATTGTGTTTATCTTAGGCTTCGCGACTAATAAAAAAAATTATTTTTCAATTTATGTGTAAAATATATAGAAAAAGTATTAATGTATTCCAGTAGAAAATTCAATAATCTTTAATTTTCATAAGAAATAAAATACGAAAAAATGGCATTTAATGGTATTTTTTGAAGAAAAACCATTATGAGCTTCAGGTAAAGTGCCATTTCCGGTTATCCGATTTACACCAAAATCTAATGGCTTCTATTCATATTAGAATGGGATGGAAATACAAGGTTTCAGAATTTTCTGAATGATAGTATTTGAGTTAGAGTGAAGACAAAATCCCTTCACATACACACACACATACACACATACACACATACAGACATCATCGTGAAAATGTTAAAAATGGATTCTAGGGAACTTAAAACGTGGTCATTTACTAAAATCTCGATATGAGATTTTTAGCACGATCCCTATACCTCCCTTACCAAGGGTAGCGGGAGGTAAAAAGGTGAAACTCAAAAGATTCAATAATGGCGCTGAAACAACTGACAGCTTCGATCTTGATAACAAATATTCCAAGATCCTGTGCGGTCTTGGAATCCCGTTTCGAATTCTCCGTTGGATGTGACGTCATGTCTCGCATATCGGTTATGACCGCCGGTGTTCGACTATATCCGCTGGAAAACATACCAAGAGTGCTCGCGTATCAATATTGGTAAAAGTTATAGAATAGGCCTCCTGAAGAGAAGAGTATAAAACACCGACCCCAAATAAAATAGGGAAAAACTGAAGAAGAAGGAAGGAAATACCAAGGAACTTTCGCTATGGAATTTGTGGGAAATAGAATGTGTTTGTGTAACAATTTTGCTGGATATATAGAATCTATTCCAAGGAACTTTTGGTATGGGATTTGTACAAATACATCGAATTGGCAGAAGGTCTTTTGCTGGCCACAACAGATTTTTACCTCTCGCTAAGAGAGGTATTGGATTCATGCTAAAATTCGCATATCCAGATTTTAGTGAATAAGCACGATTTAAGGTCCCTATAATCCGTTTATAACATTTTTAAAATGTCTGTGCGTGTGTGTGTGTGTGTGAGTGTGTGTGTGTGGATATGTGTGTGTGTGTGTGTGTGTGTATGTATGTCTGGATGTTGTAGCCACGATTCCTCAAAAACTATAAGACAATCTGACATTCCTGGGAAGAGCTGAAAAGATTTTGGTAACAATTGAAGAACCGGAAGTAGTAGTTTCTTAGACAAATTCTTCTAAATATAATTTTTTGGAAATTTTTGTTATTAAATATTGAAGAATATAAAATTCTCCATCTATTACACTTAAAAATTTTATTATATCTTGTACAGATTTAGAGATAAAGACACTATACTTTATAGAGTAAACTAATCGCAGAGGCTAAGGCACTAAGGAAACCAGTTGATAATTCAAATGTTTATAACATAGTTTGTAAATGACACATGTCAGTGTCAAAAATCAACAGTTTTACTGACATTCCGATAGCCTTTTCTGGGAAGTATATTTAATTTTTCTTATTGTTTTATTAATTAAATATTTGAAATTATAGGTAAAATGCATATATCCATCAGAAATACCGTCAATCTGGTTAATGAATTGGAAGAAAATCTGACATTTAGAAACTTCCTCATACAATTACCTTGCAATAAGATTTATATTTTTACCTTCCGTCAAAAGGAAGGTATTGTTTTTGGTCAAAAAATTCGGTTGTGAGTTTTTAATGTATAAGCACGTTTTAAGGTCCCTACAATACGAATCTACTATTTTTAAGATGATGTCTGTATGTGTGTATGTGTGTCCGTGTGTGTGTGTCTGTGTGTGTGTCTGTGTGTGTGTCTGTGTGTGTGTCTGTGTGTGTGTCTGTGTGTCCGTGTGTGTGTGTGTGTGACAAATTTTTCTCCGACGATAACTCCAAAACTACAATTCTAAAAGTACCCTTATTTGAAGTTTTCAACAGTTTTTCTTAAAAAAGTGCAGTTAAATATTATTTTTTGACATTTTCTTATTATATTTATTAAAGAAAATACTCTTCTCTATATGGTTTGATTATTCATTTTCCTTCATATTCAATAGATGTAGAGTTAAAGCATTACAAAGAAATTAATTTTCAAAAATTAGTCAGCTTTGTTATTTATGATGGAAACAGCTGACATAATTATTCAAAAGAATTTAATTGACAGATGTCAGTTGCAAGTGCAAAACCAAATATGGAAAAAAGTATGGGATCTAAAATTGGTATGTCATAGTGTTGCTCGCAAGTGACACGCAGAGAAAGGCCAAAGAGAAGATGGAAGGACATTACTTAGTGTAGTTTATGTTATAATTTTATTGGATTTATAGAACCTTTTCAAATGAACTTTTGGTATGAAATTTGTAAAAAATAGTATGTGTTCGTGTTCGATTTTACATGATAGTATATAGAATCTGTTCCAAGGACCTTTTGGTATGGGATTTGTACAAAATACATGGAATTGACGGAAGGTCTTGTGCTGGCCACAACAGATTTTTTTTTATTAAAATACAATTCAGTTTGTAATATTTAAAATATTGAACGGTGCGTGAAGTAACACTTCTAAATGTCACAAATTCTTCCAATTCATTAACCAGATTGGCGGTATTTCTGATGGATATATGCATATTACCTATAATTTCAAATATGTAATTAATAAAACAATAAGAAAGATTAAATGTACTTCCCAGAAAAAGCTATCAAAATGTCACTAAAACTATTGATTTTGACACTGAAATCTGTCATTTACAAATTATATTATAAACATTTGACTTTGTCAACTGGTTTCCTTAGTGTAGTTTCGCCTACTCGACTTGTTATATCCCGATATTCTATATATTATAGCGTCTTAATCTCTAAATTTATAGAAGATATAATAAAAAATTTAAATGTATCAGGTGTAGAATTTGGTTCTTCAAAATTAGTAATATCAAAAATTTTCAAAAATTAATATTTGGAAGAATTTCTTTTAAAAACTACTACTTCCGGTTGTTCAATTGTTACCAAAACCTTTTCAGCTCTTCCCAGGAATGTCAGATTGAGGAATCCATAGTTAAACAGTTCTTAAGTCTTATATTTTTTGAGGAATCGTGGCTACAACATCCAGACATACACACATACACACATACACACATCCACACACACACACACAGACATCATTTTAAAAATGTTATAAACGGATTATAGGGACCTTAAATCGTGCTTATTCACTAAAATCTGGGTATGCGAATTTTAGCATGAATCCAATACCTCTCATAGCGAGAGGTAAAAATTGATACGTGAAGTACTCACTTCACGCACAGGAGTAGAAAAAAGTATAGTAATACTCCTCCTCAAATTTACAAGTAAGTAACAATTCTTTTCAAAGTCGTTTTTCTTAGTATAATGTATAAATATGTTAGAGAATGAAGTTAAGACAACCCGAAATAATTATGCAAACATTGTATAATGAATATTATGTTATGATCAAATAGTAATTAATAGTTTCTTAATTAATTAGGGTCTGATAGTGACATAAGGACTATTCAAAAACCAGACGTGTTACCGCAGCACCGCTCAATGCAGTGTCTATTTAATAGTGATCGGATCTGTGTATGAGGGTTGCTCTTTGATAGAATAAAATAATTGTTATGAATTAAAATGTATACCCTACAACCGGACTCACCGAGCCGCAATGATTTACCAATGGTGTATTGCCGGTTGGATTTCATAGACATCGTAGCGCAAACTTTGAGCGTTGTGAATATGATTCGGACGAACTGCTAACATGCTGTTGGTACTGAAAGCGCAATTTGAACCGCACACCTATACAGTGTGTCCCATTTAGAAGTGCCACCATTGGGATCTCGGGAACTATAAGAGATACGATGACGGTTAAATGGAACTTTTTGTGCGCCTTTGGGAGGCCATCTGAGATGGGCTTTTGTTTTTCCAAAAATTCTCATAGGGCACTAGATAATGACAAAAAACTGATTATTGTTGATTTTTTCTTTTTCAAATAACTTCTAAACTATTAGTAATTGAGAAAAACGTTTCAAATATAAAAGATAGATATTTTTATTAACTAACCAGTGGCGTACGAAATAAATTTTTATATCCGTAAATTTTCGAGATATAACACAAACTTATATTTTTTTAAATGGAACCCATATCTGATTTTAGTCTCAAAAAAATAAATATTTTTTTCTCGTTTCAATGATGTAAGGGTTATTATGTTTTATATTTGTTTTGCCTAAAAAATTATTATTTTTTCCTTATTTTGTATTAACTTTACAATTATTTTGAAAATATTGGTAGATTTCTATTTAGAAATACTATTTCGTTAGTAAAATTTGCTCAAAACTCTTATCAAATTAATTTTTATAATATATTGTATCAGGTCGCCCTTGGCACATTATAGTGTCATTTGTAATTATAAGTCTAGAATAAAAATATTAAGTAATAAAAGCATAAAATAAATTATATCGATCAAATACAATATAATTAATAAAAATAATAATTTTTTTTTGAGAAATAATAAGAAAATTCACAAAAATAAAGAAAAAAATTAAATTTTAGGAGCAAAACAAATATAAAACATAATAACCCTTACATCATTGAAAACAGAAAAAAATAGTTATTTTTTTGAGACTCAAATAAGATATGGGTTCCATTTAAAAAAATATAAGTTTGTGTTATATCTCGAAGATTTACGGATATAAAAATTTATTTCGTACGCCACTGGTTAGTTAATAAAAATATCTATCTTTTATATTTGAAACGTTTTTCTCAATTACTAATAGTTTAGAAGTTATTTGAAAAAGAAAAAATCAACAATAATCAGTTTTTCGTCATTATCTAGTGCCCTATGAGAATTTTTGGAAAAACAAAAAAACATCTGAAATGGCCTCCCAAAGGCGCACAAAAAGTTCCATTTAACCAACATCGTATCTCTTATAGTTCTCGAGATCCCAATGGTGGCACTTCTAAATGGGACAACTGTATACTGTGGCTTGGGTGCGCTGCGAGCTACAAGATGTGCGCTAACCTGCTTCTTAACCTTCTACTGGTGACGTGGTGCCATTATGACCCCAGCTGTTTTTAAAATTAACGCTAATTGAATAGTTTTAAAGCTAATGTACATTGGCTCCATCTACCCTTAAGTTAGATGTAGTTTATTCATTTCACATATTTGCAACTTCATCAGTTGGTTTTTTCAAGAGTTATTGTAATTCAAAATTTGAATGGGGTCATATTGGCACCACGTCACCGTTTACGTTACTATTTTAATAATGGCAAATACTTCCAAAAGTGTGCGTTTTTGGTGATAAGGACTATGAAGAAACTCTTATGAAATGGTTTGAAGAAGTAGAAAGTGAGGTACAGGATCATATGAATAGAAGATTAATTAATCAAAAACTTCCACGAGAATTACGTAACACTATATAGCAAGAATTTTGAAAACACCTGTGACAGATGGAGCCGTTCAGCCAGATTCGGGTAATTAAAGAAGAAGATGTGGATTTTGTTCACGTAAAAATGACAAGTAGACAAATAATACATATAACCTATGTAAAATACCTATGTGTCACGATTGCAGAGCAACTATTTGCAAAAATTGTATAGAATATTTTTTTTTATTTTTGTATTATGTTTAGTGCATGCAGTTTTTTATTTCAAGTTGTTAAATTAAGCTTTTCTATTTTTTTTTTTGTAAATAAGCCATGTATAATCTTTAAAAACTGTATATTCAACATTGACATATACCTACAAAAAAAATATTATTTTAACATTTGTAAACCTCTACATTTTACAAAACATTTTCGTTCGCGTTTTCTTTAATCGTATATATATTTTTTCCAAATAACATGTCAATTATTTAATTGTGTTACCTTAGTGAAATACATTGTTTAAAAGCATATTTAAAGTAAACAATAACAATTTGTTACTAGTTGCTGTGCAATAATTAATTAAACTGTTGGGGTCAAGATGGCACCACGTCACCAGTTACGTTATAAAATTTTCACGTCACCAATAGAAGGTTAATATAAATTATTACAATTTTAGCTATGTTTCTAAATTTAACAAAGGTTTGTTTGCAGAATGATTAGTGTTTCACAAGAGTCTTGCATTTTTCTTGTTCTTGCATAAAATGCAAGACGAGAACAAGACAAGAGTTATATAGTTCGTTGCAAGACAAGACAAGAATCTGCGTTGCAAGAAAAGTGCAAGAATAGCAAGATTTTTTAGTATTTTCTTGCATTCTTGCATTCTTGCAATATTATATTATAATTCAATATATCAACATTTTATTCTAGGTTTTACCTCTAGCTAAGCTGACATTAATCAGAAAAGCTAAAAAGATTTTGATAACAATTGACAACCGGAAGTAGCAGATTCTTAAAAAAATTTCTAAATATTATATTTTGAAAATTTATAGTACAAAAAATAATAAAGAGCATTAAGTACTCAATCTGATTTAAATTTTCTTATTATATCTTCTATAGATTTAGAGATAAAAAATCTGATATGGCCAGCACATGACCTCCCGCTAATTCGATGTTTAAAATTGCAATGAGCTTGGAGTTAAATATTACTTTATCGTTTGTAAATAAAATCTAATTTGTTGTTCCAATAAATAGAAAAGTCTTTAATAAGAAATTTTGTATTATATTTTATCAAGTTTATTTTTACGAGTTTTAAAACCAAATTTGAGAAGTTTTTTTTATTATATTTTAATACATTTTTTCAAGGAAATCAGTTCAGAGCTTCAAGTAAAGTACCACTTTGGGTTTACTAATATTAACAAGAATGTCGGTCTCATTAATATAAAAGTGTTAAATACAAGATTTGAAAAGTTTTCAATTATAGCATAATACATTTTTTCACGAAAATCTCTTCACAGCTTCAAGTAAAATATCACTTCCGATTTAAATATGTTGTTCCTATTGATATGAAATTGCAAGATAAGAAATATGCAAGTCTTGCAAGCAAGACAAGATTTTTGCTTGCAAGAGTAACACAAGACAAGAGTTATTTAAATTTCTTGTCTTGTTTTGCAAGACAAGACAAGAAATAGCCTAGCAAGACAAGAAATCTTGTCTTGTGAAACACTAAGAATGATTAGGTTTTGCCCAAGGGCGTCGCAAGTATGGGTCAGAGGGGGCGGATCGCCCCCCCCCTAACTTAAAACAGGGTGGGCATCGCTCCCTCTCCCTCAACTATTTTCCTTTTCCCTTTACGTGACCAGGTTAACCTTATTTTGTCGTTATATTATAAATAATTAAAAAATATGTCTAAAATTTATATAATTAAATAAAAGTTAGTATCATAACCGGGCGTTTTGGCTTTTTTACAGTCCGGTGGACAGTGAAACTAGCAAAAAGCCCGGCGGGCGTAATGTTCAATATTCCGCCCTAGTAACTAAGATGTAAACAAACAATTTTAATGCATTTGTGTGTAAATTTCATATACCGCCTATTCGCGATTCAAGTTAAGCAAACTCTATCTGGTGGACAAAATTTGAACTAAAAATATGTCCATAATATAGTATTTCCTTTCCTTCACAGAAATTTTCTAGAGATTGTAAGCTATTTAAAATATAATTTAACACAAGTTTCATGTTTTGAAACTTTTTCAATAGCGTAAAATTCATTATGTCAATGACAGATTGACAGCTCGTACAGTGTTATGATGTCATAAACACTGATATATAATGGCGGGAAAATTTAATTTGAATCGCCAATATACTAAACGCCCCACCCCACCCCCCCCCCCCCCCACCAATTCTCCTTATTTATTTACATCCCGATTTACAAAAAAAACATTTTTTTTCATTTTTTTTTCGCCCCCCCTAAGCGAAAGCACTTCCGACGTCTCTGTGTTTTGGTGATATTTTCTTTGGATGAAACATGTTGTGTCCCCCTCTTCGAATTCTCTAAAGTTTTTGGCATTAATATGGCGCTTATACCGAGAGTTTATTTTATCAGTAAACATAGGGTATATCATTGCCATAGTTACGGTATGAATGTTTGACAGCAATGTATTGAAGCGTTTATTTTATGAGTAAACATAGGCGTTTAACATGGGAAGCAGTTTTTGGTAAATACAAAGTATTCGGCAAAAATCAAGCCATGCTATTGAACATGATAATAGTACATTACATCTTGTACATTATTTAATATTAATTACTTTAATAACATTGCAAATATTGGAATAAATTATAGAAATTGTCAAATAAATAATAGTTTCACTTTTTTATTATGCAATATGAAAAGATTTACAAATGTCTCCGTGGCGCAGTGGTCATAACTGTAGCGTCTGAAATTTTTGGTTGGGGTTCGATTCTCCGTTGGGGTAATTATTTTTTTTTGTTTTTACATGAAAATTGTTGAACTTTTAAAAATCAGTTTATATTTCCATATTACAATCATTTAAAAATAATAATAACAACATTGTAATAAATAAAGAGAAAATAATTGAGAATAATTGATTACAATAATCAAAATATTGATACAATAACAATGCATTGTATTTTTCTTTTAATAAATACAATAAAAACATAATATCTGAACGAATTTATTATATTTCAATTATTTTTATTAATTTCAAAGGAATTACAATGCATTGTTATTGTATCAATATTTTGATTATTGTAATCAATTATTCTCAATTATTTTTTCTTTATTTATTACAATGTTATTACTATTTTTAAAATATTGTAATAGTAATTGTAAAAGTTCAACAATTTTTATGTAAAAAAAATAAAATAATTACTCCAACGGGGAATCGAACCCCAACCAAATTTTTCAGACGTTACTGTTACGACCACTGTGCCACGGAGACCTCGACGGAGACATTTGTAAAACTTTTCATATTACATAATAAAAATGTGAAACTATTATTTATTTCACAATTTTTATAATTTATTGCAATATTTGCAATGTTATTAAAGTAATTAATATAAAGTAATGTACAAGATGTAATGTACTATTATCATGTTCAACAGCATGGCTTGATTTTTAGCCGGATACTTTGTATTTGCAAAAAACTGCTTCCCATGTTATACGCCTATGTTTACTCATAAATAAACGCTTCAATACATTGCTGTCAAACATTCATACCGTAACTATGGCAATGATATACCCTATGTTTACTGATAAAATAAACACTCGGTATTATTGCACTTTAATAATTGAGAGAAAATTTATATTACACAGCACATCTTCAATATTATAATATATGGTTTAAGTGCACTGAACTAGTTCAAATGTACTAATGTACACACACACTATTAAAAAAATATCTGATGTGGACAACACATGACTTCCTTGTACGCCTGTTACACTATACATATTTTGTTAATAATTAAAATATGTATTATAACAATCATTAAATTGCACGTATTGGACATAATTTGACATTGACATTAAATTCTTTATTTTTATTATTTTTATTATTCATAGCAAACTTAATTACAGAAACCAAAAAGTACATAATTTTTAAATTTACATATCTCGCTTATACAAAGAGCTAATTTAATCATACTTGATATTTTCGCCGGAGAATTAAATTTTCTAAAAGCATTTATTGTTAAATTCAAAATAACACCATTTTTTTAAAGAAAAACTGATAACAGCTTCAAGTAAAGTATCACTTCCGGTTAGACTATTTTAACCAAAATCTATTATGTTATTTCCATTAATATAAAAGTATAAAATACCAAATTTGAGAAGTTTTGGTTTATATTTTAACAGTTTTTCATTAAAATCTATTATAGGCTTCAAGTAAAGTACCACTTCCGGTAAGACCATTTTAACTGAAATCTAATATATTATTCCCATTGATATAAGAGTCTTAAATACCAAATTTGAAAAGTTTTGGATTATATTTTAATATAGTTTTTCATTAAAATCTATTATAGGCTTCAAGTAAAGTACCACTTCCGAAAGTTATGTGATGACCAAAAAGGGAGGTGCACAACTAGATGTTATAACAGTCCTAAATACAAAATTTTAACTTTCTACGGCTTCCCGTTTTTCAGTTATGCGAGATACGTACATACGTACGTACAGACGTCACGCCGAAATTAGTCAAAATGGATTCAGGGATGCTCAAAATGGATATTTCCGTTGAAATCTGGAAACCGAAATTTTTCGCGATTACAATACTTCCTTTACTTCGTACAAGGAAGTAAAAAACCGTTCTGATTCAAATTCCAATATTCAACTGACGTTTAAACCGCCACTAAGAAACTGGGCGTAAATTATCTAAGGAAAGAAGGAAAGAGGGATTACATCATCTAATTTAGAATATTTTTTTTCTTTTTATTCTACTATTCACATTCAAACACAAATACAAATACACATCTAATTTTTCTACACTGTGAAATTACACGTTTGTTTCAAGTGCATATGTTTTATCCTTAAATTTTATATTTTATTCTTGCCAAATTAAAAGAATTGCATCAAGAACACCATAAACGAAATATATAATTCTACAATCTAAAATCAATGATTATTATATATAAAAAAAGGTTTTAAGTAAAAAACTGTAAAAGTAATATTACCATTAACAACAATTTGCAGTTAATTGGTACAAAGCCAAATAAATTTATTTGACAGTTGTTGTTCACAGATTGAAGAAATATGGCGTTACTCTGAAAAAAAGATAGACATTTACTGATGTCCGAATAGGTACAGGGTGTCCGGATTTAGAACGTGACCATTGAGATCTCGTATCTTATAAGACGTACGATATATACGACTTTAGTTAAATAGATTACCTGGTGCGTTTTGGGAGGTCATGCAAAAGAGGCCAACTTTTACTAATAAACTCATTTTCGGAAACGCACCGTTTTCGAGTTTCATTATTTTAACTTCTAGTCATGATTTTTTAAAATACATTTATTCATTTTTCTAATACATATTACAATAATTTCTCTAAATTACGACCACCAACTTTAATGCAAGCATTGTACCTCGATGCATATTTTGATACATTCGTTCTACAAGGTGTTAAAAAATAAGTGTCCCAAGTTATGAGGGCATATAGTACTGACCAAAATGAGTAAAAAAAAGTCTAATCGACATAATTCCTATCTTCAATAGTTCCCAAGATAAAAAGCAATGGAAAATGAGTTTTTTCGGTGTTTACCTCTGCTATCTCGAAAACTGTAAGAGTTACGACTTTGATTAAATGAGACATTTTGTTTACCTTTCAGAGGTCATCTTAGATGTGTTTTTGTTTTTCACAAAAAATCGAATAATTGTACTAAGACAAAAGTTGTGGCGCCCTTGGTCAATATTTAGTTTTCAAATAACTTCGTAGCTACTTAGTCTGTTTTTCTTCGATTCTAATACAAAATGGCCTCTTGACACTTGAAGATCGGACCCATGTTGATTAAACTTTTTTACTCATTTTGGTCAGTACTATATGCTCTCATAATTTGACACCATGTATAACCCCAGGAATTGAATTTCCTCAGCTGCAGTATATTAACAATATGTTAACATAAGGGATTCCAATTTTAAATGGCACAAAAGTGACCCCTGTGGTGCACTCTCCACACCAGCTATGAGTGCCCATGAGGTGACGCCTGGTAAGCGCCCACACGGTAAAATATATCGTCATCATTACCGATGTCTACATATGTGTAGATAATGGCACACCCAGAAATGGGTAATATACCGTGATGATATATTTATTTATTTGTTAACATAATGGAGTATTCTACCATAACAAAAAAAATTAAAAAAAATCTGTTGTGGCCAGCACAAGACCTTCCGTCAATTCCATGTATTTTGTGCAAATCCCATATCAAAAGGTCCTTGGAACAGATTTTATATAATATCATGTAAAATCGAAGACGAACACATACTATTTTTTACAAATTCCATACCAAAACTTCATTTAAAAAGGTTCTATAAATCCAATAAAATTATAACATAAACTACACTAAGTAATGTTCTTCCATCTTCTCTTTGGCCTTTCTCTGCGTGTCACTTGCGAGCAACACTATGACATACCAATTTTAGATCCTATATACTTTTTTTCCATATTTGGTTTTGCACTTGCAACTGACATCTGTCAATTAAATTTTTTTGAATAATTATGTCAGATGTTTCCATGATAAATAACAAAGCTGACTAATTTCTGAAAATTAATTTCTTTATAATGCTTTAACTCTACATCTATTGAATATGAAGGAAAATGAATAATCAAACCATATAGAGAAGAGTATTTTCTTTAATAAATATAATAACAAAATGTCAAAAAATAATATTTAACTCCGTTTTTTTAAGAAAAACTGTTAAAAACTTCAAATAAGGGTACTTCCGGTGGATCAATTATAACCAAAATCTAATCAACTCTTCATATGGATGTACAGAAGAGGAATACGAAAGAATTATAATTTTTAGAATTGTAGTATTGGAGTTATCGTCGGAGAAAAAATTGTCACACACGGACACACATACACACACACGCACACACACACACACACACACACACACGGACACACACACACACACACATACATACAGACATCATCTTAAAAATAGTAAATTCGTATTGTAGGGACCCTAAAACGTGCTTATTCATTAAAAACTCACTACCGAATTTTTTGACCAAAGACAATACCTTCCTTACCTAAAGGTGACGGAAGGTAAAAATTAATTTAACATAAAGTATGGCTCAATAAATCATTTTTACCTTCCGTCACCTTTAGGTAAGGAAGGTATTGTCTTTGGTCAAAAAATTCGGTGATGAGTTTTTAACGAATAAGCACGTTTTAGGGTCCCTACAATACGAATTTACTATTTTAAAGATGATGTCTGTATGTATGTATGTGTGTGTGTGTGTGTGTGTGTGTGTGTGTGCGTGTGTGTGTATGTGTGTCCGTGTGTGACAATTTTTTCTCCGACGATAACTCCAATACTACAATTCTAAAAATTATAATTCTTTCGTATTCCTCTTCTGTACATCCATATGAAGAGTTGATTAGATCTTGTTTATAATTGATCCACCGGAAGTACCCTTATTTGAAGTTTTTAACAGTTTTTCTTAAAAAAACGCAGTTAAATATTATTTTTTGACATTTTATTATTATATATATTAAAGAAAATACTCTTCTCTATACGGTTTGATTATACATTTTCCTTCATATTCAATAGATGTAGATTTAAAGAATTATAAAGAAATTAATTTTCAAAAATTAGTCAGCTTAGCTATTTATCATGGAAACAGCTGATGTATTCAAAAAATTCTAATTGACAGATGTCAGTTGCAAGTGCAAATCCAAATGTAGAAAGTATAGGATCAAAAATTGGTATATCTGTATTCCTCGCATCTGAAATGCAGAGAAAGGCCAAAGAGAAGATGGAAGGACTGTATCGCAGAATACTTGAGAAAGGAAGGTCTGTGTCAAGAAGATGCGTTGGTCAGGAATGGGTGGAAGAGAAGAGGAAACAGCGAGCCCTAATAAAATAGAGGAAAGCTGAAAGAAGAAAGAAGGAAGTGTCAAGTGTATTTTACTTAGTGTATATTTATGTTATAATTTTATTGGATTTATAGAACCTTTTCAAATGAACTTTTGGTATGGAATTTGTAAAAAATAGTATGTGTTCGTGTTCGATTTTACATGATATTATATAGAATCTGTTCCAAGAATCTTTTGGCATGGGATTTGTACAAAATACATCGAATTGACGGAAGGTCTTGTGTTGGCCACAACAGATTTTTTAAATAATTACTTTACGATATATTTCACATTTGCTAAAAGGGAAAATTAACGTCATACAATTGTTATCTTTCTCTCGCAGCGTACTCAGAGCAGTGTGTGTGAGAAAGACAAGTATAGGGGAAATGTGACGTTACACTGATTTCTCGAAAATAAAATACTGTTAAACTAGGAACAATTAAGATTTTTTAATACCATGAATTGCTTCAAAACTGAATGAAGTTTTATTTAAAATAATAAAAAAAATTGAGTGGAATACCCCATCATTCATAATGCATCGGCAATTCATTGCTAAAATTTGAAATAAATAAATAACTGAAACGACATGCCATAGCCAACTACAATTAAAATAGATAGTTACTCTTTTAAGAGCATGTAGCTTCAAAATTGTGCTTTTGCGGATATGAGTTTATTTAGGGTGACCAGACGTCCGGACGTGCTGAATTCGATGCACGCATTGCCATCTAACAAGAATCGGATTTGTTCGTTGAGTCTCGGTACTCGCGCTGTCGACCAGCTAAATTGTTGTTAAGTTCAAATAAATGTTATCTTTTATTTCTTTTCAAGTGTTTAATAAAATAAATGTTTGTTTTTTGCTATTATTATTTTGTCATCCTTTTCTACTAAAAATCATCCTTTTTTGTCTGCTGTGTCCTCCTTTCGTGATCTAAGATCTGGTCACCCTAGTTTATTAGTAAAGATTACTCTATTAGCATCCCTTGTATAACTTATTAATTTGTAACATGTATTTATTAACAACCTGTACATACGAGATTATACTTATATGAAATAAAATTAATAAGAGCGCATTTAAATATATTGTTATTATTCTTTATTTTATATTTAGGGATATTGCATTAAATTTTCACATAACTAAATTCACAATTTTTACAAAAATGTCAAATAGCCAAGTATCATATGCGTTCCTCTTGTCTAATTTTAATTTTTTATTTGAAATGAGACTATTAAGCTTCTGTTTTTGTATTGTTTATTCTATATTTTGCCATTTACATTTTTCTTCTTGCTCATTTTTATCTTTGTTTCATTTATATTTTCCATTTCTGTAGTACAAATTTTAAAATATGTATACAGTGTGTCCCATTTAGAGGTGCCACCATTGGGATCTCGAGAACTATAAGAGATACGATGTCGGTTAAATGGAACTTTTTGTGCGCCTTTGGGAGGCCATCTCAGATGTGCTTTTGTTTTTCCAAAAATTCTCATAGGGCACTAGATAATGAAGAAAAACTGAATATTGTTGATTTTTTCTTTTTCAAATAACTTCTAAACTATTAGTAATTGAGAAAAACGTTCCAAATATAAAAGATAGATATTTTTATTAACTAAGCAGTGGCATACGAAATAAATTTTTATATATGCAAATTTTCGAGATATAACACAAACTTATATTTTTTTAAATGGAACCCCTATCTGATTTTAATTTTAAAAAAATCACTATTTTTTTCTGTTTTCAACGATGTAAGGATTATTATGTTTTATATTTGTTTTGCCTTCAAAATTATTATTTTTTCCTTATTTTATATTAAATATATAATTATTTTGAAAATATTGGTAGATTTCTATTTAGAAATACTCCTTGTATTTAAATAATTTATTTCATTAGAAAATTTTGCCCAAAACTCGTATCAAACTAATTTTTATATTTTGTATCTGGTCGCCCTTGGCACATTATAGTGTAATTTGTAATTATGAGTTTGGAATGAAAATAATAAGTAATAAAGGCATAAAACAAATTATTTCGATCGATTCAATATTATTAATAAAAATAATAATGTTTTTTTGGGAAATAATAAGAAAGTTCAGGAAAATAAAGAGAAAAATTAAATTTTAGGAGCAAAACAAATATAAAACATAATAACCCTTACATTATGGAAAAGAGAAAAAAATAATGATTTTTTTGAGACTGAAATCAGATATGGGTTCCATTTAAAAAAATATAAGTTTGTGTTATATCTCGAAAATTTACGAATATAAAAATTTATTTCGTACACCACTGGTTAGCTAATAAAAATATCTATCTTTTATATTTGAAACATTTTTCTCAATTACTAATAGTTTAGAAGTTATTTGAAAAAGAAAAAATCAACAATATTCAGTTTTTTGACATTATCTAGTGCCCTATGAGAATTTTTGGAAAAACAAAAGCACATCTGAGATGGCCTCGCAAAGGCGCACAAAATGTTCTATTTAACCGACATCGTATCTCTTACAGTTCTCGAGATCCCAATGGTGGCACCTCTAAATGGGACACACTGTATACCTATGTATTTATAGTAAAAGTAACTAATATTCCGTTGCCTGTGTACGTAATTCCTAGCTGGTTTATGCTTCGTTTGGTGAAATCCAAAAATTTTAATTGTCAGTTTAGGCATTTCTTAACTTTAGGAAAATATTTGTTAGACAACAGTTTACAAATCGGTAAGTCTATTCTGCAAGTTTATGGGTAAATGCGGGTGAAAGATTGACAATAGGCTATTCCGCGACATTTTTTTAAAATTTTTTGTTGAAATACATAAAAATATAAGACCACATGTGAAAGTCCGAGTTAAAAATTCCTCCAAATAACCGAATTTTAAATCTGCTTTGTGACGTACCCAGGAAACACAGATATATATTATTTACATTAAAGTTTTGTAACAGCCGTTACTTTAACACGACTTGTAATATTATTTGTTTGTTACATGTTATTTACTTGTACAACGGGATGTCCGCCACAAACCTTATATACGTTATGTTACATAAATATAATCTAGTGCTAATGGCATTTATATTTCAGTCATGTTTACGTAAAAGGTTGAGAGATACTTATTTTATTTATTTTTTATATAACTGTGCTATACTGCGTTATACGCAGGTAATATAATTTTATATCAAGAATTAATATGGGATGTTATATTAAAATTATGTAATCCAGTAATGTTCATACTGAATAGAAAGAAGGGTAAAAAGGGTTTTTGTAAAATCTGTAACTTTTGAAATTTACTTTATTCACAAAAAAGTATACAATATAATAAATAAACAATGTACATAATAAAGGATGTGTGAAACATTTTAAAAATATTTTAGATACAAGAAAATTCGCACACTAATGATAAACAATATAAATAATATAGGTTATGCAATGCCATAAACTAAGTTAGTTTGTAGATCGATGTCACATATTTTATGACAATAATGAAAATAAGCAACGGTATGTACAGGATAGTTAAAGTTACTAAAGGACATCATTTACAAATTCAAATTCAATAAAGGATGTGAGTAACATTTTAAAAATACTTTAGTTACAAGAAAATTCACACAATAATGATAAACAATATAAATATAGGTTATGCAATGCCATAAACTAAGTCAGTTTGTAGATCGATGTCACATATTTTATGACAATAATGAAAATAAGCAGCGGTATGTACAGGTAGTTAAAGTTACTACAGGACTTCGACCTACATTAGTGTATACCGAAGATACAATATTGACATTTCACGGCCGCAGTTGAAACATAAAAAATTTTTTACATGTTTCTGATACTGTATCACATAACAATCAGTCATTTTTATAAGCTTGTATGAACATCACTAGATTTTAAGCTTTTAAACAAGAAATACATTCTTATAAAATAGTGATTGGTATTCACTTTACAAATGAAAAACATTGTGGGTAGGTACATACATTTCGATAAGCTGATTCGAAATGAAAAAGAATTTTTCCAAAATTTGGAAAATATTTTTTGTGTCACTGCCTGATACGAAATTTTTAATAAAAATAATTACGAATTAATTTATCTTTCTAGTCAACCATTCAACGTCAGTTATGTGATTAGATAATTCATTATTGTTAATTATTAAATTTGTCGGCAGTGGCGCATTAAAAATGAACACTGCAAGGATTAAATAAATAATAACAAGTAATTGTCAAAATTTTGGAGAAGTTCTTCTTGACTGAGAATCAGCACATCGAAATGTATATGACCTCAATTTTTTACCCTTCTTTTTAACACCTGTATATTATTACCATAACTTATCTGTTTTAACTAAAATAAAATCATTCATTACTGAATTACAATTATCTTCTTGGGCTGCAGCTGAAGCTGAATTGTTAGTATTTGTCTTAGGGAATTTTGGCGGTGGTGAAGTGGAGAATTCTAAAATAAATTTCGGATTAGGAAAATGGTACTGAAAGTTATTAAACATACTACCTTCAACGCTACCGTTTGTGTCAGGTGAGTATGTTTGTGGATAAAGTTTTGTTTTCACTATACGGCTTTCAGAACAAGTGGTGTAATCTGCCTCTTCTGCTTTTTCCATGCTTTCTCTGAAGAATCTTTGGAAATAAATTATATTAGAAAATAATACGATAAAATATTGTTTTGCCTATACTTACTACAGTAACAATCAATTTTGATTTTATATTTGTTCCATATGCTGTTATCCAGTTTGTGGGTATTTCAGAGTAGGTTCCCATCTTTCAGAAAATACACCTACTCATAACGAATCTAAAAACTGTATTCATCAATATCAATATGACACAGAACAAAATAAACACTGTGGTACTATCATATATATTACTTATTAATACAATATAATAAATTACGTTATATAACTTATCTTATTGAACTTCTTCCTTCCACTATAAACATTCAAATGAATCAGGGAATACCGGGAAGTTTCACTGCTATTGCCGCCGTTGGTGCATAGCTAGCGACACCAGTAGATCATGGCACTAAAGAGTATAAATCATTTTATGCCTGTTAGATGGCTCACTAGTCACAAATTTAAAAATTATATTTTTTGAAGCTAATTAGTGTTGTGTATTACCTAACTAATTAAATTCATTTTGTACGAGAAGTTGTGAAGAGCAGAACAAAACATGAAATATTGTGATAAAATAATATTATATATTTCCGATTTTTGCTTTTGTGAGTTTAAGGGCCTTGTGTGATAAGTGTTTTTTCGAATATTTGACTTGTTGAATTTGGTTTTTCCGTAGTAAAGCTGTAATCTACATTTATAAAGGTAAGTTTCAATTATTTATACAAATTAGGGAAAGTATGGAAATCATTTATTTAGATGTTATTGTTACTCATTTATTATGATTTACAATAATTTTATTTCAACAGATGCTTTTCCTTTGTTGTGTATCAACGTGTTACACGTAGAAATCTTTTACTTTGGTACGATTTGCAAACCCAAAAAAGAAATTGGAGTTATTACTAAGTTGGAAACACACCATCAACATCTAGATCTATACGATAAGAAGACAGCTGAGTTCATTTACAACAAGATAATCGTTGAAATATAAACAACGCAAGTAAACCGTAGGTAAGAAATTTTCTATGTGATGTGTCATAACTCATAAATAATATAATACATTATTATAGGACTTCGTCACCAACTGGCTCCTAATGTCATCACTTCCTGATGTGTTGTTCCTGCGACCGACTCTATTTGGTACTCCGGGGACTCCAGAATTCATCATACGAGGCAGTCCACAAAGAATGCATTCTTGTACTTGTACCTGTTTCTTCATTTCATCATCTCTTTGTGCTTCTACCTCACCGAATTTATATTGGGACAGCCCAAGTTTTCCTTCGAATAACTTCCTTTGCTCATCATTGTATCACAATTATTATGAAGTAATTCTAACATGAGAACTCGTAAACATACTCATCGTTAAACATCCGAAGACATATAGCAGATCAACGAACAATGTATTATGTTTTTCAGTGTTTTTAACACATTTAAGATGATGAAATATGGTCAACAAACTATAATGAAACAATAAGTTCTACCATGTAAAAATTTAAATTATTCGATAATAGTTTGAGAATGAAATATATTACACTAACTTCTATATTGAATTGCTCGTCATTCTCAAAGTAAGCAATTTTTATTTTGTAAAAGAAAATAGTTATAGGACAATATATTTAGAAAGTAAATAAACATAAATGTCTATGTTATGTCCATATGGTTAAAATTATTGTATGTTATGTATATTGCATGAAACAGTGGTTAATAATGAATCAAATTACCGAATGTGCCAAAAAGTAACTCACACATATCAATCACTAAATGAAAAATATGTATTACACGTTCATTTACTTTCATATTCATAAGAATATTGAACATTCATTCAGTAATATTTAGTATACTACTTAATATTTGAAAATTATGTAGATATTTCATGTTTTGTATGATATTCCTTGATAATCTACCAATTTTCTTATTGCACATGGAAAAAAAATTTGGTATTATTTGTATAAGGGTTTGTTTATGATGTTTTTTATTTACAAATTTATATTTATGAATTAAAATGCATTTATTGGTTCATGATGCATTTGGATTTGTATATAGATTTACAAATTTTTATATTTGAAATTTTATTTTAAATTTTTATATCTTACTAATCAGAATACAGTTTTCTTTCAAACTCATAGCAACTAGTAACTGAATAAACAAAATGATGTGACAGTTATTGACATCAAAAATACGTCATAAAACTGGTAATTTATATAATAAATGTAATTCATAATGGATACTCAATGTTAATTAGGTATGGAATTGATTTCTGATGTAAAATTGCGCAGTATTTTGTACAACAAGATAACCAAAACATTTATTTGATTCGATTAATTCATAAATCTAAATTCATCATGCACCAGTGCGCTAAATCTAATTTATAAATCTAAGTTTGTAAATTCAATACATCATACACAAACATTAAGACACACTGAATGAATAAATATGTACATATTCATATTCCAATTGATAATAAAATGAAAATGTATCAAATTTGTAAAACGTAAACTGAGAAAATATTAATGTAACAAAATGATAACACTAACTACGCTGTGAGAGATATGTAATTATTATGTTTTTGCTAAATTTACAATGTTTATAATCTATATATACACATATATTATATTTTTATAACGCAACTTTGTATAATTTGTATAAATAAAAAATTATTTGAAAAAAAACTTTATATATTTATTTCAAATTTAATTTACAGGCGCGTGGAATATAAAAATTGATACTAGCGCTTACATAGCGGCCACGGCACCAACTAATCAACAAGGACGTTTACGTGGTTAATTGGTTATATCATTGAATGCCCGTTCCCGGTATTCCCTGAAATGAATACACATAACACAAACAATAGCTATAACCTGCTGCGGAACACCCGCATGCGCAAAGCAATAGTATACACAATAATTAAAATTAAAAATCGTAAATTTTTGTATTCTATTTGAAATTTTAGATTATAATTTACCGTAAATATTTTATTATATAATGCTAGCTACGATTAAATATTATATTGTAAAATGACAAGAAATGAAAATGAGTACCACTTAAAATTACTTTACGCAAAATACCTGCAAAATACTATCAAATAAAATACGAAGTAAAGTATATTACTACATACGTATATTTATATATTTTATTTATTTAATTGACCAAGACCAACAGGATACTAAGATCCCAATTACAGGTCGGTTTTAAATACACACAATTATAACAAAAATTGTCAGAAGCACGAAAGAACACTTAATGTAAACATACAAATAATACAAATAATAAAGAAGTATGTTGCTTCAAATTACAAATACATAATAATTGCTTAAATGAAACAGTATTTAAACAGAAGACACCATTTATTGCATTAATAATAATTGCTGAATTAAGCCACTTTTAAATTTAGCCATGCAGTCACCAAAGATGTCAAGAGTACTAGAGACAGTATTGAAAGTAGAACATATAGTTTTTATAGGAGATTTTTGTTCATAATTTGTACGTGATGTACGGGTATTCCTAGAAGTTATTCTGGGTACAAATATAGAAATTGAAGCGAGAGTGACTGGGTGATTGATGCTGTTGTGCAGTAGTTTGTACAGATAAATACAGGAATGAATTTTTCTACGAGTAACTAAAGGTAAAAGATGCTGTTCACGAAGTAAGACGTTGTGATCAAAATCAAAAGTAGGATACTGTTTATTAAGTTTCAAATATAAAAATCTTGCAAATTTACGTTGGATAGATTCAATTAAATCAACATTTTTGTTATAAATTGGATTCCAAACTTGAATACAATATTCTAATTTCGATCGTACATAAGTAAAATACAACTTTTTTACACTTACTGAAGTTAAAAAATAATTTAGAGGATAAAGACCAAGCGTAGATATTACCTATATATACCTACATATGTACCTACACAGTAAAATAAATCAAAATTAATCTACCTAACAATGGACTAATAAAACATGTGATATACTGTCAATAATAATACTGACGTTAAAGCTTTCACATAGAACCTGCATAATTCTGAAAACATATGCAAAATATTACTTGTAGTCCAGTCATTTGGTAGAAAAATAAGGGTTTATTCCACAAAAGGTCGGGTATTTTTGATTTTTGGATATATTGTATATTTAGGGGTCCTTATAAAAAATGCAAGTTTTCCCCCTCGGGGGCCTTCGGGAAGCACCGCCAACTTGAGAAAAAAGGAGCAAAAAAGCGGTTTTTTCTAAATATCTCTTCACTGATTTGCATTAGGCAAAAATAGTTAGCATCTAATTTGTTGACTATAAAATTCTCTACAACTTTTATCTAAAACATTTTTTTCTATAATTAATAGATAGCGAGCTACAGTGCTTCAAATAGAGCAAATTTTTTGAAAATTACATGAATGCTTCATTTAAATCATTTTTATTATATTTTTTTACGTTTTTTTACAAATTACTTTTTGACAATCATTAATTATTATTATTTAATTAATATATATAAATATTAATTATTGTTTATAGTTTTTTTTTCATTCTAAAGATTTTTTATAGTCCAGCAAATTTATGATTTTACCTTAAAGTAATTACAACAAAAGCTTTTTAACGGACTCCAGTCCCAGAAAAGTGCGCTGAATAACATATCAATATTTTCCCGAAATCGGAGCATGGTAACCTCCCGCCAATTTGGACAAATGGCGGCATATTCAGGTTTATGGCCATTTGCTTAAAACAATTATGAAAATATTTAAATTATTCAAAAAAACAAACAATATTACGTACTTGATACTTAGTCTAATAGGTTTCACTATTTACAACAGTTTACATTCGATGTGGCATCGAAAGAAGTAAGTTATCGATAACTGTTTTATAAAAATGTTAACGTTTTCCTGCAATTTTTTAGTTTTTTATCCACCACTCTGATCTTGTTAAAGATACGATGATGCGGTTTTAAAATTTGAATTCAGCATAAAATTCTCTTTCGTATCGTGTATTACACTATTTTTGCCGATGAACGATTGGCGAGTTACTGCCAACTAAAACTCATATGAAATCCCTCTAAAATTTTAAACATCTGAAAATCGGATCTTTTTTCTTTTTCTCATTCAAAATTTCAACAGGCTTACAGATAACCAATATTAAGTATTTAATAGGTGTCAAAGTGGTTGATGAGAAATTGAGAAAAGAGCCGATTTTCAGATGTTTAAAATTTTAGAGGAATTTCATGTGACTTTTAGTTGTTAGTAACTCGCCAATTGTTCATCGGCAATAATCGTGTAATACATGATATTAAAGAGAATTTCATGCTGAATTCAAATTTTAAAACCGAGTCATCATATCTTTAACAAGATCAGAGTGGTGGATAAAAAACTAAAAAAATGCAGGAAAACGTTAACAATTTTTATAAAACAGTTATCGATAACTTACTTCTTTCGATGCCACGTCGAATGTAAACTGTTGTAAATAGTGAAACCTATTAAACTAAGTATCAAGTACGTAATATTGTTTGATTTTTTGAATAATTTAAATATTTTCATAATTGTTTTAAGCAAATGGCCATAAACCTGAATATGCCGCCATTTGTCAAATTGGCGGGAGGTTCCCATGCTCCGATTTCGGGAAAATATTGATATGTTATTCAGCGCACTTTTCTGGGACTGGATTCCGTTAAAAAGCTTTTGTTATAATTACTTTAAGGTAAAATCATAAATTTGCTGGACTATAAAAAATAATAATAATTAATGATTGTCAAAAAGTAATTTGTAAAAAAACGTAAAAAAATATAATAAAATATGATTTAAATGAAGCATTCATGTAATTTTCTAAAAAATTGCTCTGTTTGAAGCACTGTAGCTCGCTATCTATTAATTATAGAAAAAAATGTTTTAGATAAAAGTTGTAGAGAATTTTATAGTCAACAAATTAGATAATAACTATTTTTGCCTAATGCAAATAAGTGAAGAGATATTTAGAAAAAACCGCTGTTTTGCGTCTTTTTTCTCAAGTTGGCGGTGCTTCCCGAAGGCCCCCGAGGGGGAAAACTTGCATTTTTTGTTGAGACCTCTAAATATATAACATATCCAAAAATCAAAAATACCCGACCTTTTGCAGGGTAAATTTACCTAATGACTGGACTATTGTATGATGTGAAATTTATATAACTGTGGTTGATATTACTAGTTTCATAAAATTTATGTAATAATAAATATATAAATGTTACGTTCTATTCAAACATAGTATTTTTGTTGTAGTTATTACATAAAAACTATATAAATTTGAAAACCTTTCTATATTATTACTTTTATAATATGAAAATATTATAACTGCAAACTTATATAAATAATATTACTTAATTTTATAGAATTAATATAAAAATATATAAATGATAAGTTTCTTTACGTAAGATATACGAAATATATAAAAAGAGAGATCTATGATTTAACTTTTATGAAACAGTGGAATGTAACATTGTGCTGTGATTTATCCTTGATAGTTATATATCATGTATGTGTGTGTTTCCTGGGTAGGTAATGTGGATATACCAGAAGTAAACAAACAGTGGTTCACAAACCACGAAAAATTGTTAAACAAATTACAAAATAATGTATATTTAAATTGTAATATTATAATTCATTATTAGAGACATAAAATAAATTATTTCACTTAATTTATTTCACTTTTTTTCTCATTTTATAAAAATAAAGAAATTAGAGCATCACCCGAACAGCAACCGAACAGATCCGACACACCCGAAGAAGTATATTCTTAGTTAGGGCGGGGCTTCTCAAAATCGGAGGTCATACTTGGATCCTATTTGCTCAACACTCGTGCACATGTCCTGCATCATCAAAAGCAAAACTCGCCGTGTCTTCTAGAAGGAGTAATTTATAATAAAAGAAATATGGTTTTCCTTATCCTTTAACTATTATCATTCTTATTTTCAATAAACTTTTACTATTTTTGATTACTGTGGAATAGCCTACAATCTTTTGGCCCGGCAGTATAGCTGATTATCATTTGTTGCTTATTTGCTTGAAATATTATTCTAGATGAAAATGAAATTAAAAAGCCGAAATATTACTTTCTTGTTATAAAAATGCTTATTTATTGTAAATGCAACGTCACAGTCTCTAATCGGCTATTATCGTAAAATTTCAGATTGAATTAATATTTATTTTAAATATATTTATTTTGAACATTTTACTTTACTTCTGTATTCAGTAGTAATAAATTTGACAAGTGAAAGATTTTAAAACAATTAATGAATATATATGCTTAATGCAGATACCCCTAGAAAATGTTTGGCAAGCATAACCAGCTTGGGACCATGACGTCACAAATAATTTCAGACATTCAAAAATTCATATCTCGCTTAATAATTCTAATTTTAACATAGCGTTTTTAACAGTATTCTTAGATTTTTGTATATTATGAGACAATTAAAAAAAAAACATTGGTAGAATACCTACTCGTTCAAGAGTTATCTTTTGACAAAATCAATTTTTATTAGGTATCTAGAAGCCTATGAATTTTTTGACAAAACAAAATTACAGCTCAAATGGTTCGTAAAGGCGCAATTATTCCATTTAACCGAAGTCGTACCTATTATACATATAGTTATCGATATCTACGGGTGACCTTCGAAATCTGGACACCTTTGTAAATATGCAACAATACTTACCATTTCAATCATGTTATTATCAAAATAACAAAAGTACCAGTCGCTTACATTTTCTAGAAATTTCCTTTCCTGAAAAAAATTAAAGTTTTTAGTTTCACCATTGTGTGTATTATTAAAATGTATGCAATACAATAAAAAGTGCAAATGATAAAGAGGTTTTATGCTGGAAATAGTGCACGCCAAGTAAGTTCCATGTTTGGAGATAAATATCCAAATTGACCAATTCCAGCAAATATAACGGTTAACCGAATAATTTGTAAGTTGGAAACTACAGGCACTCTTTTAAATAATTGTAAGTGTAATAAGAATAATCGAAATTTGAGACACAACGAAGAAAATGAGAACACATTCAATATTTTGCCGGCAGTAGTTGAAAATCCCAATGAAAGTATAAAGCAAATAGCCAAAAATATTGGTTTGTATCATTCACGAATATTGTGAATTTTAAAAAAGCATTCGTTCAGTGTTTTTAGAAAAAAACCTAATTCGGAGTAGGCTAAGAACACAGGTATGTCTGATTATTATGCAATTTGAAAGTAAAATTGTCAAATTGATAGTGATATGCAATGTAAAGAGAAAAGATAATAAAAAAGTTTACAAAATAATGGCATTCACCGTTTTCTAATTTATTTCTATTTCTAAAAAAAAGATTGAAGAAGAAAAGCTTACACTTCATTAGATAACATTTTTGACAATATTCGCGATGCAAGTTTTGACGTCAGCGCCGCTAGTGAACTTGCTTGGAGGGTATTGACATCTGTCAATCTCATGTTTACTTTGTAATATTTTTGCGTAATTTCTCTTATATTTGTGTTATTGTTATTAATTTAAGTGTTTTGCGATAAGAATATACAATACTTTTGTATATAAGCATCGTTTTCATCTATCTAGTATTGATATTGGAACTTTTATAGTAGGTAATACTTACAAGGTTATGTTATAATTTCATTGTGATATTTTTATATCATTTCAGTTTAATTGAATATTCAGTAACATCGTAGTTGTTATTATATTATTATTATAAACCTATGTTTATATAAAAATTAAAAAAATAAAGCGAAATTACACAAAAATATGACAAAGTAAACACGAGATTGACAGATCTCAACACCCACCAAAGAAGTTCACTATTTCGTCACTAGCGGCGCTTACGTCTAAACTGGCATCGCGAGACAAGTAATTAAATACTTTGAAAATGACACAAGATTTTTGGTTCAAAGACTACTCCAGTTAGGATGTTTAACATACTGTATAAGTATCACTGTCTCAAAGAATTAAGAGATAATGTGTAGCTTGTAATAATTGCAATGATAGGTGTAACACAGTCGGAGAACTTACGAGTAGGGTCAACCCAGTGTTGCCAACCTTAATTTTTCTAAATTCCCTTTTATTATGCCAAAAAATCCCTTTTCCATGTCAAAATTCCCTTTCCCTTTAAGTACGAAATTTTAAAATATTTTGTTAAACATCTAAATGTTACATATTTTTAATAAATTAAAAAATGCAATTGTTTATATATAAATAGAATAGAATTAGAAAAAAATATATTTTACTGAACTGAGCATGAGTCTCATGAGTGAACGAGATGAGTCGATGAGCGCAAGCGCATAGCCTTGGGAACGTTAGAAACAATGACAGGAGAATATCTATTCGGCTTATTTCGCCACATATCGCGTCCGGTCGATTCTTATAATGAAAAGTTTAATGTCAAGAGTGATATTTGCTAAAATAAAACAATTATATTAATCTTAATTGTCTATTAAATAAGAAATAATCAGAAATGACTTCAAAACACTAAAAATTCCCGAATCTTTGTAAAAATTCCCTTTTTCCCATTTGAGGCCGAAAATTCCCTTAAAAGGGAAAATTCCCATGAGTTGGCACCACTGGGTCAACCAGGCGATATTAACCACCTAATATTTAACTGTGACCGATTCATAAACGATCAAAGAATATTATTTAAGGAAATAATAAAAACTCTCTATACCCTACCAGTCAACGTACAATATATAACTTCAATCCCAAAGCATCGATTATGCCGATCATTGTTTAATTACATTACTAAATGTCAAATAGAGGTATAAGCAATTTAAAATAGAGAAATAATGGCGAGAGTGTCCGTTGAGGATATAAAGCCAACCAACTTTCTTTAAAAAAATAATTGCAATCACCATTATGATATGATAATACGATAGCATGAACCAACACAGTTTACATATAAAAATATATATTTCTCTTCGTGGAATTTGCTACTGTAAAGCCTCGTGGACGGAGACTAAGGCAACAAAACAGCGAACTGAACAGTGGACCGTTCGCTGCCAATAGAAAAGGATCAATATTCATCCAGTCGGGTCCAACTTGAAAAACTCTTTTTTTTAGTTTGACCTGGCTTAGACTAGTTGTACTGTTTTTTGGAAATAATAATTAAAATGTAACTAAGCAATTAATTGGGGTAAATGTTCCACAACCTTGTACAGCTCTAATATAAGTATTAGAGCAGAGAAGAAAAATTGAAATATTCCAGCCTAGAGAAGAAAATACAGACTCTATCAATAACATCTTTTTATCGTTCACCTTAATACTAACAAACGCTAAAAAATTAAATTTTGGAGTACTTTGCTCGGTTTGCTGTTCAGTTCATCATTTTCTTCCGCTGGTTTGTGCGAGACTTAAAGCATCGCACAAATAATAATGAATAAATAACTTACCATCGTGATCATCAACTCCGATGAAATTATACCAGCAAAAAGTCCAGCAGAAGATATCAAAGATAAAACGAATAAAGTTTGAACAATTATTCCAGTTTTCATGTAGATAAAGCTAGTCGAACCAATTACAAATACATATATGAAGAACAATAGACACAGAGCGAAAGTCATATACTGCGATACAATTTTACTTATTTCGCATTGCCTAAAATGTATATCGACCAATATTTGTAGATTTACGTTAGAATTTCGTTGATTTTCTATAAACTCCAAGTTGTCTTTTAAAATATTGGTTCCCATTGCTTCAATGTCTTTCTCAATTACTTTATTTAGTTCATAAAATCGTTGGCCGCAAGTAAATGAATGCCCGGTATAGAAAAAAAACTGGCTGTATGATCACGCAATGAAATAAATATGTCAAATAGGCTCTGCTCAGAATTAAAGTTATGTCGTCATTGAACATGGTAACAACTTGACAGACAATTAATGAAAATACGCTGAAATATATCAATGCACAGAAAAATATTGTGCTAACAACCATGACTTCAAAATGAATTGGTACGTTTATTTGTGCCATAATATTTTCTATATCTAAAATCTTGATAAGCCCAGTAGCAATGAGATCTTTGTCTTTTATACCAGAAAACAGGGTAAGTAAATTGTACATTCCTATTAACAAATAAACAATTGCAGTAATCAGTTGATCAGAAGGCAATGTGTTGTATAAAATATAATTCTTTATTACATTCATAGACAGAATTGAGCAGATTACACTACCTGGAATAAAATAAATTATATATAATTTTTTATTTAAAATAAACAGTGAATTATAAACTTAGGTTTTATAATGAAATCTTTTTGCATGCAATTGTAAATATTAAATAATTACCAAGGAGTATTATATAGTCAAAAATTTGTAGTTTTCTCTTTCGTAATGCAAGCTTGTTATCAATAATTGGAAAAGAGTATAAGACTACTCCAAATGCATAATTAAACTGGTTAACCAAGTACACTGCGTCAATGATTGAATCATATCTTATTTTAAAATTTAATTTATTTGCTATGATATTTAATAAAACTGCTACTTTGCAATTTATTATTTCCAATACCCCAAACATGTTCATATACTGTTGTAAATGACAGATATTTTATAAAATTGAAAATAAAATATAAATGTATAAAAGAGAATCATACTTGCATAAAATGAACAAAGCCATAAAAAATAATCATATTTTTGAATAATTCATCATAACGAGATATAAATGACAGGTATACGATATCATTAAAGTAGGACGAGATGACTCCAACATAAATATGAAATAGACCATAATGTTAAAACCAATTGTGATCTTAACTTGGATGCGCAAGTAGAAAAATTTGGCCAGGCTTATGCTGTCAATTTTTGGAATATGCAATATGTTTCAAAGAACGGATATTAATAATACACTGCTCAAAAAACTGAAAGGGTCAAATTTTTTAGTCATGAAAAAAAAGTTATGAAAAAAATTAAGACATGAAAATTAACCATAAGTACTTTAAAACTTTAGCTTAACAATGACTTGTTTCTTTTCATAAATTAGTTCCACATTCTCTCTTCTCAGCAAATAGAATATTTGAACTAAAGGATAAAAATGATAAAGATGTTCTAGGGAAAGAGAATATAGGGGCACACAGGGTAACGCGGAAAGGGAGTTGGCATACATACGTCCTCTCTTTGGGCAGCGGTTTTTGATAGCTCGGGCGTCTTGACAGCGGCAGCGTTCTGAAAACTAACTTGCGAGGACGGCCTAGGTACCTCTGTAGAGTGTTAGGCACGGTTTTTGTAAAGAGACGAGAGAGTAGTCATAAATAATAGTTTATTGTATTAGAATATTAAAATAAGCAACAATAACAAAGGAAATGATTACCCTTGTTTTTCCTGAATTATTAGTCGAAGAGCGTTAGCTCAAAAAGGGAATTGTCTCGGAACCGGTCAAAACAGCTCCGATTTTAATATATTTTTTTTACTTACTTACTTAATCCTGCACCTTTCTACCCTCACGGGTGTAAGGCGTTCCCCCGGCTTGCGGGGGAGGGGGTTGGGTTCTGGTTCGTTGGTCTTCTCCATATTTCTTTCCACTCTGCTCTATCTTGTGTTGCTGTCTTCATTTCTTCCCAAGTTAGACCTCTTCTTTGCGCTGCCTCCTTTACTTCTTCCAGCCACGTTCTTCTTGGTCGTCCTCGTGGTTTCTTTCTTCCAATTTTTGCTTCAAACACTTTTTTAACTATTCTCTCCTCTCCCATCCTTTCTACATGACCATACCATCTCATCTGTCCTTCTGCTATCTTATCTTCTATTGCTTTTACTTTTAAGTTTTGTCTGTAGGTTGTGTTTTCAATTCTGTCCAGTCTTGTTTTCCCCTCTATTTTTCTCAAGAATCTCATTTCGATAGCCGTAATTTTTTCTTTTTGTCTTTGCGTTAATGTCCATGTTTCAGCTCCGTGTATGAGTATAGGTGTCACTACTTTCTTAAATATTTGTACTCTGGTCTCTTTCGGTATTTCTTTCTTTCCTAAGAAGCTGTGTTTGATGCTATTGAATATTTTGCCTCCTGTTGTTCTTCTTTCTTTTATTTCTTCATCAAATCTTCCATCTTCTGAGATCATTGCCCCCAGGTATTTAAATTTTTGGACTTGCTGTAGATTTTCATTTTCAGTGGAGTTATGGATGAAATACTAGTAGTCGCTGAATGTCACCCAGCTAAGAGCATGAAAAACGAATATATCCAAAATGCTCCTAATTTCGGACAAGATTAGATAGTCAGGGCACATAATAATAATAATCTTTATTGACCAATGTCAATGGCGGAGTTCAGCCAGAGGCTGCTCTTCCACCCAACCAGTACAAAGTATATACATAGTATTTAACAAAAAGGTAAAGAATATGACCATTTCATGACACTTTAACAAATCTAGTC
This sequence comes from Ophonus ardosiacus, assembly GCA_943142095.1. NCBI lineage: Eukaryota > Metazoa > Arthropoda > Insecta > Coleoptera > Carabidae > Ophonus > Ophonus ardosiacus. Next base: position 34,047,771 of record OW964835.1, read on the forward strand.
CAACTGTTTGCAGATATCTGGATAACGGCCCAATAGTTTTAAAAAATTTAGTAAAAATATGAGCTGTTAAAATGGTATCGTATTTCAAGAAACATTCTAGCATATTAGAAGCTTTTACTCGGATATCTGGAGACACTATCTCCGAATTTTTAATGAAATTTAAAGACAATAGTATATCTACGAATAGAAGATTCTGGAGAATTAAAATGTCCAGCTTCTTTCGCCCACCATCTAGTTTCTCCAATCATTTGGACTTTTCTGTGTCTCGGGTCTTTCGAAATAGTTTACCAGATATCCATTCTTTTGTATGACTCTTTAAAAAAACAGCAACTGTATTAAGTAAAGTAAATAATGATGCGACACTTAGGGTATGTTCAGAGAGAAAGCAGATTGCCTGTTTCCGATTTACCCGCTTTACCTGCTTTAAAAATGTTCACATGAGTAGGCGTTCAGAGTAAAAGCAGACAACTGCTCAACAGGCGCTTGTCAGGCAGGTACTACCCGCTTTCCGATTTTGCCGGAACGAGACCAGTATTCTTATTGAGCAGGTTAAAGTAAACAAGCCCAGAATGTATTCAGAAAATAACTTTGATATGGATATTCTAATATCCGAAGTTCAAAAAAGGGAAGCCATTTGGAACAAATTTCACAAATGTGATTCTATAGAAAAATTATTGAAAAATTATGGGGAGATATTTCTATCAATATGCAATGTGAAAGTATGAGACATAAATATCACCAGAAAATACGATTTGTTATATTAATTACATAAATACATTTAACTTTTCATTTAATATTTTAAAGAAAAAATGAAAATATTTAAGAGACCAGTTTTCGGTTTCTTATTAAACAGCCTTCCACTTTATGTAAAATATAGTCGAAAGTGTCTTTCGTCATCCTCATATACGCGAAAAAACTATCTTCGTACAATTTGAATCCTTGGAATAGGTGATGATACCTTCGTATTTTACTCAATTCTTATTAATTGCGTGGATTCCTATTTTCTTTCTACGTCGTTTCAAATTATTATCACAACAGAGAATAAAATCTGCATCCGTGGAGCTTTAGTACTAAGACATTATTTTTTGTATTCATCAGTGACACTGGCACTAAGTTTGACACTTGACAGTACAAGCAGTATGGCCTGTTTTCTGTGTGAACACAACCTGTGCCAGCCTTCTTTGGCTTAACCGGTTTTTCACGCGCTTGTTAAGCTGAAGCGGGAAACCTGCTTTCTCTCTGAACGTGGCCTTATGGTCACCTTTGTCGTGTCAGATACAACTAGATTTAACACATGACCATAAACACCAAACATGAATTTGTGCAGGTGTAGCCTCCTCCATCCATGCTGAAAATTCGTTATACGTACCCTGCCCATTTGCAGCACCATCCGTAGCATTTGAAATGCATTTTATTATCTCAATATTATTTGTGTTAAATTCATCTTTTGCAAGTTGAAACATGCCTTGTCCGGATGAATTTGTACAATATATTACAGAAAACAACCGTTCGTAAATTTTATTTCCAATTATATATCTCAAAATTATAGTGGGTCCCGTGGCCGCGTGCCTGAGTGTCTGGTCGCGAACCTGGGGGAACCGGGTTCGATCCCGACAGACGCCAAATATTTCCAATTTTAAATGGCACAAAAGTGATCCCTGTGTTGCACTCTCCACACCAGCTATGAGTGCCCGGGAGGTGACGCCTGGTAAGCGCCCACACGGTACAAATATGTCATCATCATTACCGATATCTGCGATAAAGCAGATTGGCACACTCAGAAATGGGTAATATGCCGTGATGATATATTTATTTATTTAAAATTATAGTACATTGATCTTTTACACTAATGTCTTGAGTCGTGTCTATCTGCACAGTAAATATTTTTGCTTCATGTATCTCATTTACTATAGATCTTTTAATAAGCTGTGAAATAATATCAACTATTAATTGGGGGATTCCAGCTCAATCGAATTAAAGGAAAATAGTAAAAAAATACGAATGTATATGCTGAATAACGAATATTAATAAAAAAAATGAAATAGTATAATTGAGATATTTCGGAAATAAGGGGTTTTTTATTATAGCACTTCGACATGTATATGAAATCTATATATAATATTTTGATTGGCGACCGAAAGACCGCCTATACATGCATATCAAATAGCGTGTTAGGAGGTGGGGGTTACTACCAATGGAAGTTGAGAAATTCAAATTCGAAAGGAGGGGCTAACATTCCTGTACGGCAGTTTTCAAACAGTTTTTATTTTAACATATATTTCTTGCATTAAACTTAATAATTTAAATACACCTGTAATAAAATAATATTAATTTATTTTATGTAAATACCGGGAGTTTATTTTATCAGTAAACATAGGGTATATCATTGCAATAGTTACGATATGAATGTTTGACAGCAATGTATTGAATCGTTTATTTTATGAGTAAACATAGGCGTTTAACATGGAAAGCAGTTTTTTGTAAATACAAAGTGTCCGTCAAATAATCAAACCATGTTATTGAACATGATAATAGTACATTACATTTTGTACATTATTTAATACTAACTGCTTTAATAATATTATAGTAAAGTACAGAAATTGTCAAATAAATAATTGTTTCACTTTTTTATTATGCATTATGAAAAGCTTTACAAATGTCTCCGGTGGCGCAGTGGTTATGACAGTGGCGTCTGAAATTTTTGGTTGGGGTTTGATTCCCCATTGGGGTAATTATTTTATTTTTTTTTACTTAAAAATTGTTGAACTTTTAAAAATTAATTTCTATATTATAATCATTTAAAAATAATAATAACATTGTAATAAATAAAGAGAAAATAATTGAGAATAATTGATTACAATAATCAAAATATTGATACAATAATAATGCATTGTATTTCATTTGATATTAATAAAAATAATTGAAATATAATAAATTTGTGTAGATATTATGTTTTTACTGTATTTATCAAAAGAAAATACAATGCATTGTTATTATATCAATGTTTTGATTATTGTAATTAATTATTGTCAACTATTTTCTCTTTATTTATTACAATGTTATTATTATTATTATTATTATTATTATTATTATTATTATTATTATTATTATTATTATTATTATTATTATTATTATTATTATTATTATTATTATTATTATTATTATTATTATTATTATTATTATTATTATTATTATTATTATTATTATTATTATTATTATTATTATTATTATTATTATTATTATTATTATTATTATTATTATTATTATTATTATTATTATTATTATTATTATTATTATTAAATGACTGTAATACGAAATATAACAGAGATTTTAAAAAGTTCAACAATTTTTATGTAAAAAAAAATAAGTACTCTAATGGGGAATCGAACCCGAACCAAAAATTTCAGACGCCACTGTTATAATCACTGCACCACCGGAGATATTCGTGAATCTTTTCATATTGTATGATGAAAAAGTGAAACAATTATTTATTTGACAATTTCTGTAATTTATTGCAATTTTTGCCATATTATTAAAGTAATTAATATTAAATAATGTACAAGATGTAATGTATTATTATCATGTTCAATAGCATGACTTGATTTATTGTCAGACCTTTGTATTTACCAAAAACTGCTTCCCATGTTAAACGCCTATGTTTACTCATAAAATAAACGCTTTAATACATTGCTGTCAAACATTCATATCGTAACTATTGCAATGATATACCCTATGTTTACTGATAAAATAAACTCCCGGTATAACTTAAAATAGCATATATTTCAAGAACATTTAGGTCCATGATGAAAACAGTTTGATATAAAAACACATAAATGTGACGTCACGTCAAACTTTTCAAAATTCGGGAGACCATAACTCGCTTATTAATAGGATTTTTTCACCGGATTTTCATCAATAGTCTTAGTTTTCCTAATATTTTCAGATGAAATTATAAAAAAATGGTGGAATCCCCCATTAACTGTCGTTTTCAAAATTAATGTTAAAAATCCAGAACGATGTTTGTTTCCTGCTTCGTGTGACTTTTTACTTTTTACTATAACGTCATCTAAATGATCTTTTAATGTAAGTTCATATTTGCTTAATAAAATTATGAGTATAACTTTAACATCAATTACCTGCTCCAGAATTCTACGTTTTTTCTTAATTTTTTCTTTTTGTAAATTTTTTTGATTATAAAATAAAAATGAAGTAATATCTTTTTTATTAGTGCATTTAAAATGTGTGCCCTATTATGAATTTTACTAGTTTCATGTTCAACAATACCTTGGTAAACATGTTTCCAATCATTCATGCCGTTTGTAAATGCATTATTGTCTACTTCACTAGTATATGCCAAGCATACAGTACAAAATAATGCAGATTGTGTAATATTATAAGTAAACCAGTTTCTATTGGTGCCATTTTCGCGATAAAATGCTTTGCGACTGTTAAAAAAATACTAACATCTGATGGCTGAATCGGATGATACTTGAAGAAAATCACCCTGTAATGGGGGATTACATCATTTTTTTTTTATAATTTCATCTGAAAATATTAGGAAAACTAAGACTATTGATGAAAATCCGGTGAAAAAATTCCTATTAATAAGCGAGTTATGGTCTCCCGAATTTTGAAAAGATTGACGTGACGTCACATATATATGTTTTTATATCAAACTGTTTTCATCATGGACCTAAATGTTCTTGAAATATATGCTATTTTAAGTTATATTTACATAAAAATAAATGAATATTATAACACTGTACAAGTCTACATACTTTATAATTATAGGTGTATTTAAATTATTAAATTTAATGCAAGAAATTTGTGTTAAAATAAAAACTGTTTGAAAACTGTAGTACAGGAATGTTAGCCCCTCCTTTCGAACTTGAATTTCTTAACTTCCATTGGTAGTAATCCCACCTCCTAACACGCTATTTGTAATGCATGTATAGACGGTTTCTCGGCCGCCAATCAAAATATTTTCATATTAGTGTCGAAGCGCTATAACAAAAAACCCTTTATTTCTGAAATATCTCAATCATACCATTTCATTTTTTTTATTAATATTCGTTATTCAGCATATACATTCGTAATTTTTTACTATTTTCCTTTAATTCGATTGAGCCGTAATCCCCCATTTGGGTATTTCAAAATAATTCATGATTTTCAAATTATCTACACATGCAGTTACAAAATCATTGATTGTAGATTTATCTTCACCTGTATTTTCAAGTTCGTTCAAAACAATATTAATTACTTTTCCTGCACTTATTTCAGGATTTTTGGTTTCTAAATTTAGTTTACTACTTGGTTCTGGCTGATTGTAAATAGTTTTTGTTGAACTGTTATAGAACAAATCTGTTAATTTTTCACATTTTTTGGCTTCAACAACCAATGCCTACTTCCTTTTTTGTCTTAATTTCTCAGCGCCTCCTTTTTTCTTCTTTTGGCTATTCATTGCACAGCAAACTCCCTATTTAAATTATGAAAAATATACTTTCAAAACTTAAATTAACAACTTACCTTGAAACGCACAGAAAATAATCGTGTCTATATTTACGTAGTATACTAGCTTTGTTCGAGCAGCAGTCAGAAACTGTCACGAACTATCAGAAGCATGCGCATAAGAATTTTGGCGTTCGAGCAGCGGTGAATCACAATTCACACTAAGAATTCGGTGTTCGTGCAGCGGTGAGAAACCGTTGGGGACGGTTTGAAACAGTCAGGAGAATTTGAGGATTGTTTGCAAATTTCAAATCCGTGACATGCGCACTAGCATTTCTAACGTCAAATCGCACGGAAAAACTTATTAACGGATTTCTCGGCGGTGATTGTAAGGAATTATATTGTTGTTATTCCAGAAAGTAGTTACATATTTTGTAACTTCAGGGAATAAAATAATTTATCTGTTGTAATCGCTTGACAAATTGATAAATTCGGAAACATTCAATTTTGAAATTATTATTTGTTTGTACACTGCATTGTTTTACATATTATTTAAAGAAAAAAAACTTGTAAAATTTACTCTGTGAGCGTCAAATGTTGACCAAAAAGTGTGAGAATTCGGCCAACATGCGACACAGGGTAAATTTTACAAGTTTTTTTTTTTAATATTCTTTTAATATAACTTATATGTTCTACATATATGGTCAAAATTCTATAAATAATATGTAAAACAAAGCAGTGTATAAACAAATAATAATTTCAGAATTGAATGTTTCTGAATTTATCAATTTGTCAAGTGATTACACCAGTTAAAACTAATTTATTCCCTGATAACTTACAAAATGTGTAACGAAATATTGGAAATTTAAATAAAATTAACTACTTTACGGAATAATAACAATATAATTCGTTAATAAGGTTATTTCTTATGACAAGTAATTTTTAAAATGTCTGATTTAAATATATGAAGTAGTGATGAGTCTAGTATATCAATATCTTCAACGTCTGCAATAAACGTATTGTTTAAAAACATGTAGTGTAATAAAGAAAATAACTATCCTGATTTCAAATTAGTGTCAACCTGACATCAGTCAAAACACTAAACAGCTGAGAAATAAAACAGAAAACAGCTGGCGTCAACATGAGACAACTACCGCCGGTAAAAGTATCTAACGCGTTCGAGCAACGAAAATTTTAAACTAATTTGAAATTATCAGAGTTGGGCGCATGAGCAGTACAACAGTACGTCAAACGGTTGCAAATTGTCTGCTGGAACAAAGCTATCTACCGAACCGACTATCAGACTGCCACTGAACAACAGAACATCACACTACACACAAGCACAACCATATTTTTAATTATTATTACCAAGGCACACCGCAAAGTTTCACTCGCAGTGATAGCTTTGGTGCTTAACTAGCGACAACAGTCGGGCCTGGTAATAACAACTACAAATATGGTTATGCCTGTTAGATGGCACACTAGTCACAAATATAAAAATTGTATTTTTTCAAGCTTTGCTGGCCGTACACAATTGGACGCCATGTCTACTATAACCTGCCAGGCAGGTTGCAGCCTACTAGTAATATTTCTGATTTATTTTTAACGAAATAATTTAACTTCTATATTGGAATTATAAATGTAAATAATACATTTTGTGGCGAAAAGATTTATTCTGAGATATATCATTTTTCTAAATAAATAAATATATTAACACATATTTTAGTTTCACAGATATATAATATGGATGGAAATTTAAGAATTTTTACTGTGAATCCTTATTTTGTTATAATATTTTACGATAATAAATGACAATTAATATGAAAAATGTAACTTCATTAATAATATATTGAAAAAATAGCAAGGTAGGTAGGTAGATACATAAAAACGAAAATAGAGAAAATTAAATTATATATTTTATTATAACAATAATAACGTATATAAAAAATATAATATATAACACGCAATAACAAAAACATTCTTTAAATGAAATAAACAAAATTGTGAAAATAATCACTATATGAAATAGAAAATAATGTTTTTATTGACCTTTAAATATGACTGGTTTGGTCAAAAATTGCCGAACGTTCGTTCTTTGAATATCTGTAGAAAAAGTCCTACTATTCACACAAAAAATTGATTACCTATAATAATTGTTCTTGTGTTTATTTTAATTACAACAGAAATTTTTGTTTCAATAAAGAAAATTTGATTGTAATAATAAATATCAGTAATTACATAAAAATAAATTCATTATAATCGTTGTAGGATTTAGGCGACAAACTATTATCAGACTACAGGCGGTAAAATCGTAAATCCGTCACTGATTAAAACTTTGAGTTAAAATGTTTGAATATAAAATTTACCCGTAGCGCAACGTACAGCGTCCGAGCGCTCGGTTATAGTAATGGCCGCCGACCTAAGCATTCAACTGTGTACGGGTATAGTACGCGTTCAGCATGCGATGTGCCACTCTATATTTACTTATAGCTCGTTGGGTTATGAAGTAAACAGCAACCAAAAATGACCAGCAAATCGAAGAAATACTGTTCTGTACCGCAGTGCAATAATTATGCAAGTGCTGACATATCCGTTCATTATTTCCCAAAAAGAGAAATATTAAAAAATAAGTGGAAAATCGCGTTAAAAATCATCACCGTTCATAAACGTTTGTTCACAACTTTTTTACCTAAGCGATTTTATCCATGTGAGTATTTATAAAAAATTATGCTTCAAAATATTATTAGATTGTTTTTGTAGTTATTAAAAAGAAATGCTATACCAAGCTAAAAATTACCCAAAGAAAATTCACAAAACCCCTGTACAGAGAAGAAAAATAGAGAGATATTACCTGTAAGTAGTAACTATTATTCTTTAATATTATATATTGAATTTAAATTGTTTATAGGAAAGATAGAGAAGAAGAAGAAACTATAAAAATACCCGAAGTTGAGCAACAGCAAGAGAAAGACGTGCAAAACAAAGAAATTGATGTGCATTTGTATTTAATGTTATTACGATTGAATGAGGAGCCCCTTTCAAATTAGATGTTTGAACACACAGTCCATTTATTTCTATATTATTCTGTTTATCTGTCTTATATCTGCACAAGTATGTGCAGCTGAAAATAATTAAATAAGTAGTTAACATGCAGATAACTTCAATTTTGAATCTTATTTTACCCTTTTATACTTCTTCTCCTTCAACCATAGGCCGAACAGCACCATTTAAATAAATGTATATATCTGACATTGTGATAAACACATTTAATTTCGATTAAAAATAACAAAATATCCTCAAAACAAAGCATCAAAATACAACTAACACAAACGTAAAATATAATGCTTTCCCTATTAGTCGGTCATTAGTGCTGCCATCTCTAGGATGTGGCTCTCCCGGATCCTCTGGGACGGGAGCACTGTGAGCATGAAATGTTGACGTCACCTCTGACCTCATAGCGAAAATTTTGAGTGTTGTGAACACTGATCTCTATACATATCTGGATCGCGTATCCCATGTTAAATTCTTGTGACTAATGAGGTCATGCACGACTTTTTTTTATAATTTTAATCGATAGAGTAGTGAAAAATAATAGACCCGTATTTTTTATTTTTCCTCAAATCGATCTTTAATCATGAAAAAGTTGTAATTGAAAATGTCATTCTTTAAAATGCGGCTGAAGACCCCCGCTTCGTCCCTTGTCCAATGACGTCACAGAGTGAGAAGCACGACCATTTTGATTTTCACATTGTCTTAAACGTCAAAGTGACATTTAAAGATAACCTAAAATTTATGAAAGTAAACATGTCGATGGAACGTTGTTTCGTGCCAAAATAAAGAATAAAATAATATTCTGGAATATATTCAATGTCTCATACGCGTTTATAACCTCCTACCGTCTAATTCAAAGATTCAAAAGTGAAAGAAACATCTGATGTAACGTAGATAATTTCACGCCAAATGAAAATTATATTTATAAAAATAAATAGAACGATATTATATTAATATAATATAGCATATTTAGATATGTAATCCTCAATTTATAGTTTATATATATTTTTCTTTTAGAAATTATGTGTCCATATAAAATGTCTGTTTGAAATGAGTCTGAACTTCGTTCGTAACGTTGTGACGACAAAACATGGCTGGTTTTTGCAACTTTTTGAAAATACCATACTTTAAAACGATTTTATACAACAAAAAATATAAATAAAAAATAATTTAATCATACTGATCGATGAATTAGACTATCCTTTTTCGATTTAAACAGAAAAAAGGTACAATTATTTTTTTTTGCATGACCTCATTGAACGTCGCCATATTTGAAAAAGTGTAGTCTCTCGGCCTATTTTCGGCGGGATATTTAAATTACTATTTGATAGATTTGAATTATATATATTCAGCAGGAAAGTAAGATATATACAAAATACGATATTTTTTTAAATAATATTGCAAATATAATAATTTAATTAAAAATGATGAAAAAATATGGACACGTATGTATAATATTAATTTTTAAAGAAAAACAACACATGAATTATAGTTTTTTTGCATAACATGGCAAAATATAAATGCAAAAATAATGATATATTTACATGTGAAAAGATCATTGTTTTTCATCATTTTTCTTTACGTAACACGACACACAAGCAGACTTATAAATACCAAAAATTGTGGGTGCACTACCAGGAAGTAAATCTTCTTCAGAATTGACTTTCTTCAGTAAATCCGTTGAGAAATGTTCAGCACATAATCTCATTGACGCAGTTGGCTTAAAATGCAATCCAAGATTCATATTTTTTACCCATTGATCTAATAAATTACTATTATTTAATGGAAACCTATAATATATCCCCAACGACGATTAGAAATAATTGTTATTCAAGTATAAATTCATATTTGTACAAAAGAAAAAATTTAATGTTACGACGTCTACTTTAACCTTATTATAGATATTACGTGTAATTCCTTTACAACATGTCAATAATATATTTAATCCTACCTACTTATGAAAACTAGCGTTCTTTTCTTTCTTTTTGCCATAATATACACATTTTAATACCATTTGATGAACAGCTGAGCAGACAACAACACACCGTCAGGCCGAGAGACTACACTTTTTTCCAATATGGCGTCTTTCAAATAATCACAAAACGCCCTATCTCCACCTATCTCATACGCAATCCAGTCATGTATAGAGATCAGTGGTTGTGAATATGATTCGAAGCAACTGTTATAGTAAAAAATATGATGTGGCCAACACAAAACCTCCCGCTATTGAATTTTTATTAATTTAAATACATACTTACGTATTTACTACCGCTGCAAACTGTTCCATTGCAGAAAACTATTGCTTTATTTACTATTTTCTTTTTAAATATCACTATTATTAATTTGAAGTGATTAGTTTTTTGACAGTGACATTAACTGTCAGTTACATTCATTTGAAATATGAACTGTGTAACAAACGAATTATGGTGTTTATCTTAGGCTTCGCGACTAATAAAAAAAAATATTTTTAAATTTATATGTAAAATATATAGAAAAAGTATTAATGTATTCCAGTAGAATATTCAATAATCTTTAATTTTCATAAGACATAAAATGCGAAAAAATGGCATTTAATGGTATTTTTTGAAGAAAAACCATTATGAGCTTCAGGTAAAGTGCCATTTCCGGTTATCCGATTTACACCAAAATCTAATGGCTTCTTTTCATATTAGAATGGGATTGAAATACAAGGTTTCAGAATTTTCTGAATGATAGTATTTGAGTTAGAGTGAAGACAAAATCCCTACACATACACACACACATACACACATACATACACACACACATACACACACACATACACACACACATACACACATACACACATACAGACATCATCGTGAAAATGTTAAAAGTGGATTCTAGGGAACTTAAAACGTGGTCATTTACTAAAATCTCGATATGAGATTTTTAGCACGATCCCTATACCTCCCTTACCAAGGGTAGCGGGAGGTAAAAAAATTAGGCAGAGTAGTCACGTCATCATTTCATTACAAAATGAAAAAATCTGTTGTGGCCAGCACAAGACCTTCCGTCAATTCCATGTATTTTGTACAAATCCCATACCAAAAGGTCCTTACAATAGATTCTATACAATATCATGTAAAAACACATACTATTTTTTACAAATTCCATACCAAAAGTTCATTTGAAAAGGTTCTATAAATCCAATAAAATTATAACATAAACTACACTAAGTAATGTCCTTCCATCTTCTCTTTGGCCTTTCTCTGCGTGTCACTTGCGAGCAACACTATGACATACCAATTTTAGATCCTATACTTTTTTCCATATTTGGTTTTGTACTTGCAACTGACATCTGTCAATTAAATTTTTACCTTCCGTCAAAAGGAAGGTATTGTTTTTGGTCAAAAAATTCGGTGGTGAGTTTTTAATGTATAAGCACGTTTTAGGGTCCCTACAATACGAATGTACTATTTTTAAGATGATGTCTGTATGTGTGTATGTGTGTGTGTCTGTGTGTGTGTCTGTGTGTGTCTGTGTGTGTGTCTGTGTGTGTGTCTGTGTGTGTGTCTGTGTGTGTGTCTGTGTGTGTGTGTGTGACAAATTTTTCTCCGACGATAACTCCAAAACTACAATTCTAAAAATTATGATTCTTTCATATTCCTCTTCTTTACAACCATATGAAGAGCTGATTAGATTTTGGTTATAACTGGTCAACCGGAAGTACCCTTATTTGAAGTTTTTAACAGTTTTTCTTAAAAAAATGCAGTTAAATATTATTTTTTTACATTTTCTTATTATATTTATTAAAGAAAATACTCTTCTCTATATGGTTTGATTATTCATTTTCCTTCATATTCAATAGATGTAGAGTTAAAGCATTACAAAGAAATTAATTTTCAAAAATTAGTCAGCTTTGTTATTTATCATGGAAACAGCTGACATAATTACTCAAAAGAATTTAATTGACAGATGTCAGTTGCAAGTGCAAAACCAAATATGGAAAAAAGTATGGGATCTAAAATTGGTATGTCATAGTGTTGCTCGCAAGTGACACGCAGAGAAAGGCCAAAGAGAAGATGGAAGGACATTACTTAGTGTAGTTTATGTTATAATTTTATTGGATTTATAGAACCTTTTCAAATGAACTTTTGGTATGAAATTTGTAAAAAATAGTATGTGTTCGTGTTCGATTTTACATGATAGTATATAGAATCTGTTCCAAGGACCTTTTGGTATGGGATTTGTACAAAATACATGGAATTGACGGAAGGTCTTGTGCTGGCCACAACAGATTTTTTTGAATAATTATGTCAGCTGTTTCCATGATAAATAACAAAGCTGACTAATATTTGAAAATTAATTTCTTTATAATGCTTTAAATTTACATCTATTGAATATGAAGGAAAATGTATAATCAAACTGTATAGAGAAGAGTATTTTCTTTAATATATATAATAACAAAATGTCAAAAAATAATATTTAACTGCGTTTTTTTTAAGAAAAAGTGTTAAAAACTTCAAATATGGGTACTTCCGGTGGATAAATTATAACCAAAATCTAATCAACTCTTCATATGGATGTACAGAAGAGGAATACGGAAGAATTATAATTTTTAGAATTGTAGTATTGGAGTTATCGTCGGAGAAAAATTTGTCACACACGGACACACACACACACGGACACACACACGCACACACACACACACACACACACACATACATACATACAGACATCATCTTAAAAATAGTAAATTTGTATTGTAGGGACCCTAAAACGTGCTTATTCATTAAAAACTCACCACCGAATTTTTTGACCAAAGACAATACCTTCCTTACCTAAAGGTGACGGAAGGTAAAAATTGAGTGGAATACCCCATTGTAAATCTAAATAAAATCAAATCAATTGTTTTAAAAATATATTCAATGTCATTTACCATTAATTTTCTTATTTTTCATCAAGTGCTTCATTCACTCCCCGTATTCCTTCTGAAACCCGACTCGGTGTGCCCCACACCGAATTTTCAATACCATAAATTGTAAATATATTACATTTTACAATAATATTCAATTATTATTCGACTATTAAATAAATTAACTTGATCACATAAATTAGCATTGCAGGTAAATACAATTATTTTCTAAAATTAAATTAGTGTACCATGTAAACCTACTAATTTCGTGACGTCATTATCTAGTTACAAACTTTGATGACGTGACTACTCTGCCTAAAAATTTTTACTATAGCGTCCTGTTGGTACTTAAAGCGTGATTCGGACTGTACCCGTCAACTGTGGTTTGGGTGACATCACTGCGAGCTACGAGATGTGCGCTAACCTGCTTGGCCACCAACCAAACCTCTTAATATAAATTATTACAATTTTAGCCATGTTCCTATATTTATCAAAGATTTGTTTACAGAATGATTTGGTTTCGGTGATATTTTCATTGGATGAAACATGTTGTTTCTCCCTCTTCGAATTCTCTAATATATTTGACATTAATATGACACTTATATTATTGCACTTTAATGATTGAGAGAAAATTTATATCACGCAGCACGTCTTCAGTATTATAATATTTTGTTTAAATGCAACTCAACTAGTTCAAATGTACTAATGTACACACTATAAAAAAACTGCCACTAAGAAACCGGGCGTAAATTATTAAAGGAAACAAGGAAAGAGGGATTACATCATCTAATTTAGAATATTTTTTTTTATTCTACTATTCACATTCAAACACAAATACAAATACATATCTAATTTTTCTACACTGTGAAATTACACGTTTGATTCAAGTGCATATGTTTTATCCTCAAATTTTGTATTTTATTCTTGTCAAATTAAAAGAATTGCATCAAGAACACCATAAACGAAATATATAATTCTACAATCTAAAACCAATGATTATTATATAAAAAAAGATTTTAAGTAAAAAAGTGTAATAGTAACTTTACCATTAACAACAATTTACTGCCAAGTGGTGCAATGCCAAATAAATTTATTTGACAGTTGTTGTTCACGGATTGAAGAAATATGGCGTTACTCTGAAAAAAAAAGATAGACATTTACTGAGGTACGAGTAGGTACAGGTGTCCGGATTTAGAAAGTCACCATTGAGATCTCGTATCTTATAAGCAACGAGTTATAAGTAAATAAAGAGTGGCAGATGAGCGCTGCTGGCCGTACACACTTGGACGCCATGTCTACTATAACCTGCAAGGCAGGTTGCAGCCTACCAGTAATATTTCTCAATTATTTTTGACGAAATAATTTACCTTTTATGTTAGAATTATAAATATAAATAATGCAATTTGTGGCGAAAAGTTTTATTCTGACATATATCATATTTCGAAATAAATAAATTAATTAATACATATTTAGTTTCACAGATATATAATATGGATGATGTGAAACTATTGATAAATTAATATAATTTAAGAATTTTTACTGTGAATCCTTATTTTGTTATAATATTTTACGATAATAAATAACAATTAATATGAAAAATGTAACTGCATTAATACAATATATTGAAAAAGTAGCAAGGTAGGTAGATAGATAGATACATAAAAACGAAAATAGTGAAAATTAAATTATATATTTTATTATTACAATAATAACGTATATAAAAAATATAACATAAAATACAATAACAAAAACATATTCTTTAAATAAAATAAACAAAATTGTGAAAATAATCACTACATATATGAAATAGAAAATAATGATTTTATTGACCTTTAAATATGATTGTTTTGGTCAAAAATTGTCGAATGTTAGTTCCTTAATATCTGTAAAAACAGTCCTACTATTTACACAAAACAATTGATTACCTATAATAATTGTTCTTGTATTTATTTTAATTACAACAGAAATTTTTGTTTCAATAAAGAAAATTTGATTGTAATAATAAATATCAGTAATTACATAAAAATAAATTGATTATATTCGTTGGATTTAGGCGAGAAACTATTATCAGACTACAGGCGGTAAAATCGTAAATCCGTCGCTAATTGAAACTTTGAGTTAAAATTTTTGAATATAAAATTTACATCTGAAACGACTTGCAACTATTTCTAATTAGTCTGTTTCCACACTGAGGAACAACACACTTTGCGGGCATTTTTAATAAATAGTGCAATAAGCGCTGAGAAAAACAACGTATAGCGTCTGAGCTGAGCGCTCAGTTATAGTAATGGCCGCCGACCTAAGCATTCAACTGTGTACGGGTAAAGTACGCGTTCAGCATGCGATGCGCCACTCTATATTTACTTATAGCTCGTTGCTTATAAGACATACGATATACGACTTTAGTTAAATAGGTAACCTGGTGCGTTTTTGGGAGGTCATGTTAAATGTGTTCTGTTGTAAGATATTTCATAAAAATCTAAAATTTTAAGGGTAACTATACGAGCCCTTGTACCTGTGGAAAGAGAAAAAAATATACAATGTGTTAATCAAAAGACAGGTAATAGGCGTTTAAATTTAAATCACTAATAATATTTTATTTTATATATTTCGTAACCTGTAAATTCGAATTTGATTTATTAATATTGCTCATTTATACTGATAGTCATTGCAATGAAACAAAATTACAAAAAATGCATATCGATGGAAATGCCAAAATATCGATTTTCAAATCAATCTTACGAAAACAATTTAATTTCGTCTTCTCAAGGTGTTATGTATGGAATGCAAAATAGACCAACTTTTACTAATAAACTCATATTCGGAAACACACCGTTTTCGATCTTCAGGCTCAAACTTATTTCAACTTCTAGGAATGAATGTTTTAATACATTTATTCATTTTTCTAATACATATTACAATAATTTCTCTAAATTACGCCCACCTACTTTAATGCAAGCATTGTACCTAGGTGCATATTTTGATACATTCGTTCTATAACCCCAGGATTTGTTTGAATTTCGTCAGCTGCCGTATATTAACACCACTTTAACATAATCGCAAACTGTATGCTCATTCATAGTGCATCGACAATGAGGTCATGCACGACTTTTTTTTTAATAATTTTAATCGATAGAGTAGTGCAAAATAAAAGACCCGTATTTTTTATTTTTCCTCAAATCGATCTTTAATCATGAAAAAATTGTAATTGAAAATGACATTCTTTAAAATGAGGCTGCTAGACCCCCGCTACGTCCCTTGTCGAATGACGTCACAGAGTGACAGGCACGACCATTTTGATTTTTACATTGTCTTAAACGTCAAAGTGACATTTAAAGATAACCTAAAATTTATGAATGTAAACATGTCGATGGAACGTTGTTTCGTGCCAAAATAAAGAATAAAATAATATTCTGCAATATATTCAATGTCTCACATGCGTTTATAACCTTCTACCGTCTAATTCAAAGATTCAAAAGTGAAAGAAACATCTGATGTAACGTAGATAATTCACGCCAAATGAAAATTATATTTATAAAAATAAATAGAACGATATTATATTAATATATTATAGCATATTCAGATATGTAATCCTCAATTTATAGTTTATATATATTTTTCTTTTAGAAATAATGTGTCCATATAAAATGTCTGTTTGAAATGAGTCTGAACTTGGTTCGTAACGTTGTGACGACAAAACATGGCTGGTTTTTGCAACTTTTTAAAAATATCATAATTTAAAACGATTTTATACAACAAAAAATATAAATAAAAAATAATTTAATCATACTGATCGATGAATTAGACTATCCTTTTTCGATTTAAATAGAAAAAAGGTACAATTATTTTTTTTTTCATGACCTCATTCATTGCTCTTTTAAGAGCATGTAGATTCAAAATTGTGCTTTTGCGGATATGAGTTTATTAGTAAAAGTTACTGTATTAGCATCCCTTGCATAACTTATTAATTTGTTACTTGTATTCATTAATACATATTGTTATTATTCTTTATTTTATATTTAGGCATATTGCATTAAAAATTCACATAATTAAAATCACAATTTTTACAAAAATGCCAAATATGCCAAATGTCTAATTTTATTTTTTTATTTGAAATGAGACTATTAAGCTTCTGTTTTTGTATTGTTTATTCTATATTTTGTCATTTACATTTTTCTTCTTGCTCATTTTTATCTTTGTTTCATTTATAATTTCCATTTCTGTAATACAAATTTTAAAATATATATTATACCTATGTATTTATAGTAAAAGGTGTTTTATTAAAAATTTAATTATTTTGTATGCCGCGACGCAATGTTGATATAAAAATTAATCATTTATTTCCAGTGTGCAAATATAATATTCTAAAAATAACTAATATTTCGATGCCTGCGTAAGTAATTCCTAGCTGGTCATGGTTTTATTTGGTGAAATCCAAAATATTCAATTATCAGTTTAGGCATTTCTTAAATTTAGCAAAATCTTTGCTAGGTAACAGTTTACAAATTCGCCGGTATGTCTATCTTGGAAGTTTATGGGCATACGAAAATACGGTTGAAACGTTCTAGTTGTAGGTTTTAAGTAGATAATTTAATTCAAACGCTATAACTAAAAAGAATGACAAAGAGAAAATATTGCTTTCTTGTTATAAAAATGCTTGCTTAATGGGGGATTACACCATTTTTTTTTATAATTTCATCTAAAAATATTAGGAAAACTAAGACTATTGATGAAAATCCGGTGAAAAAATTCCTATTAATAAGCGAGTTATGGTCTCCCGAATTTTGAAAAATTGACGTGACGTCACATTTATGTGTTTTTATATCAAACTGTTTTCATCATGGACCTAAATGTTCTTGAAATATATGTTATTTTAAGTTATATTTACATAAAAATAAATGAATATTATAACACTGTATAAGTATACATACTTTATAATTACTGGTGTATTTAAATTATTAAGTTTAATGCAAGAAATTTATGTTAAAATAAAAACTGTTTGGAAACTGTAGTACAGGAATGTTAGCCCCTCCTTTCGAATTTGAATTTCTTAACTTCCATTGGTAGTAATCCCACCTCCTAACACGCTATTTGTACTGCATATATATATCTCAATTATACCATTTCATTTTTTTTATTAATATTCGTTACTCAGCTTATATATTCGTATTTTTTTACTATTTTCCTTTAATTCGATTGAGCCGTAATCCCCCATTATTGTAAACGCAGTATCACAGTTCCTAATCGGTTATTATTGTAAAATATCAGATTGAATTAATATTTATTTTAAATATTATATTTATTTTGAACATTTTTATTTACTTCTGTATTCAGTAGTATTTAATTTAAGAAGGATAAGAAGATTTTATAAAAATAAATAAAAATATATGCTTCATGCAGACAATACAGTTACCCCTAAAAATGTTTGAGAAGCATAACCAGCTTGCAACTATGACGTCACAAATAATTTCAGACATTCAAAAATTCATATCTCGCTTACTTTCAAGAGTTATTTTTTGATAAAATCAATTTTTACCTCCCGCTACCCTTGGTAAGGAAGGTATAGGGATCGTGCTAAAAATCACATATCGATTTTAGTAAATTACCACGTTTCAAGGTCCCATAAATCCAATTTTAACATTTTCACGATAAAGTCTGTATGCGTGTATGTGTGTGTGTTGTGTATGGATTTTGTCTTCGCTCAAATACTATTATTCAGAAAATTCTGAAACTTTGTATTTCTATCCTATTCTAATATGAAAAGAAGCCATTAGATTTTGATGTAAATCGGATAACCGGAAATGGCACTTTACCTGAAGCTCATAATGGTTTTTCTTCAAACAATATCATTAAATGCCTTTTTTTCGCATTTTATGTCTTACAAAAATTAAAGACTATTGAATTTTCTACAGGAATACATTAATAATTTTTCTATATATTTTGCAGATAAATTTAAAAATAGTTTTTTTTATTAGTCCCGAAGCCTAAGATAAACACAATTCCTTTGTTACACAGTTCATATTTCAAATGAATGTAACTGACAGTAAATGTCACTGTCAAAAAACTAATCACTTCAAATTAATAATAGTGACATTTTAAAAAGAAAATAGTAAATAAATCAATAGTTTTATGCAACGAAACAGTTTGCAGCGTTAGTAAATACGTAAGTATGTATTTAAATTAACAAAAAAAAAGGCTAGGAATGTGTGGCGAAGGATGATTGTTGCGTAACTATTATTGTGGTCCGGATGCGGTTATTCGCTACCGAAAAACAGTCACTTTAATATGTTCTTATGTATGAATGCTATGATGATTGTGGACAAGGCGAAAGAAGAATGTTAAAGAGTGAAGTGAGTCTGCTGAGCTCTTACTCTTATCCCTTTGCTTATTGTTACTATTGTTTCCGGGTTTTTGCTAACCCACTTAGTGGGAAACGCGTGATTTTACGTACGTATGTAAAAATTAAATAGCGGGAGGTTTTGTGTTGGCCACATCAGATTTTTTATTATGTACCCAGAAGCCTATGAATTTTTTGACAAAAAAAATTACATCTCAAATGGTTGTAAAAGCGCAATTATCTCATTTAACCGAAGTCGTATCTGTTATACATATAGTTTCCGATATCCAAGGCTGGCCTTCGAAATCGGGACACTTTTGTAAATATGCAACAACACTTACCATTTCAATCATATTATTATCAAAATAACAAAAGTACCAGTCGCTTACATTTTCTAGAAATTTCCTTTCCTGAAAGAAATTAAATTTTTAGTTTCACTATCTAATAGCTTTTGATTTATTAGGTGTATAAATTTTGATAGGTGAATAAAATATATTATCGATGAAATAGTAGGTTATTTGTCAAACTGTACTGTATATTGATGTGGGGCTGAAGTTTTCTGCGGATCAAGAAATTGCCACTTCTCAACCTCACGGCTACTTGAGATCAGTGCATATCAGTGATGAGTATTTACATATAGTCGATAAGACTTTTTTAAGAACACACACAGACTAGTAATTTGGGCGACGCAGCATAGAGGTTTCAATGGTAAAATCTTAATATGCAATTATTTGCTCCTCTAATTATTTTAGAGCAAATTGTATTTAGGTTTTTCTTACAGAAAAAAATGCATCCGTATATGCTATTGTTAATAATTTTTCAATTTCCGAAACCGTAAAAAAGTCGAAAACAATAATAACATTTTTGCAAAAATCATTGTTGCCATGGGACAAAATTTCAAACAAAAGCGCAAACATCTGTCATAGATTCTTGACGTTTAAACTTACTTAAAAACATTTAAATTTTGTTATTATTAAAATGTATGCAATACAATAAAAAGTGCAAATGATAAAGTGGTTTCCATGTTAGGCGTTAAATATCCAAATCGACCAATGCCAACAAATACAACGGTTGACCAAATAATTCGCAAGTTGGAAACAACAGGCACTCTTTTAAATAATTGTAAGTGTAATAAGAATAATCGAAATTTGAGACACAACGAAGAAAATGAGAACACGTTCAATATTTTGCCGGCAGTAGTTGAAAATCCCAATGAAAGTATAAAGCAAATAGCCAAAAACATTGGTTTGCGTCATTCACGAATATTGTTTTTATTTTTATTTATTTTAAAAAAAGCACAAATGTCATTCGTTCATTGTTTTCAGAAAAAAAACCTAATTCGGAGTAGGCTATGAATACAGAAACGTATGTGTGACTATTATTCAATTCAAAAGTAAAATTAACAAATTGATACTGATATGCAATTTAAAGAGAAAAGATAATAAAAAAGATACAGAATATTGCCATTCACCGTTTTCTAATTTAATTCTATTTCTAAAATAAGGATTCAAGAAGAAAAGGTTTCACTTTATTAGATAACATTTTGGATAATATCTCGTGCCAAATTGACAATTAATTAAATACCTACTTTCAAAATGTATCACTGTCACCAAGAATTATTACGAGATAATGTGTAGCTTATAATAATTGCAACCACCATTATGATATCATGACATATGATATCATGAACCAACACAGTTTACATATAAAAATCACCGCTGCCGTTTTGGTACAATTGTACTGAATTCAGTACGTTTTTTACTAAATTCAGTACGTCAGTACTACTTTTTGCAAAAAGCCCTAATTTCAGTACGAAATTCGACTCCAATATTAACTCCAAAAATACGCCAAACAGAAAAAAAAATAAATTTTTTATTTAAATTTTCTGTACAGATAACTACACTTATGAAATAGAAAGTTTAAATTAACCGCAACTGTGAACTACCCTCTGTTGGTATGTAGATGATTGAAATAGGTATATACAACAGCGCGGTAGGTAAAAAAATTTCTAACGTATAGCTGGGACTTTTTACCTCTCGCCACATGGTAATTTTACAATGATCTTGATAGAAATCGGTAAATCCCCTGAAAATTTCACTACCCGAGTGTGATGAATATTAATGTCCGTGTCCAGCTCCTTTGCCAATTTCAAAGAATAAAAATAGCATTAATGACAACCTGATTAAATTTAGAAAAAATAAGTAGGTAGATCTCTGAAAAATATATATTTTCTAATAATTTATTTTCATTTACTCAATTTTTATTATTGAATTCATATTTTGTTAATTTTTCATCAAATTTATCTTTTGTTATTCATTGTTTTTAATGTATTTTTTGTTCATGCATTTTTTATTAATTCAGCTTTTTTTGTGAATAATCTACTATACAAAAACTGTTAGTATGCCTTTATTTACCATCCAATTTTAAAAACAAATTATTTAAATTTCCCGCCAGTTAGTACGAATTTGCTACTGTAATGCCTCGTGGACGGAGACTAAGGCAACAAAAGAGCGAACTGAACAGTGGACCGTTCGCTGGCAATAGATAAGGACCAATATTCATCCAGTCGAGTCCAACTTGAAAAACTCTTTTTTTTAATTTTGACCTAGCTTAGACTAGTTGTACTGTTTTTTGGATATAATAATTAACATGTACCTAACCAATTAATTAGGGTAAATGTTCCACATGTTTGTACAGCGCTAATATAAGTATTAGAGCAGAGAGGAAAAATTGAAATATTCCAGCCTAGAGAACAAAGTACAGACTCTATCAATAACATCGTTATATCTTTAACCTAAATACTGACAACCGCCGAAATATTAAATTTTGGAGTACTTTTCTCGGTTTGCTGTTCAGTTCACCATTTTCTTCCGCTGGTTTGTGCGAGACTTAAAGCATCGCACAAATAATAATTAATAAATAACTTACCATCGCTATCATCATTTCCGCTGAAATTGCACCAGCAAAAATTCCAGCAGAAGCCATCAAAGATAAAACAAACAATGTTTCAACAATTATTCCAGTTTTCATGTAGATAAAGCTAGTCGAACCAATTATAAATACATATATGAAGAACATTAGACCGAAAGCAAAAGTCATATACTGCGATGCAAGTTTACTCATCTCACATTGCCTAAAATGTATATCGACCAATATTTGTAGATTTATGTTAGAATTTCGTTGATTGTCTATAAACTCCACGTTGTCTTCTAAAATATTAGTTTGCATTGCTTCAATATCTTTCTCAATTAATTTATTTAGCTCATAAAATCGTTGGCCACAGGTAAACATATGTCCGATATGGAGAAAAGCTGGATGTACGACTACGCAATGCAATAAATATGTCAAATAGGCTCTGCTCAGAGTTAAAGTCATGTCGTCGTCGAACATGGTAACAACTTGACAAACAATTAATGAAAATATGCTGAAATATAATAATGCACAGAAAAATATTGTAGTAACAACCATGACTTCAAAATGAATTGGTACGTTTATTTGTGCCATAATATTTTCTATATCTAAAACCTTGAAAACCCCAGTAATAAAGAGATCTTTGTCTTTTATAACAGAAAACAGGGTAAGTAAATTGTACATTCCTATTATCAAATAAACAATTGCAGTAATCAGTTGATCAGAAGGCAATGTGTTATATAAAATATAATTCTTTATTACATTCATAGACAGAATTGAGCAGATTACATGACCTGGAATAAAATAAATTATATATTATTTTTTATTTAAATTAAACATTGAATTATAAACTCAGGTTTTATAATGAAATCTTTTTGCATGCAATCGTTAATATTAAATAATTACCACTGATTATTATATAGTCAAAAATTTGTAGTTTTCTCTTTCGTAATGCAAGCTTGTTATCAATAATTGGAAAAGAGTATAAGACTACTCCAAATGCATAATTAAACTGGTTAACCAAGTACACTGCATCAATGATTGAATCATATCTTATTTTAAAATTTAATTTATTTGCTATGATATTTAATAAAACTGCTACTTTGCAATTTATTATTTCCAATATTCCAAACATGTTCATATGTCTGTTGTAAATGACAGAGATTTTATAAAATTTAAAATTATATATAAACGCATAAAAAAGAATCATATTTTTGTATAATTAATCATAATGAGATATAAATGACAGGTTTACGATATCATTAATATAGGACGAGATAGCCCCAACATAAATATATAATAGACCGTAATGTTAATAACAATTATGATCTTAACTTATGCAATGTACTTCAAAAAAAATTAAGAATTCATGAAAATTAACAGATACTTTAAAACTTTAGTTTAACAAAGCCCTGTCTCTTTTCATTAATTAGTTCCGCATTCTCTTTTCGCGAACCTGGGGGAACCGAGTTCGATCCCGACAGGCGCCAAATATTTCCAATTTTAAATGGCATAAAAGTGACCCCTGTTGTGCACGGTCTACACCAGCAGAGTGCCCGTGAGGTGACGCCTGGTAAGCGCCCACACGGTAAAATATATCGTTATCATTACTGATGTCTACATGTGTTGTAGATACTGGCACACCTAGTACCTAATGGGTAATATGCCGTGATGATATATATTATTAATTGTTCTTATTATTATTAATTAATTCTTATTAATTATTATTATTAATAATTTTTATTATTAATTACAAAAAAAAATATCGTCATCATTACCGATGTCTACATGTGTTGTAGATACTGGCACACCCAGAAATGGGTAATATGCCGTGATGATATATTTATTTATTTATTTATTATTAATTATTATTATTAATTATTATTTTTAATTATTATTATTAATTATAGTTATTGTTAATTATTATTATTAATTATTATCATTAATTATTATTATTAATTATTATTAATAATTATTATCATTAATTATTATCATTAATTATTATCATTAATTATTATCATTATTATTATTATTATTATTATTATTATAATTATTATTATTATTATAATTATTATTATTATTATTATTATTATTATTATTCTCTCTTCTCGGACTATTTAAGCTAAAAGATAAAAATGATAAAGATGTTCTTGGGAAAGGGAACACAGGGCACTGAATACATAATATTTATATCTCTCTATTTAAGGCCCCCGAGGGGGAAAACTTGCATTTTTTATTAGGACCCCTAAATATATAATATATCCAAAAATCAATAATTTCCAACCTTTTGCAGGATAAATTTACCTAATGACGACTAATTTTATAATATCTGACAGGCAAAATGTCATAAAATATGTTTTATTTCAATACCACGGCCAATAATATAAAGAAAGTAACTTTTATATAATTTTAAATTCAATTTCTTCAGTTACGAAACATGCAAATCAAAATATGATTTAAATATATGAAGCAGTGATGAGTCTAGTATATCAATATCTTTAACGTCTGCAATAAACGTATTGTTTAAAAACATGTTGTATAATAAAGAAAATGCATGTCATGATTTTCAAATTAATGTCTTATCCTGACATCAGTCAAAACGCCAAACAGCTGAGATAAATAAAACAGAAAACAGCTGGCGTCAACAACAGACAACTACTACCGCCGGTAAAAGTAACTAACGCGTTTGAGCAACGAAAATTTGAAACTAATTTGAAACTATCAGAGTTGGGCGCATGCGCAGTACAACAGTACGTCAAACTGTTGCAAATTGTCTGCTCGAACAAAGCTAGTAACAGCGGTTTCTATTACGTCAGCGGACACGTGGAACTTGGCTTAGTTACGCTTTATCGATCTCTTCTCTCGCGGAAACGGTATAGTGTTGCCGGATGTCGAAACGAAACGAGGCTTAGGGTCGGTCTTGTCTTGGTCTTGATTTGGTCTCGACTAGAGTGGTCTCGTCTTGGCTTGATGTCAGTCTCATCTCGTCTCGAGTCTCGACAAGAATCTCGTCTTTGCTTCCATTAACAATTTTTTTATAATCGTATAAACATAACATTCTAAGAACAGCAGTACAATCGCGATTCAAAAATTCTAAAAAATATTTGAGATATTTTTATTAAGTTTTCTATGAATATCATCAACTTGATACTTGAGCTATTGAAATAATATGAAAATATACGTACATATCGAGTGTTTTTACTCTTTACTAAACATAAAATATATAATTTCAATTCCTTAGCTACAGAATAAATCACAGCAAAGCATTTCTATTATTAGCAATAGTTAAATAGATATGTAAGCAGTAAGTAAATGGACAAAAATCCCCAAAAAAGTAAGTTCTTTCGCTATTTTTTTTATATTTTTCTAAATAAATGTTAAATGGGTAGATAACTAAAATTTAGCCTTTCACGTATCCCCTGGTACGCGTATCACAGGTTAAGATGAGAACCTCTGCTTTATTTCAATAGTTTGACCTTGAGTTATGTTTTAGGTAACGGTATGTTGATCATACTGACTATAAAACTGAAGGGATGGTTTTTCAAAAAATATCACTTCCTTACATTCCGTTCTAATCTTTACCAACGAAACTGAAAATGAGAAAATATGAATGAACAAAGAATTACAATCCGTGTACAAGGATATCCTTAATTCCAGTATTTTATAATAACCAGTTGAACTGAACTTTAGATTAAAATACGCCAAAAAGTAAACAAAAGCCTTTATGATCAAAGGCACCGAGCAAGGAAAGTGTACTTGTATTTTGCACGTGTTCTTGCGAAAAATGTTTAATACCAGTTTCTTACAATGTCTGATGTCAATTTTCACTGTGTACCTGTAACTACATATTTTAACAATGTCACTTACATTAATTTCACTTTGTTGAAATAAAGTTTTACTTTCATTATACATCACATAAAAGCATAAACTTTTATCTTTTGAAGAACATATTTTCAAAATTTTTGTATTATATAATACGATATTATAATTTTTTACCTCTCGCTAAGAGAGATATTGGAATCATGCTAACAATCACATATCCAGATTTTAATGAACAAGCACGTTTCAAGGTCACTGCAATCCGATTTTAACATTTTTACAATGATGTCTGTGTGTGTGTGTGTGTGTGTGTGTGTGTGTGTGTGTGTGTATGGCTGGATATTGGACGGACGATTCCTAAAACACTATAAGACATAAGATCTGTTTAACTATGAATTCCTCAATCTGACATTCCTGGGAAGAGCTGAAAAGGTTTTGGTAACAATTGAACAACCGGAAGTAGTAGTTTTTAAAAGAAATTCTTCCAAATATTAATTTTTGAAAATTTTTGAAATTACTAATTTTGAAGAACAAAATTCTACACCTGATACATTTAAATTTTTTATTATATCTTCTATAAATTTAGAGATAAAGACGCTATAATATATAGAATATCGGGATATAACAAGTCGAGTAGGAGAAACTACACTAAGGAAACCAGTTGACAAATTCAAATGTTTATAACATAATGACAGATTTCAGTGTCAAAAATCAACAGTTTTAGTGACATTTTGATATCTTTTTCTGGGAAGTACATTTAATCTTTCTTATTGTTTTATTAATTAAATATTTGAAATTATAGGTAGTATGCATATATCCATCAGAAATACCGCCAATCTGGTTAATGAATTGGAAGAATCTGTGACATTTAGAAACTTCCTCATACAATGATAAATAGATATAATTAGAATTATATGTGTGCAGAAGACATGTTAAATACAATAAAAAACAATATTTGGGTAAAGTTCTGTAATATTTTGTTATAAAACGACGGTTCGATAGCAAAGTGCAATACAATACTTATACGTATAGCCTAATATGGAAATGGCGAGAGGTCTTGTACTGGCCACAATAGATTTTTTTATTAGCATTTAATTATAACACTAGAAAATGTTTTATTTTCATAGGTGGGAAAAGTATTATGGATACAAAGTTTGAGACGAATTAAATCTTCGTTTTTTATATTTTTACTGTTTCTTTACAAAATAATAGTGCTCGGAATACCAGTGGATCCATATGACCACCCGCCTACCCGTATTTCAGTGAATACGGGTCGGAACCGATTCTTCACCCATAAGACCGTATTACCCGTAAGAACCATATCACCCGTAAGACGTATTATTACGTTCCTATCTTTTTAAATAATCGTACCGTTGAAAAATAATTTTATTTAATTACGTTAATTTATTTGATTAAACACTTCACATAAGTAATACAATTAGTTTTAAAAGATAAGTTAGTAATTTATACAATAATAAAACAAGTAAAACATATCTAGATTTATAAGACAGATACCATTACGGGTAATATGGGTCTGTGGTTCTTACGGGTAATATGGGTCTGTGGTTCTTATGGGTCGTACGGGTCTTATGGGTGAAAAATCGGTTCCGACCCGTATTCCATTTGGTCCGGGTGGTTCTTTCCCATATAACTAAATACCCAGTTCGAAGTCCTAGCCCTACAAAATAATTATGTAACTGATTTGTTAGTATTAATAGTTTACATTATTTGCACTAAAACAGTATCTCTCGCGGAGGAATACAACATCGATATCTATTATCTATCTTGCAGTAGACGACTCGAAGGGCGAATTAATCTCGGCGGACAACCCTCTACCCTAGCGGCTCAATATGCTGAACCTGCCTTGGGACAGAGCTGGGCAGTAACTAGTTACTTTAGTAACTTAGTTACTAACTAGTTCATTTTACGTAACTTGTAACGTAACTTAGTTACTTTTTAAAATATGGTAACTGTAACTGTAACGTAACTTGCTGCGGTAAAGTAGTTGGTAACTTTCCGGTTTTTAGTTACTAGTTACTTGAGTAACTTAAGTTACTAGAATGTAACTTAAGTTAGTCAAAGTAACATAAAAAGTGGAATGTAACTTAGTCATAAAAAGTAACGGGGGGATTTAAATTTCTAAGAAATATTTTGTTGAGGCTGATGCCTTTTTTAGAAACACTAACTAAAACTGTTTTGTTTTAAATAAATGTATGTAATAATTAAATTCAATATTATTGTTGATTGATTTCAAGCCATAATAGATAATAAAATAATTACATTCATAAATAATAGAGTTTTTGTACGGTAAACAGAAAAACTAAAAATAACACATTATTTTAACTTTTAATTCTAGAATTAAAAAGTCACTAAATGTTAAATTTGACTTATAAAATATATTATTTTCAAATATTTTCCTCGCTTACAAATGATACTAAGCTGCCACTAAATCATCAAAATTATTCCAATTTTCAGGTTATACAAAATATAGTGTATTTTGTTCGTTGTTCTAAGGGTTGCAAGACTTGAATTCGTCTCATTTTTGCAAATTCCCTTCTCACAAGATAAAATGTCACTTTTAATTTTTATGTTATATTATAATGTAGGTCCGCAGGGCCTTTTTATCAGATTTTTAGGCCCTAGGCCAAATTTTTTTTCGGGCCCCCCTCCCTTTTTATAGTAAAAAACAAGTACGTACAAATATTTGTATAATTATAATGTAAGTTTATTTATTAAAGAAAAAAATAAAATTGCCTGCTGAGAGAAAAGCTGATCAATTATACAGTACCGCATGCTCGATTCTAGTTTGAGGTGAAATTTTAGCGTAATATTTTGTTACTCCTTTCTAGGGACGGTTGGCGATTTTGCCGGTTCTCGGGAATATGTTATTAGCGTAGCGGGGCCCCAAATATTTATAAAAAGATACTTTTTCATCAAAATTTCTTATATATGTGAGCGCGGGGCCTCAGATTGAAAATCGACGTCTGATCCGAGGTTTCCAATAAATTAATCATTATCCACTAATAAGTCTAGGTAGGAAATAATGTCTGCATGTTTTATACATTATAATGGTCATGTCATGTTAGAAAGAAAGTAGATTCTTTATATCTTGGTATAAGAAATCAAAATTGAAAAATAAATTAATAAATTTTTAAAAAATCACAGCAACCGGGCCCTGCGGGCCCCTTGTCGAAGCGGGCCCTAGGCCGTAGCCTCGTGGGCCTAGGCGGTAATAAGGCCCTGTAGGTCCGTTGACATTAACAATAATAATCTGATTGGGTGTTGCCAAGCAATAACGTTAAAATTGAGGTTAACGTAGTTAGTGCAAAAACTCCCTGATATGTATCCTACACAATAACTAAGTCAACAGTCTAAGTCTACACTTCACGCCATTAAAAGTAGTTAGAAAGTAACTCAAAGTAACTAAGTTACTTTTAAATAACTTAGTAAATAACTTAGTTCTTTCACCAAAGTAACTGGAACTTAAGTAACTTAGTTACTTTTTTTTTGGAGGTAACTGTAACTGTAACTAGTTACATTTTAAAAGTAACTTGCCCAGCTCTGCCTTGGGAGAGCTAAAGGACTCGGCTGAACGCGGAGCTAACTCCTCTCTTGCAACACTCGCGGCGCTTTAAATACCCGAAAATTGCGGATTCTTGCAAAAACACGCAAATCTAGTAGTGGGATGGCAATGTTGAATTTACTTAGCGCTGATGCCGCTGTGAACGCGTACACGGCGAAGAAATTAATTTATTACAATTTATACCATTCACGTTTCGTTATATTTCAGTTTCAAACTTACAATAAATTATTATTATTATTATTATTATATACAATACAAAATAATATTTAAAATAAACAAGGTTTATGCTGGATTTATACAGCGTAAGCCGTAACGTAACGAACCGTACTCTAACGTAACGTAAAAAATAAAACAATGCAAACAAATGTGATAATTTATACAGCCGTAACCCGTAACGTGACGTATCGTGCTCTAACGTATTAAAATCCCAAAGATCGCCAACTTTTATCTTTCTACGTTACGGCACGTTGCGATACGTTGTGGTATTACGAAAATTATTACTTCCCTATGTTATTGTTTGTTTTTATGTGGCTAATATGTGTTAAAGTTTAGCTTAATTACGAATAGTCTTTTCTTGTGGACTGTGACTGACATGAGTGACATGTGTCATGTGTCAAAGTTTATATTAATATTTTAAATGGAAATATATACGAAATGTAGTGCATTACGAATAAACTAACCTGTCAAATACAAATTTGTCGCACAATTATTTTGACTGAGCATGAGCATACTTTTTACGTCAAATCATGGTAAACAGGGCCGGCTCGTGGTATTTTAGCACCCCTGTGCAAAATTTTATTATACACCCCCCTCGCATTTAACAACACAAAAAATGAAATTGTTTGAAACGTTTCATATTTTTATTGTGAAAACAAAATACACCACAAATAAAATTGTACATAAATTACAAGAAAAAAAAAAGAGTTAATAAAGTTATATTTCACAAAAATAAAATATAGTCTATAACAATTTTTTTCAAAAAAGGAAATATGTACCTGAATTGTATATAAATGTAAAAAAAAATATAAATTTCAACTTTGGCTTTTTGCGTATTACCACAAAAATAATAGTTATTTATGCAACAAGAGTAAAAAGTAGACATATTTTTCGTCAAATCCTATAAGTGAAATAAGACACTTTTTAATCGAATTGCATACATTTTTTTTACATCTGTAATAAAAGTGTGAAAAAGTGCCGTAACGCTTCATCATTATTAAAAAATCTGTTGTGGCCAGCACAAGACCTTCCGTCAATTCCATGTATTTTGTACAAATCCCATACCAAAAGGTCCTTGGATCAGATTCTATATACTATCATGTAAAATCGAACACGAACACATACTATTTTTTACAAAATCCATACCAAAAGTTCATTTGAAAAGGTTCTATAAATCCAATAAAATTATAACATAAACTACACTAAGTAATGTCCTTGCATCTTCTCTTTGGCCTTTCTCTGCGTGTCACTTGCGAGCAACACTATGACATACCAATTTTAGATCCTATACTTTTTTCCATATTTGGTTTTGCACTTGCAACTGACATCTGTCAATTAAATTTTTTTGAATAATTATGTCAGCTGTTTCAATGATAAATAACAAAGCTGACTAATTTTTGAAAATTAATTTCTTTGTAATGCTTTAACTATACATCTATTGAATATGAAGGAAAATGAATAATCAAACCATATAGAGAAGAGTATTTTCTTTAATAAATATAATAAGAAAATGTCAAAAAATAATATTTAACTGCATTTTTTTAAGAAAAACTGTTAAAAACTTCAAATAAGGGTACTTCCGGTTGACCAATTATAACCAAAATCTAATCAGCTCTTCATATGGTTGTAAAGAAGAGGAATATGAAAGAATCATAATTTTTAGAATTGTAGTTTTGGAGATATCGTCGGAGAAAAATTTGTCACACACACACACACAGACACACACACAGACACACACACAGACACACACACAGACACACACACAGACACACACACATACACACATACAGACATCATCTTAAAAATAGTACATTCGTATTGTAGGGACCCTAAAACGTGCTTATACATTAAAAACTCACCACCGAATTTTTTGACCAAAAACAATACCTTCCTTTTGACGGAAGGTAAAAAGGAGCTCTTTTTTCACCGTTTTATTGTTAAAAAAAGACAAATGTGCCTACTTTATAAATTCATTTTAATAAAAAAAAAATTCTATCTAGAACATGAAAAATACAAGCAAAAGCAAAATTAATACAGTATTACAGAGAAGATATTTTTCTTGCTTTAGCGGCTGCGAATTCGGCAATAATATCTTTAAGATTCAAAGTTTCAATTACTGAACTTTCATTATAACCTACAATATAAACAATTTAAACAGGCAACATGAAAAGTTTTTATTACAAGT
The DNA here is from genome assembly GCA_943142095.1 of Ophonus ardosiacus. Taxonomy (NCBI): domain Eukaryota; kingdom Metazoa; phylum Arthropoda; class Insecta; order Coleoptera; family Carabidae; genus Ophonus; species Ophonus ardosiacus. The sequence goes on from OW964835.1 coordinate 34,080,196, forward strand.
CGAATATTTTTAATCGATATAAATGCCAGATTGTTAAATTTGTCTTGTGACATTAATGTTCTTAGATATTTTTTTTTATCATTTTTAGTTTTGAAAAAGACCTCTCTCAAGTAGCAACTGCAACCGGAATAGTTAGCAATATTCTGAATGCTAAAGACAACAAACAACTATCAGTTAGTTTCGGGTAGAACAGGTTACGACGCATCTTGAATTAACTCTCATTTCCTACAGGCTGTTCGGCTAGCGCCTGCGTTCTGCGATGCGTATTACAAATTCAAGCGCGAAATAACAAAAATTTATATTTGAATATTCATTTAATTTTTATTTTATTGTCATGCATAATGTTAACATTATCATTACTAAAATTGGTAAAATCAGTTCTGAAAATAGAAAACTGAGTTAGGATACCATTATAATAGCCGTCGTTGTTTTGTTTGCACCCCCTTCGGCCTTGCACCCCCGTGCTACGCACGGGTTGCACAGTCGCACGAGCCGGCCCTGATCGTAAAAGGTCTGTATAAAATAGCTTAAAAAAATCACACGTTACGATACGTTACATTATGCTAAGGCACTGTACGTTACGTTACGGCTTACGCTGTATAAATCCAGCATTAGTCTCGTGTGAAGATGGCTCGGAACTCACTTCTCATCTGATAACTGTCAGTGGGTCACTGAGAGACACGTGTCAAAACAAAATAATGGTATAAGTTGTTGAATTGAACCTTTCTGTCACCTGTAGGAAAGGAATATATTGTGTTTGGTCAAAAAATTTGATAGTGAGTTTTTAATTAACAAGCACGTTTTAGGGTCCCTGTGTGTGTTTGTGTCCTGTGTGTGACAATTTTTTCTCCGACGATAACTCCAATACTATAATACTAAAAATTATTATTCTTTCGTATTGCTCTTTTTTACATCCATATGAAGAGCTGATTAGATTTTCGTGAACCCTTATTTAAAGTTCTTAACAGTTTTTCTTGAAAAAACTCAGTTGAATATCATTATTTTACATTTTATGTGAATATCAATATGTAATAAACGAACTTTGACAACGAATGTAACAACTCAACATATCATATTTTCCCAACGAGAAAAATTAATTTTTATTACTCGTAATAATCTACTATTGTCAAGTAAAATTCAGAAATTCAATTGTTGCACTTTTTTGTTGTTTGTTGTTTCCATAGCAGCCTTCGATTTACTTTTTTCAATTTAATTTTAGTATAAATAACAATTTTTATTAATTTTTCTGTTAATTATTAAAATAAATTATTATTGTTTTATATCATTGTAAAGCTAAAAAAAATCTCTATTTAAAAATGCCATAGCTTAATATGACCTCCATATGAAAAATAAAAGTTGCTATCAGTAACTTGTAAATGGTTAGACATAAAAAAATTTGAGTACTTGTGCAAATACACCATACAAAAGTGCCTTAAGAAACTGCAAACCAGAATCTCGTATTATTTCATATAACAAAGTTATAAACAAAAAAAGAAAATCGCGAAATTTACATTTTCACCTGTATCTAGTGACCTATGCATTTTTTCGCAAATAACAAAACACCATTAAAATAGCCTCCTAACGGGGCAACTTTTGTCTAATTTAACCAACCTCGTAGCTCTTACGGTTCTCGAGGTACCAACGCATTCGTACCTTAAATGGGACACCCTGTATAGAATCTATTCAAAGGAACTTTTGGTATGGGATTTGTACAAATACATCGAATTGGCAGAAGGTCTTTTGCTGGCCACAACAGATTTTTTTCTATGGGAACGAACAATTTACATAAAAAATAAAACAAAAAATTTATTCTCAAAATTTACACCAACAAAAGGAGGCGCCACCTCCAAAAGTTTAAGAACAAAAACTGGAAATTACTATTGTAACTGTAAGTCGTGTAAATCCTAGATCTTACCGTAGAAATTATATTTGGTTTTAATAAATTTCCCACAGTGAACTTCTTTCTACTTATCGATATTTATTATTTTGTATTTTAAAAGTATATGTATTAATATTCCTCTTCACATTTACAAGTAATTAACAATTCTTTGCAAACTCGTTTTTCTTAGTATAAATATGTTAGAGAATGAAGTTAAGACAACCCGAAATAATTATGCAATATTCTGTAATGTATAATATTGTTATAATCAAATAGTAATTAATGGTTTCTTAATTAATTAGAGTCTGATAGTGATATAAGGACTATTCAAAAACCAGACGTGGTACCGCAGCACCGCTCAATGCAATGTGTATTTAATAGTGATCGGATTACCGTCAGTATCTGTGTATGAGGGTTGCTCTTTGATAGAATAAAATAATTGTTATGAATTAAAGTGTTTACCCTACAACCAGACTCACCGAGCCGTAGTGATTTACCACTGGTGTATTGCAGTCATTGCTACATTTATTTCTGATTTATAAGTGGTCAGCTTATTTATTTATTTATTTATTTATTTATTTATTTAAGAAAACTATCCTACAGGACGAGCCCAAAACGGATAGTGGTACAAAAAAAAAAAAATCAATATAAGATAGAACAAAATAACAAAACATTAGGAATTTAAAGTATTGCGCAAAAGTTTGTAATTCAAGCGAAATATGTCTAAATCAGAGAATTTCTTATTGTAAAGAGCACACATACGGAAGAGTGGGGAAGACATGAGCAGATTGGTACGGGAGAAAGGGAGATAAAAAGTGGAGGAGAAGCGAGTAGAGATAGAGGGGGCGTGAAAATTTAGTAGCGCAAGACAGCAGGGATCATCGATTCTATTATTAATTAGACTAAATAGATGAAGAATAAGAGTGTTTTCCCGGCGTTCCAAAAGGTTCTTTATATCGAACATGCTTAATAAGGCTGAATAAGGCATATTTCTTTCAGGGTAAGATTTATTAATTTTGAAATAAATAAATTTAAGAAATTTTTTTTGAACTGATTCCAACAAATCTTGATGAGTCTCGTAAACAGGATTCCAAATTATGCTGCAATATTCCAATTTGGATCTAATAAATGAATAAAATAATGTAAAAACAGCAGAAATATTATTGAAATCACGAGTATTCCTGATTACGAAACCCAACATACGCATAGCTGAATTGTAAATATCACGAATATGAGGCACAAATGATAGAGTAGGGTCAAATTTGACACCTAGATCTTTAAGTACTGTAGATATTTGCAAGGTTATATTATTCAGTGAATATTTAAATGAAAAAGGTGTCATTTTTCTAGTGAATGTCATAACTGTACATTTCTTTATATTAAGATGGAGGTTATTTAAAGAACACCAATTAAATAGGCTATTGAGGTCATACTGAAGCAGAAGGCAATCAGCTGGGGAAGAAATGGTATAAAAAATTTTCATATCATCGGCAAAGAGTAGTTTATCACAATGCAACGCATTCGTAACGTCGTTTATGAAAATTAGAAAAAGTAGTGGTCCAAGGTTAGAGCCTTGAGGGACACCGGAAGTGGCGAGAAAATGAGAAGAATTAGTATTGAGATACTGAATGAAGAGTTGACGATTCTGTAAGTAGGAAGAGATGAGAGTAATAAGGGGAGTAGAAAAAGAAAAGGTACACCGTTTGCGGACCAAAATATTGTGATCTATACGGTCAAAGGCCTTAGCAAAATCTGTAAAAATGCAGTCAAGTTGGCCATTGGAGTCGAGTACAGTTGAAATTTTTTGTGTAAAATACATTAAGTTGGTCACTGTAGACCGCTTACTGATGAAGCCATGTTGACAAGGAGAAAACTGATGTTTAATTTTATCATAAACGCTGTTGTAAATAATTTTTTCAAATATTTTACTGAAATTTGACAACATGGCTATAGGTCGATAATTAGCAACATTGGAAACATCTCCTGACTTGAAGAGTGGGGTTATTCTGGTGGTTTTCCAAACTTGAGGAAAAGTACAAGATTTAAGACTAAGATTAAAAATATAAAATAGTGCCTTTGACAGAGGAAATGCACAATCTTTAATCAGCAAACTGGGTATATGGTCAGGGCCGCTGGAAAGAGAAGATTTTAGTGTATTAATAGCAGATTCGATGTCCTTTATGGAAATATGAGTAAGGTTAACAGAGTCGTGAGAAAGTGGTGTAGGTGTAGAAGGAGAAGAAAGAGGACTATTAGAAGATGAATAAGCTGATTGGAAGAAAGAAGCAAAAGCATTAGAAATGGCTTTAGGAGCCGTATATGTGTTATCATTATATTGCATAGTACTAGGATATTTAGACATATTTCGCTTTGAATTAATATAATTCCAAAACTTTTTAGGTTCGGTTGAGATAGAGTTCTCACATGTCTCCACATATTCAGCATATGATCTTTTGATTAAAGTTTTAAGTTCAGATCTTAAGGTATGAAATTTAGTAACATATGTTTCATTATGTGGAAACCGAGAGAGCAGTTTTCTGACGCGAATCTTAGCATGTAGTTTCTTAATAATAGCTTTATTAAACCAAGGAGGAAATTTTTTAGTGGAGACATTAGAAAGAGGAACACACTGATCAAAAAACGAGTAAATAGTACTATAAAAGAACTTACAAGCAAGATTAACGTCGGAAAAATTACTCAAACACGACCAATCAAATTGCTCTATAAGTTGGTATAATTTTACATAATTAGCTTTTCTGAAATTATAATTGCGAAATGAAGCAGTATGTGACTTAGAGATATATATAACATCTAAATTTGACAAGTAGTTGTATTTATTTTTTACGACAAATGCATTAATAAAACATTGAATAATGAAGTATAAAATGTTTATTAAAATAAAATAGTATAATTCATTTCATAAATTGCAATAAGAAACAATACGTTTCAAAAATAACATTAGAAAATAATAATATTCTTTGTTTGTAGTTGTGGAAAAAAGGTGGTACTTATCAATTTTTTTTTATTAAAATATGGCTAAATAAATAACGCACATCATGTAATTGAGAAATCTTAATATTGCTATAAAAATTATCCATGGAGCAGAATTATTTTCTTTCTATTATTCTCCGACTTGAAATTTTTATGAAATATGTATAATAGATTTTAGTAAGCACTGTGCATTTTGAGGAAAACAAAAATAGCTAATTACTTCTCCGAAAGTATTATTTGATGTATTCGTACATCTTTTTTATGCACATTTACTTCGTCTTCCCTTCTTTTTGGAAGAAAATAAGTTTTCCATTTTATAAAAATACAAAATAAACAACAAAGAAAACTGAGTTCTCAAACAATACAAGAAAATATAAGTATTTATAACACACACACAACAAATGATTTGTTCTGAAATATACTAATTTTTTTAAAAAATATATATAAAAGCACAATACAATAAGAAAAATACAGCGAAACAAAACAAGAATATAAATAATAGCTGACAACGACTGCACTTGTCATAAAAAATGAACAATGAGAAAATTATATTTAAAATGTATCGTACAATTCCAGACATTACTTACAAATTTATTATATTATACTTTTATATTTCATAAATGTTTAGCATATTATTATAATATTTAGTGAATATATGATGTAAGTTAAGTCCACTGAACTCTATATAATAAATGGAACGCCAACTTCTGTATAAAATATCGTGCCAAATTGAATCTGCGCACGGGGCTAACGCACATGCGCAATACAGCTACTAACAGCGGCAATTTTAAACAGGATATTAAATATGAAAAGGAAAATTAAATAAATAAACATTTATTTTATATAACATATTCATTCAAAATATAAATAATAAACTAAACCTACTGATGAAGAAAAAGTATTAATTTCGAATATGTTTTCCGAATGATTTCGCCTTTACTGTGGATTCAGTTTGTTGTTTGGTTACGTTATAAAATTTTAATTTGAATATATTTGCACAATGTTTTTTTATGAAAAATTAAATGTGGTTGTCCTCACTGCATGAGGAAGTAATTTCTTTCTTCCATTATTATCCTCAAAAAATCTTCAAGGAACAAAATTTTCCAAACAAATGCTGCTATCTTTTGATACAAGATCTTTTGTGTATAGCACTCATCCAGGAGGTATATCTTTCTTCTGTTAAATTGCATTATGAGAAAAATTATAATAATTTTGGTTTTCATAATAATTGTTCGAAATAAATCAGAATAACATATAATAATAACAATGATAGATTTATATTTCATGTTCGTACTGAAAATAAGATATTCCTTCAACTTTTCCTCTATTTTTGCAAAATGACACAATACAATTTCTTATTTTGATTGCAAAACAAAAACACAGCAAGCCGCACAAAGTTCAAAACTGAAAATGGCGCTGTTTGCTGCTCGTAAACAAACATCAAACATACTTGTTCTATGTTCTGCGCACGCTCCGCAGCCCCGTGTTACACGAATTTCAACCTTATCGTATATTTCAATTTGCCACACTTTTACTCCGCGCATACCGCTGGCTTTAGCCTTCCATTTATTATATAGAGTTCAGTGGTTAAGTCTTGCTGCGACCTGCGACTACTATTTGAAAGTTTTAAATTCAAATAGAATTGCGCCACAGTCGCCCTGTTCTCAGAGGTGCATTTTCAGTCATGCGCAGAGAAAACTTAAAGCCCGCTACAGCTCACCCAACGAGTCGTGGCAGTTAAAGTGGTCGTGCGCAGAGGGAGAAAGTATTCGGGTTGAAAAGAGAAAGGTAGTACGCTCGAAAAGTACACTTCGCGTAGCAAGTTCATGATTTAAAGATCTTGGAATTATATTTGATCCAAAATTGAAATTTGATCAGCATGTAACATACATTTGTAAAACTTGATATAGAAATCTGGGATTTGTTATACGGAGTTCTCAATCATTTACTAATGTAAATACAATTATGAGTTTATATTACTGCTATGTAAGTTAGAATATTGCATACAAATTTGGAATCCATTTTATAATAAATACGTCATTGAAATTGAAAATATTCAAAAGAAGTTTCTAAGATATTGCTGATTTAAAAAATTTAAAACCTACTCATATGAAATTAGTTATAACATAATGTTAAATGAATTTAGACAAAGCAGCCTTCAGTAAAGAAGAAGTATTTTGTCTGTTTTATATCTATATAAACTAATTAATAATAAAATATTATCCTGTTGAGTGGAAATAAATAAATAAATAAATAAATGTCTGATGAAATAAAAAATAAATATTTTTATGTAAGAATCCTTTTATTTGCAGTAAAAAATATTTATTGAAATGCATTGAAACAAATTATTCATGTATATACACAGAAATATTTATTTACATATATTAAAATTCGTGTACAAGAATATACAATAGTCAACATTTCATATTATCATTTATTGATTTTGTGTAAAATTTAAAACTAGTCAGAATAGTCAGATTCATCGGTACTTTCATCACTGTCGTCATTTACATTAATAATTACTTCATTAATAATTGCATCAATATTTCCTTCCCTAGCTAAAAATCCTTCTTCGCATTTTTTTGCATGCTCACACCGTGATCTCCATTCTTCGACAGAAAAAGAAGTAAAAAATTCTTCCAAAAGGGTTTTTACGTTATCTAAATTGAACTGCACATTTCTTTTTACCACGTACTGTTTCATGGAGGCCCAGACTAACTCAATCGGATTTAAATCCGGATGGTACGGTGGTAATCTTAAAACGTCATGACCATGTTCTCTAATTTTTTTATCTAGTGCAAATTGTTTAAATCTTGGTTTATGTAGCAAAACAAGACGGTATAAATCCGACTTGAGCATACTCATATCACAATTAACATTTCTAGCTCGTAACCAATCGATCATGCTTTACTTATTGTCATTAAATCCAGGAACTTTATCTACCTGAACATTGTCGTAAGGCGCATTATCTATAACGAGAACAGATTTTTTTGGCAAATTAGGGATCAATTTTTCCTCTAACCATTTAGAAAAATTTTCATAATTCATTTCGTGATGATAATCTCCTGTTTTACAGTTAGACTTGAAAATTAATAGTGCATTAGTCACAAATCCGTCTTCACCACCCGCATGTACAATAATTAGTCGTTGTTCTTTGGAAACCGGCTGTAATAATTCCGCGTTGGAATCATCATTCCATGACTTTGAAACCGTATGTGTCGAATGCATATATGTTTCATCGATATAAACTATTTTGCGCCCTTCGCGACGAAAATTCATTATTGCTCTCAAATAATCGACGCACATTTTTTTGAATATCGAATCTTTCCATTAATATTTTTCTATTTGTTTTAGTTTTCCTCCATCGAAAACCAATTTCGTGCAAAATAGATCGCAAACTTTCGCGTTGCCCCTGGAAGCCTGTATCCGCTTTGAATTTTTGTAAAATTTGGGAGACATTTGGAACAGTTTTCTCGGTTCCGCAGAAATTTAAAGTAATATTTTTTAGAACACCCTTGTCGAAATCTCCGATATCTGTAACACTCTTTCGCCGTTCAATTTTCTTCGGGGGCGATGAGAATTTGCTGCTTAAACCTGTAAAGTAATTTTTATTAATTATTGTTCAAATCAGGTGATTATTTTCAATCATGATATGAGGTCTTGTTTAAGGAAGATTTATATAATATAATATAGATAGCCTTGCCAATTTTTTTTTTGTCAAAAATAGTTATTTGTTTAATTATTACTTTAGACTCTTTTGAAATATAGGGTTCTATTTATATTCTACATTGACATTTTAATACATTAATAACTTTTTATGTACCTTCTTCAATGATCTTCTTTTCTACACAAATTCGAAAAATTGTTCTCTCGGATACACCACTTGCAGCTGCCACTCGTTTTGCAATATTATTTAAAGAAATAATTGGAGCACCATTTGCACTCTCTTCCTTCATAAAAGAATAAATGTTAGCGATAATCTCCCGACTTTGGCTATTGAGAGCGCGCCCGTTCAATTTACTTTTAAACTCCATTTTCGCACAGAATGTACTTTACGCATTGTACTCTTTAATATGAAACAGGGAATTTATATTTCACCCCCCACTCTCGGACCCTTACCACTGCGCATCTTAGCTCAACTGCCACGACTCGTTGGTTGAACTGTAATTTGCAGAGTGTCGCTACTACAGCGTGCTAATAGTGCTTACACTGCCTATCCTCTGGGACGTGAGCACTGTGAGCATGAAATGTTGACGTCACCTCTGTCCTCATAGCGCAAACTTTGAGCGTTGTGAATATGATTCGGTCCAACTGTTAGCGTGCTGTTGGTACTTACAGCGTGATTCGGACCGCACCCGTAAACTGTGGTTTGGGTTACGTCACTGCGTGCTACGAGATGTGCGCTAACTTGCTTGGCCACCAAGCAAACTTCTTAATATAAATTATTACAATTTTAACCATGTTCCTAAATTTAACAAAGATTTATTTACAGAATGATTTGGTTTCGGTGATATTTTCATTGGATGAAACATGTTGTTTCCCCCTCTTCGAATTCTCTAAAGTTTTTGACTTTAATATGATACTTATATTATTGCACTTTAATGATTGTGTAAGATTAGGTCAACACACAATTGGGGTCATAATAGTTTGTGTTATTATTTGCATATATTGCAGAATAAATAATAGCAATATTAAAGTGTCATAAGTAGGTTATTACTCAATTGTTTGATGACTATTCTATATACTATACTATACTAGTCAATAAACTTATTTATAATAATAATTAATATTATTATTACAACCCTTACTCTTCTACAAGAAGTAGGAACATTTATTAGAATTTATTATCTATTATTTTGGCAGTTACCAAATTGTACCATCAGTCTGGCAAGAACCCACTTATAAATATTATTTGCAATTCGCCCCTTAAAAGGCGGGTTACAATTGAGAGAAAATTTATATCACACAGCACATCTTCAATATTATAATATTTGGTTTAAATGCAACTGAACTAGTTCAAATGTACTATTGCACCCACAATAAAAAAGAAAACCGTTCAGATTCAAATTCCAATATTCAACTGATGTTTAATCCGCCACTAAGAAACCGGGTTTAAATTATCTAAGGAAACAAGGAAAGAGGGATTATATCATCTAATTTAGAATATTTTTTTTCTTTTTATTCTACTATGCACATTCAAACACAAATACAAATACATATCTAATTTTTCTACACTGTGAAATTACACGTTTGATTCAAGTGCATATGTTTTATCTTCAAATTTTATATTTTATTCTTGCCAAATTAAAAGAATTGCATCAAGAACACCATAAACGAAATATATAACTCTACAATCTAAAACCAATGATTATTATATAAAAAAGTTTTTAAGTAAAAAAATGTAATAGTAACATTACCATTAACAACAATTTACAGTTAAATGGTGCAATGCCAAATAAATTTATTTGACAGTTGTTGTTCACGGATTGAAGAAATATGGCGTTACTCTGAAAAAAAGATACACATTTACTAATATACGAGTAAGTACAGAGTGTCCGGATTTAGAAGGTGACCATTGAGATCTCGTAAATTATAAGACATACTATATACGACTTTGGTTAAATGGGATACCTAGTACGCTTTTGGAAGGTCATCTTAAATGTGTTCTGTTGTAAGAAATCTCATTAAAATCTAAGATTTTAAGGGTAACTATATTAACTCTTGTACCTGCGGACAGAATGAAGAGATCTCTAAATTATGCACGATTGCTACGACTTTCTGACGATTTAGAATTTATAAGAATGCCCTATGGTATCAAGCTCAGCTCCGGAGATATTCCAGAAAGTAATAAAAAAAATCTTCGACGGATTGCCCGGCATCCTCACTTACATGGATGATATAATGGTATATGTAACGAACAAGGAAGAGCATGATGACAGACTTAAAACAGTTCTACAAATGGCTCGAGAACAAAACCTAAAACTAAACAAGTCACAAATCCAACTAGCAGTACATAAAATAACCTATATATGTATATCGAAAGATGCTGTAACTGTTGACCAAAGAAAAGTTAAAGCAATTGAAAATTTAAAAGCTCCACAAAATAAAACAGCTTCTTAGGTTCTTAGGATTAATTACAAATCTTGGCAAATTCATCTCCCATTCTGTCTGAGAAAACATGCCACTTAAGAAAATTTTTATGCAAAAACACAGAACAAGAAAGTTTTGAAATATTGAAAAAGTTGGTTAGTACAGCACCAGCATTCAATCCAAAAAAGTTAACAATCTCGGGAGATGCAAGCCAACATGGTTAGGCGTGGTCCTGCTTCAAGAAGGACACCCAATTGCGTTTTCATCAGTATCGCTAAACACCACACAACAGAGATACAATCAAATTGAAAAGGAACTATTTGCTATAATTCATGGATGCAAACACATTCACAACTATGTATATGGGCAAGAGATAGAAGTGGAAACCGATCATCGACTATTATTCCCAACGTTCAGAAGCAATTTTCAGATCTTACACCCCGATTGTAGAGATTAGTATTGAGGCTAATGAGATATCGTGTTAATTTAAAGTATGTTCCAGGGAAAGAAATATTAACAGCTGACTTTTTAAGCAGAGACCCACAAAAGGAGAAAATTGATACAAGTTATTTAGATGGAGAAAATACTGTAGTACACCATATCTTTAATACTTCAGAAAATAAGCTAAACAGATTCAAGAAAGAAAGGCAGGAGGATAAAACACTTAGCCAATAAAAGGAATATTGTGAAGTGTTGGCTAAAACACATAAAATATGTAAAAACTGAATTAAATACTTATTGGTATATTAGAAACTCCATCTATCTTAGAGAAAGAGATGATTCACTATTTGTTGGCACAAGAATAGTCATACCAAGTACCCTACGTCCAGACATACTGAAATGTATTCATTCGGCTCGCCAAGGGAAACTCATGCAAGGCAAAAGCTAAATAGGTAATTTACTGACCGAGAATAACCAAAGATATTGAAGACTTGTTAATGAACTGTAAAATTTGTCAATCATACGCCAGATCAAAAACGAAAACACCATTAACATCACATGATGCTCCTGAATTATCTTGGGACACAATAAAAATTGATTTCAAATTATTTCAGGGCCAAGACTTGAAAACATATTTACAACTCATGGCTTACCATGAATGAATTATTCCGATAATAGACCACCTTTCAACTCAAATAAAAATCACGAATTTGCGGAAAATTACGACATTGAACTTAGAACAAGTAGCCCATCATATTCGAAATCAAACGATGTGATAGGAATACATATCCAAACAGTAAAAGGTCTGTTAGCCAAAGCATGTGAAGCCGATTTAGATCCACTGTTGGCCGTTCTAGACTACAATACAACACCCAAAAATAACATCCCAGCTCCTTGTTTCTTTAATATTTCAGCAGATACAAGTTGCACAATGAAAAAAAAAAAACCAACCATCGTGTGTACAGGGTGTTAACGAATATGTGTTACAAATTTATATGGTATGTATGGAAAGCAAAATAGACCAACTTTTACAAATAAACTCATATTCGGAAACGCACCGTTTTCGATCTTCAGGCTCAAACTTATTTCAACTTCTCGGAATGATTTTTTTAATACATTTATTTATTTTTGTAATACATATTACAATAATTTCTCTAAATTACGACCACCAATTTTAATGCAAGCATTGTACTTCGGTGCATATTTTGATACATTCGTTCTACAACCCCAGGATTTGTTTGAATTTCATCAGCTGCCGTATATTAACACCACGTTAACGTAATCGCGAACTGTATGCTCATTCATAATGCATTGGCAATTCATTGCTCTGCATTCATGTAGATTCAAAATTGTGGTTTTGCGGATATGAGTTTATTAGTAAATGATTATTAATAAAGGTTACTCTATTAGCATCCCTTGCATAACTTATTAATTTGTTATATGTATTCATTAACACATATTGTTATTATTCTTTATTTTATATTTAGGGATATTGCATTAAAAATTCACATAGCTAAAATCACAATTTTTACAAAAATGCCAAATAGCTAAGTGTCATATGCGTTCCTCTTGTCTAATTTTAATTTATTTGAAATGCGACTATTAAGCTTCTGTTTTTATATTGTTTATTTTATATTTTGCCATTTACATTTTTATTCTTGCTCCTTTTTATCTTTGTTTCATTTATATTTTCCATTTCTGTAATACAAATTTTAAAATATGTATATACCTATGTATTTATAGTAAAAGATGTTTCATTAAAAATTTAATTATTTTGTATGTTGCGACGCAATATTGATAATATCTGCACATAATTTCCAATGTCAATGCATTCACAATTCACAAATGTAATGAATTATAAAAATTAATCATTTATTTCCAGTGTGCAAATATAATATCCCAAAAATAACTAATATTCCAATGTCTGCGTAAGTAATGGGCATTGCTTTATTTGGTGAAATCCAAATTTTTTAATTATCAGTTTAAGCATTTCTTAAATTTAGCAAAATCTTTGCTAGGCGACGGTTTACAAATTGGCCGATAAGTCTGTCTTGGAAGTTTACGGGCTTGCGCAAATGCGATTGAAATTTTACTTCCTTGTTATTGTAAACGCAATATCACAGTCCCTAATCGGTTATTATCGTAAAATATCAGATTGAAATAATATTTATTTTAAACATTATATTTATTTTTATTATTTAATTTGACAAGGGAAAGAAGATTTTATAAAAATAAATGAAAATATATGCTTAATGCACAGAATACAGTTACTCCTAGAAAATTTTCGAGAAGCATAACCAGCTTGCGACTATGACGTCACAATTAATTTCAGACATTCAAAAATTCATATCTCGCTTACTATTTCGAATTTTAACATAGCTTTTTTACCAGTATTCTTAGATTTTTGTATATTTTCAGAATATTGGTAGAATACCTCATCGTTCAAGAATTATCTTTTGACAAAATCAATTTTTATTAGGTAGGTATCTAGAAACCTGTGAATTTTTTTGACAAAACAAATTTACATCTCAAATAGCTCGTAAAGGCGCAATTATTCCATTTAACCGAAGTCGTACCTATTATACATATAGTTTTCGATATCTTAGAGTGGCCTTCGAAATCTGGACACCTTTGTAAATATGCAACAATACTTACCATTTCAATCATATTATTATCAAAATAACAAAAGTACCAGTCGCTTACATTTTCTAGAAATTTCCTTTCCTAAAAGAAATTTAAATTTTTAGTTTCACCATTGTGTTCAGAAATATAAATTTTACACATAGGTCCGCGATTTTCATTTCCAATTAATACACTATCTAATAGCTTTTGATTTATTAGATGTATAAATTTTGATAGGTGAATAAAATTTATTAGCAATAAAATAGTAGGTTATTTGTCAAACTGTACTGTATATTGATGTGGGGCTGAAGTTTTCTAAGGATCAAGAAATTGCCACTTCCCAACCTCACGGCTACTTGAGATCAGTGCATATCAGTGATGAGTATTTACATATATGTAAACAAAACTTCTTCCACTTTACATACAGTATGTCCCCGGATTGAGTTTACAAAAGGATATAAAATCTATTTGATTTTACGAAAAAATGCTAAGGGAAAAAAATTTTTGCTTGTATTAAAACTATTGAAGAAAAAACTTTAATTTTGTTATTTTTGATCAAATTGCATGCTTGTTGACACATATATGAATGTTTATAATCAAATATTTTTGACAGATATACTGTTTACGTTTTTCATAAATAAATCTTAATATAAACTTTGCTGTATTACATTTTATGCAAATCACTATTTCAACAAAGGTAACTTTGTCTCAACAAAAACGCATATTTCAGTTATTAAAACTTTTAATTAATGCAATGTTCTTTTATTATAACGTTTCGTATTTTTTCCTCCTAATAACATATTTATTGCATTGAATCTGTTATTACCTTCCATCACCTTTAGGTAAGGAAGGTATTGTCTTTGGTCAAAAAATTCGATGGTGAGTTTTAAATGAATAAGCACGTTTCAGGGTCCCTACAATACAATTTCACTGGTTTTACGATGATGGCTGCATGTGTGTGTGTATGTGTATGTGTGTGTGTCTGTGTATGCATCCGTGTGTGTGTCCGTGTGTATGTGACAAATTTTTCTCCGACGATAACTCCAAAACCACAATTCTAAAAATTATGATTCTTTCGTATTCCTCTTCCTTACAATCATATGAATAGTGGAGCGCCGTAAAGTTTATACCTCTGAACCCGGGTCCACTGAACGGATTTTTGTAAAACTTTTTGGAAAGTGTTTTTAACACTAAATACTAAAATGTTTACCCATTTATTTTTGCCGATCTCAATTTTTTAATTAGTAAAATAAATAATTATTATTTTTTTGGAGTTTTCATTCATTTTCTGTTAAAAACTTTCGATTAAAGTTAGATTTTACATAGGATAACTAATACATACCTGTCCTTGAAGCCGCAAGGGACCACAGGTAAAAAGGTGAGTAGGAGAAGGGACAAAAAAAAGACAAAATTGTTCCATTATTGGCTTCCCCAAGCAAAATAAAAGTAGATGATGATATCATTCCAATTAACCCACTACCTTTATTTCAACGTATTTGCGTTTCAAAAAAATCAGACGAAGAACTAAAAACCTATATGACTTTTGAATTAACCCCTTATCCTCTGGCTCTTTTTGAAGATGGCGAAATGCGCAAAACAAAAAAAATCTGCGTTATATGACCTATTCCCAAAAATGACGGTGAATGTGAACTGTACAAAAATTTTCCTACGTAATTGATGGAGGGATATTAATGTTACTACACCGGTGCAAGTGGCAATTGGATGAAAATTTCGGCACTATTTATGAACACTACATAAGATATTTACGTAACAATTACGGACACAACATTTATGTAGTATTTGATGGTTACCAAAAAAACAGCACAAAATCGATCAAAAGAACTCATTGCTCTAAAAGAAATGCATGTAATGACATCATATTCGACAAAAACATGCCTCTCAAAATAGGACAAGAGAAATTTTTATCGAATGCCAAAAATAAGAGTAGCCTCATAGATACGAAACACACTTGCAGAAAATCAAATATTGTCTTGTCAAGCGGAAGCTGATGCCGATACATTAATAATTGAAACCGCAATTAATTTATGTGGATGTTCTAGATTTACTGACTGCGCTCTGATCAACAAATAGAGAAATTTATTTTCAAAATACAGCAAAAGGCAAAATACCACAAAAAGTGTAACCAGCATATCCTTTTTTACCTTCCGTCACCTTTAGGTAAGGAAGGTATTGTCTTTGGTCAAAAAATTCGGTGGTGAGTTTTTAATGAATAAGCACGTTTTAGGGTCCCTACAATACGAATATACCATTTTTAAGATGATGTCTGTATGTGTGTGTGTGTGTGTGTGTCCGTGTGTGTGTGTGTGTGTGTGTCCGTGTGTGTGTGTGTCCGTGTGTGACAAATTTTTCTCCGACGATAACTCCATACTACAATTCTAAAAATTATAATTCTTTCGTATTCCTCTTCTCTACATCCATATGAAGAGTTGATTAGATTTTGGTTATAATTAATCCACCGGAAGTACCCTTATTTGAAGTTTTTAACAGTTTTTCTTAAAAAAACGCAGTTAAATATTATTTTTTGACATTTTGTTATTATATATATTAAAGAAAATACTCTTCTCTATACAGTTTGATTATACATTTTCCTTCATATTCAATAGATGTAAATTTAAAGCATTATAAAGAAATTAATTTTCAGAAATTAGTCAGCTTTGCCATTTATCATGGAAACAGCTGACATAATTATTCAAGAAAATTTAATTGACAGATGTCAGTTGCAAGTGCAAAACCAAATATGGAAAAAAGTATAGGATCTAAAATTGGTATGTCATATTGTTGCTCGCAAGTGACGCAGAGAAAGGCCAAAGAGAAGATGGAAGGACATTACTTAGTGTAGTTTATGTTATAATTTTATTGGATTTATAGAACCTTTTCAAATGAAAATTTGGTATGGAATTTGTAAGTAATAGTATGTGTTTTTACATGATATTATATAGAATCTGTTCCAAGGACCTTTTGGTATGGGATTTGTACAAAATACATGGAATTGACGGAAGGTCTTGTGCTGGCCACAACAGATTTTTTTACATTCTTTTACTGGTTGTGTCACGACGTCGGATTCTTTCCAACAGAGAAAAAATGTTTTTTTTTTTAAATTTCGAGAAACGGCCGGACTTACAAAATGTTGCAGCAGTTTTTGAAAATGAATGTAAAGACGCCAATGACATTTTTAACGCTCGTGTTACATGTACGCTTGCTTTATACGCTGTCCCCCAAAAAAATAAAAGATCTAAATACATTAAGGTACAACTCTTTCGTAAAAGCAACCGCTAAAAATAGCTGCGTTAAATTACCATCTTTGGCACCTACTGCAGACGCCGCTTTTGGACATATTACCAGAAGAATGGGGTTGGAAATATGAAAGCGGAATACTGACACAGGAAACAATGACGCAACTTCCAGCTCCACAGACATACTGAAAATGATTTTTTGCTCATGCAAAACAGGTTGTGGAGCATCTTGTGGGTGCAGGAAAAGTGGATTGAATTGCAATGTAGCTTGCTTAGAATGCAATGGCAACAGTTGCACTAATTCATCACCTGTCACCTCATTCATCCAAATTGATGAAGTTGATGACGACGATAATGTAGATAATTGACTGAAAATTTTTCAATTTTTATATAATACAATAACATAATAAATATTTATTTTTTTCTAAAAATCTCTTCTTTTTTTATTAATGCAGTATATTTTACCTTTTTTTGTATCTTCGGTCCGATATGTATACGATTTTAAATAACTCGCCTTAGTACAATTTTTTTTATGTAAATTTTTTTTTTGCTAAAAAATTATAAATACGTTTTAAAGTTACTATAAAAATATATGTTATTGTATATAAAATTGAAATCTTTACTACAATTTTTTTTTATTTTTTTCAATTAATTGCTGTTAAAAAAATGTTGTAATTGAGATCGGCAAATTTTGGTAGGTAAACTTTTTTATTTAAACTTTTAACAATGTAATAGAACAGGTTTCACGAAAATCCATTCAGTGGAACCGGGTTCCGAGATTTTTACATTTTTTTGTCTTACGGCACTCCACTAGAAGAGCTGATTAGATTTTGGTTATAATTGGTGAACCGGAAGTACCTTTATTTGAATTTCTTAACAGTTTTGATGAGAAAACGCAGTTAAATATCATTTTCGACATTTTATGTGATTATCAATGGAAAGAATATCTTATTCTCTATACGGTTCGATTATACATTTTCCTTCATATTCAATAGATATAGAGTTATAGAGAGATTAAGAGAGATTAACTTTCAAAAACCAGTCAGCTTTGCCAAAATTATGAAAACAGCAGATATATTCAAAAAATTCTGATTGACAGATGTCAGTGACAAGTGTAAAACCAAAGTGGACAGTATAAGATCTGAAAGTGATATAAGTGACAGAGTGTTCCTCGCAAGTAACTTGCATTTGCGGCCTTGCCTCAAGATAGGAACTTAATAATAAGAATAATGCCGGGAATACGAGAAAGGCCAAAGAGAAGTTGGAAGGACTGTATAGCAGAAAATTTGAGAGAGGAAGAACTGTGTCAAGAAGATTCATTAGACAGGAATGAGTAGAAGAGAAGAGTAAGAAACAGTGACCCCTAATAAAATAAAGAAAAGTTGAAGAAGAAGAAAGTGTTAAGTGCAATACATAATGTACGTTCGTATTATAATTTTATTGGATTTTAGAATCTTTTCAAAGGAACTTTCGTCATGGAATTTGTAAAAAATAATGTGTTCGTGTTACAATTTTACAGGATATATAAAATCTTTTTCAAGGAACTTTTGGTATGGGATTTGTACAAAATACATCGAATTGACGGAAGGTTTTGTGCTGGCCACAACAGATTTTTTTACTTGGCTTTGAAATATTGACAAATGATTATTAGTTCTAATTACAGATAAAAAAAATCTGATGTGGACACCACATGACTTCCTTGTACGCATGTTAAACTATACATATTTTATTAATAATTAAAATATGTATTATAACAGACTCAATCATAAAATTGCACGTATTTGACATAATTTGACAATCACAGATCATATAAAAACCTACTGACAATGACATTAATTTTTTTATTTTTTTGTTAGCTAATAGCTAATCCATAGCAAACTTAATTACAAAAACCAAAAAGTACATAATTTTTAAATTTACATATCTCGCTTATACAAAGAGCTAATGATGTTTTAGACGCAGAATTCAACTCTCTAAAACTTTTATTTGAAGCATTTATTTCTAAAATCAAAATAACACCATTTTTTTCAAGAAAAACTGATATTTTAATATAGTTTTTCATTAAAATCTATTATATACTTCAAGTAAAGTACCACTTCCGGTTAGATTATTTTTACCAAAATCTATTATGTTATTCCCATTGATATAAAACTGTTATATACCAAATTTGAAAAGTTTTGGATTATATTTTAATATAGTTTTTCATTAAAATGTATTATATACTTAAAGTAAAGTACCACTTCCGGTTAAACCATTTTAATTAAAATCTACTATGTTATTTCCATTGATATAAAAGCCTCATATACCAAATTTGAAAAGTTTTGGATATTTTAATATAGTTTTTTTATTAAAATCTATTATAGAATTCAAGTAAAGTACCACTTCCGAAAGTTATATAATGACCAAAAAGGGACGTGCACAACTAGATGTTATAACAGTCTTAAATACAAAATTTTAACTTTCTACGGCTTCCCGTTTTTCAATTATGAGAGATACGTACGTACGTACAGACGTCAAGACGAAATTAGTCAAAATAGATTCAGGAATGGTCAAAATGGATATTTCCGTTGAAATCTGGAAACCGAAATTTTTCGCGATTACAATACTTCTTTTACTTCGTACAAGGAAGTAAAAAACAGCGAAAATCAAAATACTTTTTTTATTTTGCTCAATTAACTCTTTTTCTTGTTTTAACGTTAACATTTCTTTAACAAATTCTATCTATTTTGAACAATACCTACCTTCTTACTTTGTGATAATAAGAATTACTTTTGACATGTAATTATTTGTCAATATTTCAAAGCAAAATACGAAAAAACGTTATAATAAAATAATCTCATTAATTAAAAGTTTTAATAACTAAAACATACGTTTTAATCCAAGCAAAAAATTTTCTTCCCTTAGCATTTTTTCGTAAAATCAAAAATAAGATTTTTTTTCCTATTGTAAACTCAATCCGGAGAAAAACGTACAGAATTATAATAGAAATAAGCACAGATGTAAAATTACTGTAATTTATTTTCTTGGTACATTAGGCGCTAATTTACTGAATCAAACCTTGGCCCTTCGCGCCTTGGGTAGTTATGTATCTAGTCCTCGAAATTAATGGAATACTTCTTACCTCGGTTAGTAAAACATAACAATATTTAATCATACGTTACCTATACAAAAACAAATTGCTAATTTTGTTTATTTTTTAATTTTTCAAAGTTACTTTAGAGATCATTATAATGCATCAACAAAAAAAATCAAATATACTCAAATTTAATTTGTTGCAAGTTGATAAGACTTTTTAAGAACATATATAGGGTAGTAATTTGGACGACGTAGCATAGGGGTTTCAATGGTAAAATCTTTTAGAGCAAATTGTATTTAGGTTTATATTACAGAAAAAAATGCATCCAAATATGCTATTGTTTATAATTTTTCAAGTTCCAAAACCGTAAAAACAGACGAAAACAATAACGTTTTTGCAAAATTCATTGATACCATGGGACAAAATCTCAAACAAAAGCGCAAACATCTGTCATAGATTCTTGACGTTTAAACTTACTTAAAAACATTTAAATTTTGTTATTATTAAAATGTATGCAATACAATAAAAAGTGCAAATGATAAAGTGGTTTTATGCTGGAAATAGTGCACGCCAAGTAAGTTCCATGTTAGGCGTTAAATATACAAATCGACCTATTCCAACAAATATAACGGTTGACCGAATAATTCGCAAGTTGGAAACAACAGGCACTCTTTTAAATAATTGTAAGTGTAATAAGAATAATCGAAATTTGAGACACAACGAAGAAAATGAGAACACATTCAATATTTTGCCGGCAGTGGTTGAAAATCCCAATGAAAGTATAAAGCAAATAGCCAAAAACATTGGTTTGCGTCATTCACGAATATTGTGAATTTAAAAAAAAGCACAAATGTCATTCGTTCAGTGTTTTTAGAAAAAAACCTAATTTGGAGTAGGCTATGAACACAGAAACGTATGTGTGACTGTTATTCAATTCGAAAGTAAAATTGTCAAACTGATAGTGATATGCAATTTAAAGAGAAAAGATAATAAAAAAGGATACGGAATAATGCCATTCACCGTTTTCTAATTTAATTCTCTTTCTAAAATAAGGATTCAAGAAGAAAAGCTTTCACTTTATTAGATAACATTTTGGACAATATCTCGTGCCAAATTGACAATTAATTAAATACTATCAAAATGTATCACTGTCACCAAGAATTATTACGAGATAATTTATAGCTTATAATAATTGCAACCACCATTATGATATCATGATATACGATATCATGAACCAACACAGTTTACATATAAAAATATATATTTTTTTCGTGGAATTTGCTACTGTAAAGCCTCGTGGACGGAGACTAAGGCAACAAAAGAGCGAACTGAACAGTGGACCGTTCGCTGCCAATAGATAAGGACCAATATTCATCCAGTCGAGTCCAACTTGAGAAACGCTTTTTTTTTTAATTTTGACCTAGCTTAGACTAGTTGTACTGCTTTTTGGAAATAATAATTAAAATATAACTAAGCAATTAATTAGGGTAAATGTTCCACATGTTTGTACAGCGCTAATATAAGTATTAGAGCAGAGAGGAAAAATTGAAATATTCCAGCCTAGAGAACAAAGTACACACTCTATCAATAACATCGTTTTATCTTTCACCTAAATACTGAAAAACGCCGAAATATAAAATTTTGGAGTATTTTGCTCAGTTTGCTGTTCATTTCAGCATTTTCTTCCGCTGGTTTGTGCGAGACTTAAAGCATCGCACAAATAATAATGAATAAATAACTTACCATCGCGATCATCATTTCCATTGAAATTGCACCAGCAAAAAGTCCAGCAGAAGCCATCAAAGATAAAACAAATAAAGTTTGAACAATTATTCCAGTTTTCATGTAGATAAAGCTAGTCGAACCAATTACAAATACATATATGAAGAACCCTAGACCAAGAGCAAAAGCCATATACTGCGATACAATTTTACTTATTTCGCATTGCCTAAAATGTATATCGACCAATATTTGTAGACTTATGTTAGAATTTCGTTGATTGTCTATAAACTCCACGTTGTCTTCGAAAATATTGGTTTCCATTGCTTCAATGTCTTTCGCAATTACTTTATTTAGTTCATAAAATCGTTGGCCGCAAGTAAATGAATGCCCAATTTAGAAAAAAATTGGCTGTATGACCACGCAATGCAATAAATATGTCAAATAGGCTCTGCTCAGAATTAAAGTTATGTCGTCATTGAACATGGTAACAACTTGGCAGACAATTAATGAAAATACGCTGAAATATATCAACGCACAGAAAAATATTGTGCTAACAACCATGACTTCAAAATGAATTGGTACGTTTATTTGTGCTATAATATTTTCTATATCTAAAACCTTGATAAGCCCAGTAACAATGACATCTTTGTCTTTTATAACAAAAAACAGGGTAAGTAAATTGTACATTCCTATTATCAAATAAACAATTGAAGTAATTAGTTGATCAGAAGGCAATGTATTATATAAAATATAATTCTTGATTACATTCATAGACACAATTGAGCAGATTACATGACCTGGAATAAATAAATTATATATTATTTTTTATTTAAATTAAACAGTGAATTATAAATTCAGGTTTTATAATGAAATCTTTTTGCATGCAATCGTAAATATTAAATAATTACCAATGAGTATTATATAGTCAAAGATTTGTAGTTTTCTCTTTCGTAATGCAAGCTTGTTATCAATATTTGGAAAAGAGTATAAGACTACTCCAAATGCATAATTAAACTGGTTAACCAAGTACACTGCATCAATGATTGAATCATATCTTATTTTAAAATTTAATTTATTTGCTATGATATTTAATAAAACTGCTACTTTGCAATTTATTATTTCCAATAGCCCAAACATGTTCATATGTCTGCTGTAAATGACAGAAATTTTATAAAATTATATATAAATGCATTAAAATAATCATATTTTTGTATAATTAATCATAATGAGATATAAATGACAGGTTTAGGATATCAATAATATAAGACGAGATGGCTCCACATTAAATATACAATAGACCATAAAGTTAATAACAATTATGATGTTAACTTGGATGCGCAAATAGAAAAATTTGGCATGGCTTATGTGTCAATTTTTGAAATATGCAATGTATTTAAAAAAAAAAGAATCCATGAAAATTATTTTTACTACAATAATTTTTTTTTTCCTTCACTTCTTCACGATTATTAGATTGGGCGAAGTCGTCACACTGATCAGCAGAGTCACAAGGCACCACTGACTTTTACGCCTGTTGGAGAACTCTTTCAGAGCGTAGGAATTCCTTACGAGGCTTAGAGATCCCGCTTCTCGCGCGGTATTCGAATATGCTTGTGTCTGATTGAGCAAATATGTTTTGTAGGGGATTCCTATTAGATTGTTTTTTACCTCTCGCTAAGAGAAGTAATGGAATCATACTAAAAATCATATATCCAGATTTTAATGAATAAGCACGTTTCAAGGTCACTACAATCCGATTTTAACATTTTTACAATGATGTCTGTGTGTGTGTGTGTGTGTGTGTGTGTGTGTGTGTGTGTGTGTGTGTGTGTAGATGTGTGTATGTGTGTGTGTGTGTGTATGGCTGGATGTTGGACGGACGATTCCTCAAAAACTATAAGACATAAGACCTGTTTAACTATGAATTCCTCAATCTGACATTCCTGGGAAGAGCTGAAAAGGTTTTGGTAACAATTGAACAACCAGAAGTAGTAGTTTTTAAAAGAAATTCTTCCAAATATTAATTTTTGAAAATTTTTGATATTACTAATTTTGAAGAACAAAATTCTACACCTGATACATTTAAATTTTTTATTATATCTTCTATAAATTTAGAGATAAAGTCGCTATAATATATAGAATATCGGGATATAACAAGTCGAGTAGGCGAAACTACACTAAGGAGACCAGTTGACAAATTCAAATGTTTATAACATTATTTGTAAATGACAGATTTCAGTATCAAAAATCAATAGTTTTAATGACATTTTGATAGTTTTTTCTGGGAAGTACATTTAATCTTTCTTATTGTTTTATTAATTAAATATTTGTAATATGCATATATCCATCAGAAATACCGCCAATCTGGTTAATGTATAGGAAGAATCTGTGACTACTGTGACATTTAGAAACTTCCTCATACAATGAAAAATAGATATAATTAGAATTATATGTGTGCAGAAAACATGTTAAATACAATAAAAAACAATATTTGGGTAAAGTTCCCCAAGGAACACAGAGTTTTTATTAAGACATTATAACTAATAATGTTGTTACTGCAACTTACATTTAGCGGAATTATGACACTTTTAAGTTATTTTGCCTTGTACAACTTTTTTCTAGTCTTTTAAACTACAATGCGAAGTTATGATGTGTGGTACTTATTATTTGGTTCCATAGTAGTTATTAAAACGTTTTATATTTAAGTTTCATTGGCGTCGATTCTTTTAGTTTTATTAACGTCTTTCGCACTAAATTAAAGGAAGTGTTAGAAACGTAATTGACAGTTATTTATAAATACATTTTTTAAAGTTTTATAATACAGTTTAAAAATAATTATTTAGTATAGATGCATTAAAGTTTACATATATTACATATATTAGTTAGTTCACAGTTTTCAGTGACGATGGTCACTAGATTTGAATTTATTATTCATGTTTAACGTTGTAGCCTTGTGGTTAGCATGTCAGTTTTTTGCTAAAGTTTGATTATTTAAATCAAAGTTCAAATCCCACAAGTAAAAATATTGTTTTTCATTTTTTTATTGGTTTGTATTGTTTTGATTTACGCATACAATATAATTGTGTGGTTATATTGTATGTCGTTTGTTGTAAAATGTATTGTTGCATTTTGGTTATAGCTGCTAATGTTTATAAAATTGTTGTTTATCTGTCAGCTATTGTGTGGTCGAGTGGCTAGTGCGCTTGACCAGCACGCTAGATATCGTCGGTTCGATCCTACATGAAACTGTATTTTATATATTTTTATTCAAACTTAGCGAGAATTTGCAGGATGACTAAAAACGTGTTTGAACCTTTTTTGATATTTTTAACGGTTTTTCGGGGTATAAATACGAGCTCGAACGTTAGTTACAAGGAGAGAGTGTGTGCTCTCTCAAGGGAGCGTTAGCTCTCCAACGAGCCTAAGATGGTGTGTGCCGTCTTCTGCGAACCTGGTGAGGGCCAGGTGAGCGGGTTGTGGATGACCTCGGCTGCCTCTGACTCAGTGCTGTTGGTGTGTGCCGGCAGCTCGTGAGAGAGTGCAGCAGGTGGACCGAACCGGTGTAGCCGATTGTTTTGTGCAGTGGTGTTGGCCGCTGTACGCCGTAATCGCGATTGTCAATGGGTGTTGGTGTGTGCCAACATTGTTAGATTGAAATCGCGATTGTTAATGAGTGTTGTCAAAATGACAACACTGTAACCGTACCGTGTTCCCGTAACTTTGGTGTGTGCCATTGTTACTCGTTCATAGCGTGTTCCCGCAACCTTGGTGTGTGCCATTGTTGCCCGTTCATTGTTGATCGTGCGTAGTAGAGAGAATATCCTGCAAGTATCGCTGATTCATTGTTACTTTGCTTTGTTATATTTATTACTTTCTCATTTTAATTTATTTTAATAAAATATTAAAAATGATTACAATTGATTTCATTGTCAAAAGCCGAACTCTGTCTCCACTAAGCTACCCGAGCACTTTTTGGCGTTCCAGCCATCCTTTTCAGCGACGCTATGAGAGCGTCCTTTACAGGATTGACCATCTCTCCTTATGCTGTGTTTCCGAATTATTGGCGCCCGAGCAAACCCTTTGACAGCATGGAGAACGAGCAGGGACGTCATTACAAAATGGCGACCGAATAGAGACAGCAGCGTCCTTCTTCTTTTCGTCGCCGTTACAAAGTTTTATAAATTTATTTAAAACTTTTAAATAACTGCAAAAATAACAGTTTTATTTTAAACAGAAGAAAGTGGGAGTATAGTTTCTCAGTAACTTAATGCATCAACTAAAAAACTGATGTAAAGTAGTTCTTAGGAAGTCATTATAACTGAAATATCGAATTATAATATGTACGGCCATATTTATGCATTTAAACAGAAACTTGTTAAGAAGCCATTTTGTAAAATTTAGTATAAATTAATTTTATTGTGTTTTTAATTTAATATTCTGAAAGTAATCATTCTTCTATATGGTTTATTATAATATACTTTATTTATTATAATATCGAATGATTTAAAAAAAATACAAAATCTATTTTTCATAAAAATTTAACAAATGTTCTTTTATTTATTTTAGGATATTATAATGTCCCTTGATTGTTTTTCCAAGTATAATATAATATTTCACAGTAAAATTAAATTTGTTTATAAAATGAGTTCAACAGATATGTAAAAAATATGATCTTTATAAAGATGATCTTAGATTTATATAGTTGCAGAAGACATTACAAGTCTCGGTAATATAATTATACAACATAGTCATGCTTAGACTACTTATACGACTCGTGATATGATAAAATATGAATTTACGGTAGAAAATAGTTTGCTGAGAAATCTGTATTGTAGTTTGAATAGTAACCCATATTATAGTTTTATTAGTGAATATATCTCTCATCAATTAGCTTTAATGTAACCAACATATTATAGTCCATGCAAAATGCATATGCAACTATTGCGTGTAAGTGATAATAGAAAGTTGTATAGTAGTTAGAAAAAACGTTGTATATTAGTTGAATAGATTCCCCACCCGCCTGACATTAACGTCGTATAAACGTTAGAATCAGTAAATTATCGTTGCATAAAAGGTATAATACAAGTTAAAAAGTTTTAAGAAAAGTTTTTTTAAAGTTAATAGATCTAATAACAAACTAATTTGTGCTCCTTGGGTCTGTAATATTTTGTTATAAAACGACGGTTCGATAGCAAACTGCAATGCAATACTTATATAGCCTAATATGGAAATGGCGAGAGGTCTTGTGCTGGCCACAACAGATTTTTTTTCTGGTTATGAAACATTTATTTAAATATTCCTGGCACGGCTAATATCGGAATATCCAGATTTCCCTTACCTTCCTAAGGAATTATGATTCACGCTAAGATCTTTCATTTACCTGTGTCGCACACAAAGGCGCTGGCTATTTGTGATTTTTTGCGGAATCGAAGGTCGCGATTTGAAGAATAACTTTGTGGTTTGATGTTAGCAAAAGGAAAAATAAAACTGACTTAGACCACGTACTATGCAAAATTTTACAGATCACAGACTTACACCCTTGAAAAGTGAAACTCGCGAGAAGGTGTACTCGAGGAAAAGAATAAGGAGCAAAATAAAAATATAAGGGTTTAATTTTGAAATACCTACTCTGGCAAATTTACAAAAAATAATAATGAAAGAAACTTGTATACTAAACACTTTGTGCGGCAGTACGGTGCACGTCATTTAGCTACCGGGGTGCTGGAACACTTGGGGACGTGACCAAGCTATCGCCCCAGACACAGCTACTGGATCAGTGGAGAGCACCCCATCAGTAGGTCTTGAAAGTCTTGAGCCCTAAAGCGAGTAGAAGCCGACTCGGAGAGATGAAATCCTTTTTTTTTCGGAAGAACGACGCCTTGGCCCTGGGCCGAAACTCGACACTAGTACAGCGAATTACGGGAACTGGGATCTCAGGCTTATCACTCGCTTTGTAATACATTCGATCCGTGTAATAGTGGCCTTGAACTAGTTTCGCCGAGGACCGAGAGTCAGCCACATCCTCCAGAGCGCGCCTAAAACAATAGAAAATTTTTTCTCCACAGTACTTGGTACTAATGTAGAGTAACTCTGTAGCCAATTTTCGCAGAGAAAATACGCGTCTATTGCCGATACTGCAAATAAATATATGGTTATGTTTAGAATTGACAGAAAAATACAAAAAAAGTCAAAGAATTAGTTGAAAAGAAGAAAAAGATGGCATTAAATATCTATGCTTTAGTCGCATATTATTTACATCCTTCTTTTTCGAACAATAAATTGTCAAAAAAAAAAAACAAAAAACAAAAACTAAATTTATTCTTTTTACAGAATTTTAAATCTTAAATAACTAGATTTATTCCACAATAAAAGTGGAATATTTAAACAATGTTTTGAAAAATTATCAGTAATACATTATTGTGTTGGAAACTGACAGTAAAAGATTGTCAAAATTAATCCAGTTTAGCTTTAAGATTATTAAAAATTCCGGCTAGCTCAGTTCAAATTGAAAGACTATTCTTCAGTTAATGATATGTGCACTCTTCTGACAGAAATCGCTTGAAATTTGACCTATCAAAAAAAAAAAAAAAAACTTACACAGATATATCATACTTTGAGAATAAGCAACAATGAAATTATCAGTTCATTAAACGATGAGGACGTCTATACGGATTATGATGACTGAAGAGTGAATAGAACTTGTGAAATTTGTGTAGATTTCAGTAATTCTGTTTTTAAAGTTATTTTGAGTCCATTTATGTACTAATAAATATTTTATACTAATTATATTATTTAATTAAAGATTACCGTTTTTAAAAACAAACTTTATTGACAAGAGACAGTTATAGAATGGTTACAGTATAGCCACAGAATGAATTGTCTTACAGATAAGAGCGTTATATATGTTTAGCATCTAGCGAAGGTTACAAAAGATTAAAGGAATATTTATCTTATCAATTATGGTTAGGGTAAATCTCTCGCATATCTTACTTGTTTAGTAATAACTTCAAATGGACTGTACAAGTGTGTTAAAGGAATATTCCAATATTCAACTGATGTTTAATCCGCCACTAAGAAACCGGACGTAAATTATCTAATGAAACAAGGAAAGAGGGATTACATCGTCTAATTTAGAATATTTGTTTCTTTTTATTCTACTATGCACATTCAAACACAAATACAAATACATATCTAATTTTTCTACACTGTGAAATTACACGTTTGATTCAAGTGCATATGTTTCATCTTTAAATTTTATATTTTATTCTTGCCACATTAAAAGAATTGCATCAAGAACACCATAAACGAAATGTATAACTCTACAATCTAAAACCAATGATTATTATATAAAAAAGTTTTTAAGTAAAAGAATGTAATAGTAACATTACCATTAACAACAATTTACAGTTAAATGGTGCAATGCCAAATAAATTTATTTGACAGTTGTTGTTCACGGATTGAAGAAATATGGCGTTACTCTGAAAAAAAGATACACATTTACTAATATACGAGTAAGTACAGAGTGTCCGGATTTAGAAGGTAACCATTGAGATCTCGTAAATTATAAGACATACGATATACGACTTTGGTTAAATGGGATACCTAGTACGCTTTTGGAAGGTCATCTTAAATGTGTTCTGTTGTAAGAAATCTCATAAAAATCTAAGATTTTAAGGGTTACTATATTAACTCTTGTACCTGCGGAAAGAATGAAGAGAGCTCTAAATTATGCACGATTGCTACGACTTTCTGACGATTTAGAATTTATAAGAATGCCCTATGGTATCAAGCTCAGCTCTGGAGATATTCCAGAAAGCAAAAAAAAAAAAAATCGACGGATTGCCAGGCATCCTCAGTTACATGGATGATATAATGGTATATGTAACGAACAAGGAAGAGCATGATGACAGACTTAAAGCAGTTCTACAAATGGCTCGAGAACAGTGGTGGCGCTAGCGGGGGGTCCAGGGGGGCGCTTGCCCCCCTAAAATTTTCAGTAGCCCCCTGGTTGCCCCCCCCCCCCCCGACTTTTAGTGTCAATCTAAAAATTTTTGCTAGTAATATTGCTTTTAACATCTTAGCATTTAAAAAAGACAGAAACACTGAAAGAAACACAAAAAAACATTGTTATACAGCATAATTTTTTTGCATTAATGCACATGTATCTAAAAATATCTATCTGCATTTAACCATGATTATCATTGGTGTTATAAAAAACGCGCTGCCGAACTTGTCCAAACTTGTCAAATTAATTGTGCGAGTCCGATAGCGACGCAATGAACTTGTAATTACTTGTTAAGATTGTTCTATACTTTACTTACTCGTCCACGTGCCTAGTTTAGCAAGTTCAAACATGTTTTACAAATTTTCAATGCTCATTCGTTATTTTGTGGTCAAAGAGTAAAGTAAAAATAAATATGAAGCGCACAAATAATATTAAAAATTATTTTTTATCAGAATCAGATAAAAAAAAATTATAAACTGATACTTTCCTGCCTTCGACCAGTATCGGCAGTACAAGCAGTAATTTAGAAAATATATTAAAAACGAATGAAATGGTGACATCTTGTAACTTAAGTGCTACTGAAGAAAGTGATAATGAGTCTAGTTCTTGTGAAAATAAAACTAGTGAGGATGATATAAGTGATGATAATGAAACTGGCGTACATACCCCAACAGTGAGACCTGAACCAGAACAAACAATTCTTACTGTTTATGGACCTAGCGACTTGTCACAGACTCCTGAAGAAGGACCACGTCAGCCGATACTATCGCAGTATCCAAAAGTTAAACAAGGTGAAAGAATGAGAAGCTTTAAATCAACGTGGTTTAAAAAATTTACATGGTTGGAGTATAGTGTTTTAAAAGACAGTGTATTTTGTTTATACTGCCGATTTTTCCATGGTGTAATCAAGCAAACATTTTTGTGAATGAAGGGTTTCGCAACTGGAAGAATGCACTTGATTCAAGTAAAGGACTAGCAAAACATGATAAATCTGAACAACATAAAATGTGTGTTATAAAATATATAAATTATATGAAATTAAAGAAACAGAAAACAAATATTGAACAAATGGTGAATGATCAATACCAAAATGAAATTAAAGAAAACAGACACTACATCAAAACTTTATGTGAGTGTTTATTATTTACATGTACGCAAGATATTGCTCAACGTGGTCATGATGAAAGTGTTTTAAGTTTAAATAAAGGTAATTTAAGAGAATTAATGTTATTGATAAGTAAACATGACACCATTGTACAAAAAAAGTTACAGGATAGTTCAAAGAATGCTAAATACCTACATCATGATATCCAAAATTTATTAATTTCTATTATGGCGACCATTGTACGTAAAAAAAATTCAGACGATGTAAAGGAATCAAATTTTTTTGCAATAATGTCTGACGAAACAAAAGACTTGAGTAAAGATGAAAAATTACTGTTATAGTCTGGTACTTGCATCAAAATGCAATTCAGGAGAGGTTTTTAGGGTTTAAAAGTGCAAACGGTATGCTAGATGCTGCTAGTTTTGCAAATTATATAAAAACAATATTAGATGAAAATAATATTTCATTAAGCAATTGTATAGCACAAGGATACGATGGTGCTGCTGTAATGAGTGGTCATTTAGGTGGCGTGCAAAATCATATTAAAAGTATTGTTCCGCAAGCAGTATATATTCATTGTTTTAACCATAAATTAAATTTAGTTGTTGTTGATTGTTGCAAACATTTGAAAAAGTCGGCTATTTTTTTTCTAATCTTGAAAAATTATATACATTTATGTCAAACTCTACAATTCATCCTCTATTTTTAAAAAAAACAAATTTATCCTACAAAACAGGCTCGAGAATTAAAAAGGTTATGTGATACGCGATGGACTGTTCAGTTCAGAGCATGCGAGACTGTTTAAGAAACAATTGAATCTATTTTTGTAACATTAAACAATCTTATTTCTAAAACTGATGTAAAAAAGGATAGAAGATGTGAAGCAAAAGGTTTACTTTTACAAACTGATAAAGAATTTATTGTTTTACTGCTTATTTTTATAAAAATTTTAAAACTAGTTACAACTGTATCTAATTATCTCCAATCCCCTGATATGAATTATGTAAAAGGTTTAAATTTAGTTCAAGAAACAATTAATGAATTTCAAAACTTACGAAACAATGATAATGAATGGAATTCTATATGGAAATCTGCAAATAATATTTTTTTGTCCCTTGGTTTAGATAAAACCGATTTTTTTGACAAACCAAAAAGAATGAAATCTATTCCAAAAAGGTTACAAGAGTTTATAGTAGATTGTGAAATAGATGATTCTGTAGACATAGAAGTAAACAATGAGAAAGATGTTGTCAAACTTAAGTTATACATCCCTATACTAGATAAAATTATAATTGAATTAAAAGAAAGATTTACAAAAAATGATACTATTTTAAAATCATTACAAGCTTTTGACCGCACAGATGATTTATTCCTCAATAAAATTCATTTAACTAAATTAGCAGAACATTATAACATAAGTTGTGATTGTTTAGACTCAGAAATAACGCTAGTTAAGAAACTTTTGTGTAGGGAAGAAAATAAAAATATTAAATCACTCATGGAGTCTGCCATTCGTTGAACAATATAAGCAAGCATTTGAATGCATTTATAATTTGGTAAAAATTTGTATTTTAATGCCTGTGTCAACAGCTTCTTGTGAAAGATCATTTTCCTCTTTAAAAAAGAATTAAAAGTTATTTAAGAACAAGAATGACAAATGAAAGATTAAACAACATTAGTATATTAAGTGTAGAAAAAGACATATCAAAATTAATAGACCTTAATGAAGTTGTAGACAAATTTGCAAGTTTAAATAAAAACCGAAGGATTAAATTAGTATAACTAAATCACTACTGTGTTTTGTATTTATCATATTTTCTTTTAATTATATTAGAGAACATTTTTTGTTTTATTTTTAAAGAATATGCTTGTTTTTGTTTATTATTCATACAGTAGAATCTCCTACAGCACGCGCTAACTCGTTTCGTGTTGTAAAAGATTCGTGCAGTAGGAGACGCTCGACTGTATTATAGCACGTTACAGTAAGAAGCGCCGATTTTGTGTTATTTCACGTGTTATATGCGAGATTTTTGACGTGTTGTAATAGACTGATGTGAGTCGTAAATTTAGTTGGAGTGTTGTAGGAGAGCATGCTATAAGAGATTTTACTCTATATTATACTTATATTTGTTTGGTACCAAATAAATTTAATATTGACAACATTGTTATTTATTATTAAAATGATAAAAAATATATGCCCCCCTAATTTTCTTCCTGGTCCCTACTGCCCCCCCTAGTTTTCAGAGCCTAGCGCCGCCACTGCTCGAGAACAAAACTTAAAACTAAACAAGTGACAAATCCAACTAGCAGTACATAAAATAACGTATTTATGTCAATAGTATATCGAAAAGATGCTGTAACTGTTGACCAAAGAAACTTTAAAGCAATTGAAAATTTAAAAGCTCCACAAAATAAAACAGCTTCTTAGGTTCTTAGGATTAATTACTAATCTTGGCAAATTCATGTCCCAATCTGTCAGAGAAAACATGCCACTTAAGAAAATTATTATGCAAAACCACAGAACAAGAAAGTTTTGAAATATTGAAAAAGTTGGTTAGTACAGCACCAGCATTCAATCCAAAAAAGTTAACAATCTCGGTAGATGCAAGCCCACATGGTTAGGCATAGTCCTGCTTCAAGAAGAACACCCAATTGCGTTTTCATCAGTATCGCTAAACACCACACAACAGAGATACAATCAAATTGAAAAGGAACTACTTGCTATAGTTCATGGATGCAAACACTTTCACAACTATGTATATGGGCAAGAGATAGAAGTAGAAACCGATCATCGACCATTATTAGCCGTCGTTCAGAAGCAATTTTAAGATTTTACACCCCGATTGTAGAGATTAGTATTGAGGCTAAAGAAATATCGTGTTAATTTAAAGTATGTTCCAGGGAAAGAAATATTAACAGCTGACAGTTTAAGCAGAGATCCACAAAAGGAGAAAATTGATATAAGTTATTTAGATGGAGAAAATACTGTAGTACACCATATCCTAAATACTACAGAAAATAAACTAAACAGATTCAAGAAAGAAAGGCAGGAGGATAAAACACTTAGCCAATAAAAGGAATATTGTGAAGTGTTGGCTAAAACACATAAAATCTGTAAACACAGAATTAAATACTTATTGGTATATTAGAAACTCCATCTATCCTAGGGAAAGAGATGATTCACTATTTGTTGGCACGAGAATAGTCATACCAAATACCCTACGTGCAGACATACTGAAATGTATTCATTCGGCTCACCAAGGGATAAACTCATGCAAAATAACCAAAGATATTGAAGACATGTTAATGAACTGTAAAATTTGTCAAGCATACGCCAGATCAAAAACGAAAACACCATTATGATAACATGATGTTCATAAATTACCTTGGGACAAAATAGAAATTGATTTCAAAACATTTCAGGGCGAAGACTTTTTAGTAGTAGTGGATTACTTACCCAAATTTGTAATAGTGAACAAATTACCAAATAAATGGTAATATCGTGCTTGAAAAACATATTTACAACTCAAGGCTTACCATATGAATTATTCCGACAATGGACCACCTTTCAACTTAAATGAGTTTCACGAATTTGCGGAAAATTACAACATTGAACTTAGAACAAGTAACCCATCATATCCGAAATCAAATGCTATGATAGAAAGACATATTATCCAAACAGTAAAAGATCTGTGAACCAAAGCATGTGAAGCCGATTTAGATCCACTGTTGGCCGTTTTAGACTACAATACAACCCAGCTCCTTGTTTCTTTAATACTTCAGCAGATACAAGTTGCACAATGAAAAACTAACCATCGTGTGTACATGGTGTACGAATATGTGTTACAAATTTATATGGTATGTATGGAATGCAAAATAGACCAACTTTTACTAATAAATTCATATTCGGAAACGCACCGTTTTCGATCTTCAGGCTCAAACTTATTTTAACTTCTAGGTATGATTTTTTTAATACATTTATTAATTTTTCTAAAACATATTACAATAATACTTTAATGCAAGCATTGTACCTCGGTGCATATTTTGATACATTCGTTCTATAACCCCAGGATTTGTTTGAATTTCGTCAGCTGCCGTATATTAACACCACGTTAACGTAATCGCGAACTGTATGCTCATTCATAGTGCATCAGCAATTCATTGCTCTACATTGTCTTTCTAATTTTATTTTTGTACTTGAAATGAGACTATTAAGCTTCTGTTTTTGTATTGTTTATTCTATATTTTGCCATATACATTTTTCTTCTTGCTCATTTTTATCTTTGTTTCATTTATATTTTCAATTTCTGTAATACAAATTTTAAAATATGTATATACAGTAACATTTTTGAAAGAAGTCCGATCAAGGCCATCTACGAATTGTATCTATGAATTAACATTTTGTGCTGTCAAATTTAGTAGTGGCTTTTACTTAGTTTTTATGAGGGTACATAATATCTTGTGTACCTCATAAAAACTATATAAACGACAGCACAAAATCTTAATTCATAGATACAATTCGTAGATGGCCTTGATCGGACTTCTTTCAAAAATTTTACTGTACCTATGTATTTATAGTAAAAGATGTTTCATTAAAAATTTAATTATTTTGTATGTCGCGACGCAATATTGATAATATCTGCACATTATTTCCAATGTCAATGCATTCACAATTCACAAATGTCATGAATTATAAAAATTAATCATTTATTTCTATTGTGCAAATATAATATACCAAAATTAACTAATATTCCAATGCTTGCGTAAGTAATTCCTAGCTGGGCATTGCTTTATTTGGTGAAATCCAAATTTTTAATTATCAGTTTAGGCATTTCTTAAATTTAGCAAAATCTTTGCTAGGCATCGGTTTACAAATTGGCCGATAAGTCTATCTTGGAAGTTTATGGGCATGCGCAAATGCGATTGAAATTTTACTTCCTTGTTATTGTAAACGCAATATCACAGTCCCTAATCGGTTATTATCGTAAAATATCAGATTGAAATAATATTAATTTTAAACATTATATTTATTTTGAACATTTTTAGTATTTAATTTGACAAGGGAAAGAAGATTTTATAAAAATAAATGAAAATATATGCTTAATGCACACAATACAGTTACCCCTAGAAAATTTTCGAGAAGCATAACTAGCTTGCGACTATGACGTCACAATTAATTTCAAACATTCAAGGATTCATATCTCGCTTACTAATTCGAATTTTTACATCGCGTTTTTACCAATATTCTTAGATATTTGTATATTATCAGAAAAATAAAAAAAAAATTGGTAGAATACATCATCTTTCAAGAGTTATCTTTTGATAAAATCAATTTTTTATTAGTTACCTAGAAGCCTATGAATTTTTTGACAAAAGAAAATGACATCTCAAATGGTTTGTAAAAGCGCAATTATTCCATTTAACCGAAGTCGTATCTATTAAACATATAGTTTCCGATATCCAAGGGGGGCCTTCGAAATCTGGACACCTTTGTAAATATGCAACAACACTTACCATTTCAATCATATTATTATCAAAATAACAAAAGTACCAGTCGCTTACATTTTCTAGAAATTTCCTTTCCTGAAAGAAATTTAAATTTTTAGTTTTTTAGCTATCTAATAGCTTTTGATTTATTGGATGTATAAATTTTGATAGGTGAATAAAATTTATTAGCAATAAAATAGTAGGTTATTTGTCAAACTGTACTGTATCATTATGTGGGGCTGAAGTTTTCTACGGATCAAGAAATTGCCACTTCCCAACCTCACGGCTACTTGAGATCAGTGCATATTAGTGATGAGTATTTACATATATGTAAACAAAACTTATATTAAATAATTATAAAATAAGCAGAGATGTAAAATTACTGTAATTTATTTTCTTGGTACATTACACGCTAATTTACCGATTCAAAATCACCGACCGTTTAAATTTTCTGGTAATTATATATATATATAGAGAGAGAGAGAGAGAGAGAGAAACTGGATAGTGGGTTTGACAGTCAATTTGTAGGCTTAAGTGTAATACACTCTTTTTAATTTGTCAAGCTTTCGGTTATATTTTTAACCATCCTCAGGACAATTAGTTGAGATTTTTTGTAGAATATACAGCATTTACAAACATGTAATTTTGAACATAAAAAAATAATGAGTCGAAATTACTGAATTACATATTAAAAATTTTTGGCCAAAATAGTTATCACAGTAAAATTGATAAATTACAAACTAATAAAGCAAACAATTTTGTTAAAATAATGTAAAACTTTTATAATTGTGCACAAGTTGTCGACGTAAACACGTGTACAACACCATTTTGTGAAAATTAACTCAGTTAAGTTAATTTTCACAAATTAAAAAGAGTGTATTACACTTATGCCCGGTTTTTCAGTGGCCGTTTGAACTTCTGCTCAGTTGAACCTTGAACTTGAACCTGAACTATTTTTTGTTTATAATGTGTATATTTGAAATAGTTCAGTTGAACTTCAAACAAATGTCATAATATTGAAGATTTGCTGTGTAATTTACGCTTTTATTCAATTTTTTATAATTAATCTGTCATTTTGACACTCCGTCACTCCACGCTGACATATTTAAATATTATTCTTGAAGTAAAAATGGAAAATATTGATGGAAATTATAAGAAAGCTACAAATTTTTACCATGAAGAACTAGATATTTTGATGGATATGGTATTCAGGAATGTAGAAAGACGGGAAAGATATTTTATAAGGACAAAGAAAAGTGTTGGGAAGAAATTATTAATTAAATTAATTAATATAGGTGTCGAAATTCTATTGTATTTAAAAAGAAGTATGAAAATTAAAAGAAAGGCTCAAAATAAAAATTTGTAAATGAAAAGCTTTTTTAATCTACTTGTGGTAGTCATCTTATTCAAGTTTTACCTACCATTTTAATTGATAAAATTCAAGAATTACAGAAAAAAATCAAATGTTAAAAGTAGCATGTGTTCAGGTGGCACCGCTGAATTCCTGAATATTCATTAATGTATTTTATATATTTTTATTGGCTAATTAGTACGAGAACGTATTTGGTACAATTTCTTGTGGTACTCGCACAACTTCATTTCTTTAATCGATATCTTACAAAATAATCAAAATCATCCCGTTAAACAAACCGTATTATTGTAGGTCGTATCATTTTTGGTATCCTATCTCGGTCCGGGTATTCGATAAAATTAACAATATTTTCATTCGTCATATTATTCTATTTATAATAGGTACCTACCTTATTGTAACGCCAATACATATGACAAGATATCAATATGTCAACAAAATATGTCAAAATTAATAAATGAATTACCAAATTACTGTCAAAATATTCCACTGAACCAAAAATTCGATACTTAAGCTAGAAACGTCGACGGTTCACGTTCATGTCAAATTTGAGCTGAGTTCAAGGTTTAAGCCAGACTGAAATACACTTTAAACCCTGAACCTGAACTTCAACCAAATTTTTGGTTTAAACCGTGACTGAAAAACCGGGCATTAACCGAATAATTCGCAAGTTGGAAATTACAGGCACTCTTTTAATTAATTGTAAGTGTAATAAGAATAATCGAAATTTGAGACACAACGAAGAAAATGAGAACACATTCAATATTTTGCCGGCAGTAGTTGAAAATCCCAATGAAAGTATAAAGCAAATAGCCAAAAACATTGGTTTGCGTCACAAAGCACTAACACCAATAGAGAACCAGCTGCCAGCAAAAAAAATGGAAACAAATTCTGCAAGCAGCGCTGTCGTGTTATATGGCGGAACTATATTTTCTTGTGGGATATATAGGAAACGTACGATATAAATGAATGACAGCGGTACATATAAATTAATACGCAATAATAAGAAAGAATTGATAATTTATAAAAATATATTTTGATATAAATTCGTCTCATAAATATACATTCATGTTAAATAGTTAACAAATATTCTTCATTATTTCGAGGACAGATGATGGATGATAGTTTCATTGGTATCACCTGATAGTTCACTAATAAAATGATTAGCTAAATAAATATGTTTTCACTTTGCTTGTATTCTTAACTTACTTTTTCATATCCTATCGAAGTTTTACACATACTAAACTGCTTTTCCGATCAAAAAATAATGAAGTATTACATGCAGTATTATAATAAAACTTCTAATAAAGGTGTTAGTGTTGCCTTTAGCATGGCGAGTCATTAATATTAATATTGTATATTTTATTTATCACAAAATTTTCAAGTCCAAGGGTTTTGGCAGTGGTATATTTTCACGGACTAAAAAGTAAAATTAAAAAACATGTTTGTATAAAAAAACGAATTTTAATGTACTTACAGTTATTAGCTTCACATGTCACACATTTACATCTCTCAATTTCAATTCGAAAATGAAACTTTTAATTACAGTGACATAATTTAAATTTAGTAGAAAACTTACAATTTTTGACTTTTGACAACTCATATGAATTTGTTTTTGTTTACATCTTTCAAATCAACTGTCAGAACGTCCCAACGAATATAGCGCTGCAGGTTCATATGGATGAACTAAATTTATGCTGCCATTTTATCCATTAGACTTGAAATCCCCTGGTTTGCGTCATTCACGAATATTGTGAATTTAAAAAAAAAAAACACAAAAATATCATTTGTTCAGTGTTTTTAGGAAAAACCTTAATTCGGAGTAGGCTATGAACACAGAACCGTATGTGTGACTATTATTCAATTCAAAAGTAAAATTGTCAAATTGATAGTGTTATGCAATTTAAAGAGAAATGATAATAAAAAAGGATACAGAATATTGCCATTCACCGTTTTCTAATTTATTTCTATTTCTAAAATAAATATTCAAGAAGAAAAGCTCTCACCTTATTAGATAACATTTTGAACAATATCTCGTGGCAAATTTACAATTAATTAAATACTTTCAAAATATAT
The DNA here is from genome assembly GCA_943142095.1 of Ophonus ardosiacus. Classification (NCBI taxonomy): domain Eukaryota; kingdom Metazoa; phylum Arthropoda; class Insecta; order Coleoptera; family Carabidae; genus Ophonus; species Ophonus ardosiacus. The sequence continues at coordinate 34,120,310 of OW964835.1, forward strand.
CACTGTCACCAATAATTATTACGAGATAATGTATTGCTTATAATAATTGCAACCACCATTCATGATATACAATATCATAAACCAACACAATTTATATATAAATATTTTTTTTCGTGGAATTTGTTACTGTAAAGCCTCGTGGACATAGACTAAGGCAACAAAACAGCAAACTGAACAGTGGACTCTTCGCTGCCAATAGATAAGGACCAATATTCATCCAGTTGAGTCCAACTTGAAAAACTCTTTTTTTTTAATTTTGACCTAGCTTAGACTAGATTAAAATGTACCTAAGCAATTAATTAGGATTTAATGTTCCACAACTTTGTACAACTTTAATATAAGTATTAGAGCAAAGAGGAAAAATTGAAATATTTCAGCCTAGAGAACAAAGTACAGACTCTATCAATAACATCGTTTTATCTTTCACCTAAATACTGACAAACGCCGAAATATTAAATTTTGGAGTACTTTGCTCAGTTTGCTGTCCAGTTCACCATTTTCTTCCGCTGATTTGTGCGATGCTTCAAGCATCGCGCAAATAATAATGAATAAATAACTTACCATCGCGATCATCATTTCCATTGAAATTGCACCAGCAACAAGTCCAGCAGAAGATATCAAAGATAAAACAAATAAAGTTTCAACAATTATTCTAGTTTTCATGTAGATAAAGCTAGTCGAACCAATTACAAGTACATATATGAAGAACAATAGACCAAGAGCAAAAGACATATACTGCGATACAATTTTACTTATTTCGCATTGCCTAAAATGTATATCGACCAATATTTGTAGATTTATGTTAGAATTACGTTGGTTATCTATTAATTCCACGTTGCCTTCTAAAATATTAGTTTCAATTGCTTCAATGTCTTTCTCAATTACTTTATTTAGTTCATAAAATCGTTGGCCGCAAGTAAATGAATGCCCAATATAGAAAAAAATTGGCTGTATGACCACGCAATGTAATAAATATGTCAAATAGGCTCTGCTCAGAATTAAAGTTATGTCGTCATTGAACATGGTAACAACTTGGCAGATAATTAATGAAAATACGCTGAAATATATCAATGCACAAAAAAATATTGTGCTAACAACCATGACTTCAAAATGAATTGGTACGTTTATTTGTGCCATAATATTTTCTATATCTAAAACCTTGATAAGCCCAGTAACAATGAGATCTTTGTCTTTTATAACAAAAAACAGGGTAAGTAAATTGTACATTCCTATTATCAAATAAACAATTGAAGTAATTACTTGATCAGAAGGCAATGTGTTATATAAAATATAATTCTTGATTACATTCATAGACACAATTGAGCAGATTACATGACCTGGAATAAATAAATTATATATTATTTTTCATTTAAATTAAACAGTGAATTATAAACTCAGGTTTTATAATGAAATCTTTTTGCATGCAATCGTTAATATTAAATAATTACCAATGAGTATTATATAGTCAAAGATTTGTAGTTTTCTCTTTCGTAATGCAAGCTTGTTATCAATAATTGGAAAAGAGTATAAGGCTAATCCAAATGCATAATTAAACTGGTTAACCAAGTACACTGCATCAATGATTGAATCATATCTTATTTTAAAATTTAATTTATTTGCTATGATATTTAATAAAACTGCTACTTTGCAATTTATTATTTCCAATATTCCAAACATGTTCATATGTCTGTTGTAAATGACAGAGATTTTATAAAATTTAAAATTATATATAAATGCATAAAAAATAATCATATTTTTGTATAATTAATCATAATGAGATATAAATGACAGGTTTACGATATCATTAATATAGGACTACATGGCTCCAACATAAATATATAATAGACCATAATGTTAATAACAATTATGATCTTAACTTGGATGAGCAAATAGAAAAATTTGGTCCGGCTTATGCTGTCAATTTTTGGAATATGCAATTAGTGAAGGAGCGCTAAGTAATTATCTCCGAACCGGTTCAAACAACTCCGATTTTGATATATTTTTTTTTTTAATGTCGGTAATTCGAAATACTTCAACCTTTATAGTTTGAAAATTGACGCTCTTTGTTATTTATTAAATTATTTAATTTTTAAAAATTGTCGTAGTTAAAATAATGTTATTTATGAAAGTATAATATTTAAAAACGTAATCCAGTGACCTTGTATATTGAATACCGAGAAGTAAGATCTATTCTAAAATGTTTGGAGTATATAATCTGATGTGGGCAGCACATAACCTCTCGCCGGATAGTTTACCTGGCTGTGTGCATAAAACAAAGATTATTTTTACAAATACATTCATGTATAGATCTTTGATGTTCAAACTTCTTTATATATTTTTCACATAATATGTGAAAAATATATTATATTTACAAAATCTGTAGGTTATTTTAATATAAATTATTTACAACAAATTTCAAAATATACAGTGTGTCCCATTTAGAGGTGCCACCATTGGGATCTCGAGAACTATAAGAGCTACGATGTCGGTTAAATGGAACTTTTTGTGCGCCTTTGGGAGGCCATTTCAGATGTGCTTTTGTTTTTCCAAAAATTTTCATAGGGCACTAGATAATGACAAAAAACTGAATATTGTTGATTTTTTTCTTTTTCAAATAACTTCTAAAATATTAGTAATTGAGAAAAACGTTTCAAATATAAAAGATAGATATTTTTATTATCTAACCAGTGGCGTACAAAATGAATTTTTATATCCGTAAATTTTCGAGATATAACACAAACTTATATTTTTTTAAATGGAACCCATATCTGATTTTAGTCTCAAAAAAATAATTATTTTTTTCTCTTTTCAATGATATAAGGGTTATTATGTTTTGTATTTGTTTTGCCTTCAAAGTTATTATTTTTTCCTTATTTTGTATTAAATTTACAATTATTTTGAAAATATTTCTAGATTTATATTTAGAAATAATCCTTATATTTAAATAATTTATTTCGTTACAAAATTTTGCTCAAAACTCGTATTAAATTAATAACATAATAACCCTTATATCATTGAAAAGAGAAAAAAATAATGATTTTTTTGATATTAAAATAAGATATGGGTTCCATTTAAAAAATATAAGTTTGTGTTATATCTCGAAAATTTACGAATATAAAAATTTATTTCGTACGCTACTGGTTAGTTAATAAAAATATCTATCTTTTATGTTTGAAACGTTTTTCTCATTTACTAATATTTTAGAAGTTATTTGAAAAAGAAAAAATCAACAATATTCAGTTTTTTGTCAATATCTAGTGCCCTATGAAAATTTTTGGAGAAACAAAAGCACATCTGAAATGGCCTTCTAAAGGCGCACAAAAAGTTCCATTTAACCGACATCGTATCTCTTGGGGACACACTGTATTTTACTATATTAAAATTTTATGCAGATAACAGGGATTATTATTTCGAACAATGTTTGTCTTCTCTACATACATGTAGTAAAAACATTAATTTTGGGTAGTCTCAATTGTATAAGGTATATTTGGAAACGTGCGTATATCCGTACATAGCTTCTATCAAATTTTCTTTTTTCATACATGTATCTAAATATTAAATAACACATTGATTTTATTTCAATGAAGTGATGGTGATATTGCGCTCTTTTTATACTAATATCGATTTGTAATGTCGTCAATATTATATCTTATTTAAGAAGAATTTTATAACTTTTTGCAGTTCAGTGTTACTGTAGTCTACAGTGCTCGTATATTTTCCCATAATGTTTGAGATAAATTTAACAGTCCTTTAACGTAGACTTGTCACCTGAACAATAGTCGCAGGGCAAACCAATAATTAAGAGATTCTCTAAGTATATTTTTCTTAATTCACTTTCATCTTGTGTTTATAACATTTAAATATCGTCTTCCTTCTCGTACAGAGTCATCTTATTCGCACTTTGTTCGGCTTGTACCGTCTACAATTCAAATGTCTTGTCTTCTCGTAGGCAATCCATCTACCGCCTTTTCACTCATCCACGTGCGCTGAGAGCTGCCATGATTATTTAATCTTCATTTTTCATGCGCTCAGCTGGGTGACATTCAACGACTACTCGTATTTCATCCATAACTCCACTGTGTGCAACACCTGATGATTCTTCTTTGCAAACTAACATTCTGCTTCATATGTGGGGAGACACTTAGCCGTAATGAAAATTTATAACAATTAGTATAACATAGTAGAATTCTTGATATTTGAATTTTGGATAATCCATTTGTTATATTGTTGGCCAATTTATCGTGCATAGCAGATGCAGCGATAGAACATCTAAAAAACGTGTACGTACAAGTGCCTTTGTGGCTGTATAATTATTTTTCACCGATTGAATAAGGGTGGAACCTTACAAATTTTTTAATACCAAACCCCATTGACCAGCCACCTGCTCTGTACTGGGAATTGTGGCTGCAGAAAAATCGGGCTGTTCTGTACACCCACTTGTGCAGAATACAGCAGTGAAATTTGCATAAATTGTCCTCCACCACCAATGACTACAGATTATGATGACGAAATAGAAGACAAAGAGAATGTACAAAATAATTTAAAATAATTTTAAAATGTATTTTGTAATAAATTTCTATTGACAACGAATTAAAGTAGTCATCATTTTTTGCTGCATTACACTCATTATCTAGATCTTTGAAGACTAGTCAATATAATAAACGTATTTTTAAAACATATTTTATTTTTAATTAATTTTTTTCACCAGGAATATTAAAAAAAAATTCTAAAAATTTTGACTTTTTCTAATTTTGAAATTTTTTTGGCTAGAGCGTCAATTTAGAGGTTAAAGTATTTTAAATTACGGACATTCTGAAAAAAAAATATATTAAAATCGAAGCTGTTTTGATCGGTTCCGAGACAATGCACTTTTTTGAGCTAACGCTCCTCTACAAAATATGTTTCAAAAAATTAAGAATTCATGAAAATTAACTACAGATACTTTAAAACTTTAGTTTAACAATGTCCTGTCTCTTTTCATGAATTAGTTCCACATTCTCTCTTCTCAGCAGGGATGTGCATTTACGCGTAAAAAATAATTTTTTCGTTTACATGTAAAAAATGCGTAAAAATTGTTAAATAAGTAAAAAACGTAGATAAAAAGATAATATATAATTTTAGTTATTCATAACGACACTAGATGATTTGTTGTTTACAAATGTGACATTACAGTAACTTTCCTTGATCCTATCATAAATATATTCTAAAACTACTGAATGATAAGCTTATAAGAGACAAAAAATTATTGTAAAATATTAAAATACATTCTGAAACTATAGATAAATTAACATAAAATGCTTAAAATTTGTATAAAATTAATTTTCAATAAGTTTGGAGCTAATGATTTAAATCTATTTCAAATTATTTGAAACTATATGTTATTAATAAGTAATAAATAGAAAAAGAAATTTTAGTTTTGCAATTTTTTTTATTCGCCGTCTATTTTTAAATGTCTTCAAATTTTATTTCTTTACAAAACGGCCTAAAATTTACATAAAACATATAATACATTTTTAAAATATAATATAATATGCTTCAAATTTACGTATTTAGTCTAATTTTGATGTAAAATGTGTTTAAAGTTTGACGTTTGAGGTTATGTCCAAGGAATATATTTCCCTACTAATCTGAGTGTTGATAGTTTGAAGCTACCTAATTGTTTGTCTGAATCAAAGAAACATGTTGATGTCACGTGGACTGCGTGTTCTGAAATATTAATTACAGTATAAAAGAAAACTTTATATATAAAAAAAAAATACTCATGGTAATAATATTTTACATTATCTACGTAAAAAAATCTCAAATATTGTCAATGTAAAAAATATTTTTTTACGCGTAAAAAATAACGCATAATACGTGACGTATTTTACGTGCCCATCAATGCTTCGCAACAAACGGACTATTTAAGCTAAGAGATAAAAATGATAAAGATGTTCACGGGAAAGGGAACATAGGGGCACACAGGGTAACGCTGAAAGGGAGTTGGCGCACGTACGGCCTCTCTTTGGGCAGCGGTTTGAGATAGCTCGGGCGCCTTGACAGCGGCAGCGTTCTGAAAACTAAATTGCGAGGACGGCCTAGGTAGCGGGTTGGCAGCGTGTTGGGCAAGGTTTTTGTAAAGAGACGAGAGAGTTGTCATAACCAATAGTTTATTGTATTAGAATATTAAAATAAGCAACAATAATGAAGGAAATAATAACCCTTGATTTCCCTGAATTATGACAACTGTGACGATATTCGTGATACGGTAAAAAACTATCGGTCAGTAATAATGCAAAATTATTATACCTAAAAGGTAAGTGAACAATATAATATAAAATACGGTATATGACGGCAATCTTCGTCTCGTATAACTAGATTTAAACAAATAAAATACAGGGTGTCTCTTAAATAGGGGGACATGGCTTAACCACAGATTCCTGAGGTTAAAATAAGACGATTTAACTAAACTTGCTTCTACCGGAAAGTGTATCATTTAGCCAGAATTCTGCTTCAAAGTTCTTCAAAGAAAAATTAATTTTGTTTATAATAACAGAACGCTTTATACGATTTGGATGAAATTTGGTATGACACTTCATATGGTTATAAGTCGTCTTTTAAGGTGATACTTGTTATTATTAGTGAACCACTAGTGTATGAAACTTAGGTGTCCCAATGATTAGACTGTAACTTTTTAATGGCCACGCCGATAACGTGAAATTATTATTATTTTTTTTTTTTGAAAGATACATTGAATAGTAAACTTTTCTCTCTCTCTGTTTATTTTGTGGTATCTGTTACGGTTCAGACAGAAAAAATAAAACTTGAGTGAGTGCACCGTGAATTTTTTTAAAATAAATTTAATCTAGAAATCTATCCAACTGTCAAACAGCGAATTTCTAATGACAGTAACAATTGTTTATGGGTTGTCAAAAAATTCCTTCGCAATATTCAGAAACTAGTAACATCTGTTTGTTCGGCCTAATAGTATTTTACTACCATTATCATAAATAACACGAATAAATATGTTAGCTTACTCCTAAACAAGTTGAGAAGATTGACAACTCGTTACTGTCATTAAAATTAATTGTATGACATTTGGACAGACTGCTAGATTAAATTTATTTTAAAAAAAATCACGATGCAGTCACACAGGTTTTATTTTTTATCTGTCTGAACCGTCACATATATCACAAATTAGATAGAGAGAGAGAAAAGTTTACCATTGAATATATCTTTCTGAAAAAAAGTAATTTCACGTTATCGGCGTGGCCATTAAAAAGTTATGGTCTCATCCATGTTGGGACACCTACGTTTCATACACTAGTGGTTCACTAATAATAACAAGTATCATCTTAAAAGATGACTTATAACCATATAAACTGTCATACCAAATTTCATCCAAATCGAATAAAACGTCCGGTTATTATAAGCAAAATAAAAATTTTTTCGAAGAACTTTGAAGCAGAATTCTGGCTAAATGGTACACTTTCCGGTAGAAGCAAGTTTGGTTAAATCGTCTTATTTTAGCCTCAGGAATCTGTGGTTAAGCCATGTCCCCCTATTTAAGAGACACCCTGTATAATGAAACAGCTCTAACTTACTGTCGCTAAACAGCAGTGATTTCAAGTAATAACTAAGGCTTTCATGACCGGCATTTATCACAGGCTGGAACTTTTTCGGGTTTCTGGGCCATGGTCTTTTAGGTATAACACATTATTGGGCGAAACGTTAAGTGTTATACCTAAAAGATCATGGCCCAGAAACCCGAGAAAGTTCCAGCCTATGAGCAGTGATTTCTTTGGCGAACAATTAATTACAGCGGCTCTTTAGCGCTTTTACTGACAGTAACAGCGGTTTCTATTACGTCAGCGGACACGTGAGACTCGGCTTACTTGAGCTTTATTGATCTCTTTTCTCTCGCGGAAACGGTATCTCTCGCGGAGGAATGCGACATCAGTATCTATCATCACGGCAGACTCACCAAACACGACTTGACTGTGATTCAACGGTCTATCTTGCAGTAGACGACTCGAAGGACGAATCAGTCTCGGCGGACAACCCTCTATCCTAGCGGCTCAATATGCTGAACCTGCCTTGGAAGAGCTGAAGGACTCGGCAGAACGCGGAGCTAACTCCTCTCTTCCAACACTCGCGGCGCTTTAAATACCCGAACATTGCGGATTCTTGCAAAAACACGCAAATCTAGTGGTGGGATGGCAATATTGAATTTACTTAGCGCTGATGCCGCTGTGAACGCGTACACGACAAAGAAATTATTATATTACAATTTATACCATTCACATTTCGTCATATTTCAGTTTCAAACTTACAATAAATTATTATTATTATTATTAAAAGCAGAGCTGTGCACAAGTACAAGAAAAAAGGATTTAAGTACAAGTACAAGTACTTTGCTGAAAAATGTACTTAAGTACAATTACTTTCATTTTAAAAGTATTTAAGTACAAGTACAGTACTTGTACTTGCAATTTCAGGTATAAGTACAAGTACATATAAAAAACACGAAAATTGAAAAAAAAAAAACATTTAGTTCATTTTTCTTTAACTTTCTTTATGAAACATAAATAAATGGTTTATTATTTAAATGTTTTCGTTATCGTACGGAGACTATTTTTGTCATGAAATTATTAATACTTTCAATGTTTACCCCATAAAAGAAATAAAATAACTACATTATTTGTTTATTTTTTTATTTATAATAAAGTAACATAATGCTTTTCATTTTCCTAAAATAGATTGAAACTTTTGTCGTACGGAGACTTTATGACTGTATACCTAATAATTCATTACAAAATAGTAAGAGCCTGCCTGTACATTCACGGAAATGAGTATTTTTTCTACGAAACTCCTGGTTTCAAACAAAAAACTAACATTAAACACAAATTAATAATTAATTTTTATAGATATTTATAGATAGTACAAGTATATTACACACCACATTCAGTAAAACGTTTTATTTAATTTACGAAGAAAATAAACGGCTAAGAACAGTAACTAATAGCATTGAATACATCCGCAGTTTGAAATGCAAATGAATTGATTTTATGTCTTAAAAAATAGAGCGCATTGCTTTGTTCGAGAATACGAGACAAACTGGATATATATTTTTTCTGCTGCGTAATTTTGCAGTAGTGATTCTGTCGAGACGAGATATTTCTCGATTCTCTTCTCGTCTCGTACTCGAGATTTCTCGTCTCGGCGAGACGAGACAGAAATGTAAAAAATATTTTACGAGACGAGATATATTTGCCGAGATCTCGATTCTCGAAAATTGTTCCGAGATTTCTCGGTTGTTATTTTTCTCATGAGTTATATTTGCAAACGTGTGAAATTTATCATATTTTTAGTGATATCTGTATCTATTTAGAAACAAAAAGATAATAAAGTATTTGACATTTTATCTGTCAGAATTTGTTAGGCGTGCATTACATGATGAAGTTTTTCTTTTCGTGACTTGAAAAGTTTTCTCTCTCGCACAATGACATGAATGCAAGAGAGACAAATGAATAATAGACCTTTAACGAAAAACTTGTAATAAAAACTGGAACATGCGCAACCTTTCTTTAAAAGTCCCTACAAATTTTAACTGTCAAGTAACTGTCAAATGTCATTTATGTTTATATTTCTGATGTATACAAGTAGTGTTATAAGTGCTCAATATTAAACTGAAAATTGGCAAAATGGGATAGAGAAGTAATTGAAATCTTAATGTAAGTATAATTTAAATTTTAACACTTGGATATTTTAATTCCCGCAAAACTTGATCGTGTAAATATACTTGTAAGGTCACTTATAAAGATACTTTTCAAGTCACTTGAAAATAAAAACTTCATCGTGTAATCCAGGCTTTAGCTAAAATTTTTAGCGTTATTTTCTTTTTAGTGTTTTATAACAGATTAGAAAATGCTAGATAAATATCAAATTAATAAAATTATGACATAATAAATTGTGCACAAATTTTAGGTTATATAAAATTTGACAGATAAAACGACAAATATTTATCTTTTTGTTCAAATTACTATTAATACAAAATTGTATAAATTTAATAATTAGTTTATAGGACCAAAATATACATATAAAATTTCCATCGAGAAATCTCGGCGAGAATCTCGACCGAGACGAGACTCTATTAAACGAGACGAGAAAAATTTCGAGACGAGATATAATTTTTTGAATTTGAAACGAGACTAGACGAGATAATGAATTTCTCGTCTCGTCTCGTCTCGACCGAATCACTATTTTGCAGGTTGAAACGTACAAAGCAAAAGTACTTGTCCATGTACTTGTGAACACACAAGTACAATTACACATTGAAAAATTGTACTTAAATACAAGTACAAGTACAATAAAAATGTATTTAAGTACAGATTAAAGTACATGTACTTAAGTACATGCACAGCTCTGATTAAAAGATATAAAAAGGTTTAATTTTTAATTAATTATTTTTTCTTAATTATTATTTAACTTCAATATAGAACAGAGATATAATATAAACATACTGAATTAAACTATAAACTATTTATTGTCAATATATGGATTAATATGATATACATTTCACATTCCTTGTAACCTGTTAACGGTGTCCTCTTCTTCACACGCACACGAGCTCATCAGCGTGGGACAGCTCATCTAGGGCGCGCTCCCCTAGGTGTTATAAATACACATTTTCATTCTAATCACAACAATTATCACAGGCATGCCTTATCATCTAATGAGTTAGAAAGGGGGGAGGGGGGGCAGGAATAAGGTTACTCCCAAGTCCCTGACTTGGACAGGCGCCCCGCATATTAAGGAGGTTCGAGCGATTCTCGTGTAAAATTTAATTTTCAACTTTATGGTTTCAAATTTTGTAATTGTCACGAATGATATCTTATCCAACTATTCTAAAAAATAAAAAACATTCCACCGTCTAGTTGACGTTTTCAATGTTCTAATACATAAGCTCTTACGGCAGAAACATTTCCGTAGATACTTTTTTTATTTGTTTTATATTGATCTTTCCAATTTTGATGAACAAAAAACAAGTATAATAAAACTGAAGACTTGTAGTATATTATGAGAAGTTTATAATTCATTTTTACCGTTCAAATTAATTTGAAAATTAATGTTGAACATTATGTTTTCATTTTACATCGATAGTTGCAGAACAGATGAAGAATGACTTGGCAACGTTGCACGTCCCAGCTGATATAAAGGAAAAAGATTGAAGTATAACTTGTATCTATATTACGGATAACTTTTTTTCGAATATAATAAAGCTATTTAGTTTTATTCTTTTTAAAATTTGTGATTACTGAAATTGATAGATAAATTTAATATAATAATTTTACAAGACGCGCTGTTGCCACATAACTTTCTTCCATCACATATGTTCAAAATACTGAAGTCATTTCCGTACTTTTTTTTGTTAAATACAAATTAATTATGTGCTTAGAGGCTCAAAACACGTATATTAATTAAAATTATAAATTTTTACAACTATTTTAGCAATTAAAAGAACAAAAAAATATAAATATTATTTTGACTCATTAGTTTCGCTCGAACCTCCTTAAATGCGGCCTAGCACTTCGTGGGTTCCGGTACCCCTATCCGTAAAAGTACGCACCTAGTGCAGGGACAATCTGCTGGAATACGGCTCTTGTGAATTGTCACTTTAAGCCACTAGCGATACCGTCGCCACGCATGTCCCAAACATGTTGAGATCCCAGAGCTCGACCTCCAAGAAGCTATGGGTCCCAGACCCATCATGAAAATTTAGCTTTCGATCACACATAGGTTCCAGACCTATCATAATAAACCCCAGGTTTATTCCTAACGTCCCAGACGTTCTCGTGGATCTCAGCCTCTCATTTGGTGTCACTAGCAGTACCATAGCCACCAACACATGTCCCAGACATGTTGAACTCCCAGAGCTCGACCTCCTAGAGGCCTGTGGGTCCCAGACCCACTCGGTGTTCCTCCACTATGTACTCTACCCACCTTTAGAGCACGAGGCTCTATGGACCCAGGGTTGTCCCAGACAACCCTTCGGATATTAGGATATAACTACACGTTTTGGCCACAAACAAATAATACAAATGTATACTTCACATATACCATGCTTATCAAATACACAAACGCATCTGTTGATTTGCACCCGATCATCATACCTGTACAATAATTAGAATGACTGTGAGTTTAATCACTCACCTTTCATTACAGCAAATTGCTCGTCCCCTCTTATGGACCCGATCACACACAGATACGCACGGCACTGTAGATCCCGAACGACTAACTATTGAAGGGCCAGGGAGGGGGTTGTTACTTTGTTTAAGCACGTTCGTGTTTATACCAGCGTGCCTGTGGTTCTAAACCAGTGGTGCGTGAGAAAAAAGTGAATCTTACACAATAAATTATTATATACAGGGGTGTCTCTTAAATAGGGGGACATGGCTTAACCATAGATTCCTGAGCCTAAAATAAGACGATTTAACCAAACTTGCTTCTACCGGAAAGTGTACCATTTAGCCAGAATTCTGCTTCAAAGTTCTTCAAATAAAAATTAATTTTGCTTATAATATTCGGACGCTTTATTCGATTTGGATGAAATTTGGTATGGCAGTTTATATGGTTATAAGTCATCTTTTAAAGTGATACTTGTTATTATTAGTAAACCACTAGTGTATGAAACTTAGGTCTCCCAACATTAATTAGACCGTAACTTTTTAATGGCAATGCCGAAAACGTGAAATTATTTTTCTTCAGAAAGATACATTCAATTGTAAACTTTTCTCTCTCTGTGTAATTTGTGATATCTGTTACGGTTCACACAGAAAAAAATAAAATCTGAGTGTCTGCACTGCTAAATTTTTAAAATAAATTTAATCTAGCAGTCTATCCAAATTTCAAACAAGTAATTTTTAATGACAGTAATGAGTTGTCAATCTTTACAACTTGTTTAGGAGTAAGATAAGATATGTAATCGTCTTATTTATAATAATGGTAGTTTAATACTATTAGGCCGAACACACGGATGTTACTAATTTTAGAATATTGCGAAGAAAATTTTTGACAACCCGTAAAACAATAATTGTTACTGTCATTAGAAATTAGGTGTTTGACATTTGGATAGATTGCTAGATTAAATTTATTTTAAAAATTTAGCAGTGCAGACACTAAGATTTTATTTTTTTCTGTGTGAACCGTAACAGATATCACAAATTACATAGAGAGACAAAAGTTTACTATTGAATGTATCTTTCTGAAGAAAAATAATTTCACGTTTTCGGCATTGCCATTAAAAAGTTACGGGCTAATTAATGTTGGGAGACCTAAGTTTCATACACTAGTGGTTCACTAATAATAACAAGTATCACTTTAAAAGATGACCTATAACCATATAAACTGTCATATCAAATTTCATCCAAATCGAATAAAGCGTCTGATTATTATAAGCAAAATAATTTTTTTTTTTCGAAGAACTTTGAAGCAGATTTCTGGCTAAACGGTACACTTTCCGGTAGAAGCAAGTTTGGTTAAATCGTCTTCTTTAAGCCTCAGGAATCTGTGGTTAAGTCATGTCCCCCTATTTAAGAGACACCCTGTATATATATATATATATATATATATATATATATATATATATATATATATATATATATATATATATATACAGAGTGTTATGTAAGTAAGTGATCAACGCTTAACCCATGGTAGAACTGACCCCAAAGATAGTAAATCTGGCAATAATTTTTGTTTAACATACTTTCTACAAGAACTAGAGGCCTTTAAAATTGACCAATCACGTCATAGTTCAAAACTTTATAGAAAAGTAAAAATCAATGTGTTCTCTGGAAAAAATGTTGATTGTCAATCTGACGTTAAATGTTTTTTTTGCATAGACGTCCAATTTATATTCTGTTTTTTTGATATTCTCAAAATGCCATTTACCATCACCAACGAAGAGTATGCCAACATGCATATGGTTTATAGCGAGACATTAAAAAATAGTCGTGCTGTTGTAAGACGGTACAGAGAGTTATTTCCAAATAGACGTCAATGATTTTATGTCATTTATGACAGGTATCACATTTTTTCCAGAGAACACATTGATTTTTACTTTATTATAAAGTTTTGAACAATGACGTGATTGGTCAGTTTTAAAGGCCTCTAGTTCTTGTAGAAAGTATGTTAAACCAAATTTATTGCCAGATTTACTATCTTTGGGGTCAGTTCTACCATTGGTTAAGCGTTGATCACTTACTTACATAACACCCTGTATATATATAATACAAAATAATATTTAAAATGAAGATGGAGATGGCTCGGAACTCACTTCTCATCTGATAGCTGTCAATGGGTCGCACCCCAATGTCACTGTTGTTGACATCTGCACAGTATTAAATTAAAACAAAGTTTAAAACAATGAACAAAGTATATAATAGTGAGTGAACAATGTTGAATACTCATAGGATGTCTTTGTGACGGGCATAGTTCGGAGTCCTTGGCGCTCACGGATCTCTATTCAGATCTGGATAGCGTGCAGAGCCCAGATTAAATACAGCGTTTTGTAACTATTTGAACGCCGCCATGTTGGAGGATTTCAGCTCAATTTTAGTTGGAGATAGAAACCTTTGTAGCTACTTTAAAGTTAAAAGTTACGTGATCATATAGGATATTTTCCAACAAATTTAATGGTGTTATTCACAATGTTCTATCTCATTGTGAACATTTGAAAATTCATATTTCTTTAAAGAATCATCTCATTTAAATGCCTTCACAATTTTTAACTTTAACTTCTCATATCTTTGTAGTTATTGAAGATAACGTTCTAATTTGTTCAGATTATTATCTATTTATATTTTGAGAATGTGCTTATGTAATAAAAACATCATATTTGTTTCTAAAATGATAAGATAAATAATGAAAACTTGGATTTTGCAGCACAAGAAACACTAAACGAGAAACTTTTCGTCCTTACGAGATAGACCCTAATATACAGCGACAAAGTTGTAGTAAATGAATTAAAGAAGTTTTATATTAATTTTTTTTTCCAAAATTTTCACCGGTTTTGAATAAAACGAACACAAAAAGTAAGTACATCGTAGTGCATGCAACTTTAAGCTAATTGACTTAATAGCAATGAATAATTTCGAATCATCAGCATAAGCTAGAGCACGAATAGTTAACATAGGAAAGAGGTCATTAATATATAGAATAAATAACAAGGGACCGAGGTTGGACCCTTGAGGTACGCCTGAAGTGGCTATGTAGGAAGAAGATGAAAAACCATTGTAATAAACATAGCAAATTCTGAATTAATAACACTATTCTGGACTTCCATTGTCTATATTTTCAATAAAGTTATTACACAACGTTTCAATTGTTGAAGTATCTACAATCGTCTTCAGGTGAATACTAACAAACTTAGAGACTACTAAAGCTTATATACTAAAGACATAATACATACGCAGAGAGGAGAAACAACAAAATCCGGCATCGCACAACATTCCTGGGAAAAACAGCATAGGATGAAGTGGTCTGAAGCAAAAATCATCTCCAGAGAAGAACACTGGTACAAGAGAAAATTCAAGGAAGCAGCAGTCATCAACAACAACAACGAAGTCTTCAGCCAACCAAGTGTAGAAATAAGCAACGTGTGGAAGCCGCTGATTGGACGTCTGAATCACCTTAAACTACACTAGTGTTTCCATTTGTAAACTTTGTACACTTCATTAGATCAATTATTATGTCTTTAGTATATAAGCTTTAGTAGTCTCTAAGTTTGTTAGTATTCACCTGAATACGATTGTAGATACTTCAACAATCGAAACGTTGTGTAATAACTTTATTGAAAATATAGACAATGGAAGTCCAGAATAGTGTTATTAATTCAAACGAAACATTGTCTCCTTCATTCAAACGAACATAGCAAATTCTGTTACTTGAGTAAGAGTTCAGTAATTTGATTAAGTTCGAGGAAGCTCCACAGCTAATTATTTTAGATAACAGAATGCCATGGTCGATGCAGTCGAACGCACAGACGAAATCTGTATATATAACATCGACTTGTCCACGTTTATCCAGAATTTCAGCTACATATATACTGTGACAAGCAGGCTAAATTTGTGGTGGTGGATCTACCAAGCACAAAACCATGTTGATGAAATGTAAGTTTATTATTCAAAATTTGTCTGAAACTACTCAATAGTGGTTTAAAAACAGATAAGGAAATCAATTTAAAAAGCAAAAAATTAAACTCAATATTAGTTTATTGGACACAGTCAAACACAAATCTGTAACATCAATGCGGCCGCTTGATCTGAACCAACAGGACTGAGGCTTAAATGCCCAGTTCGATCAGCCATTAGCAGATAACACTTCTATTTAATAATTTAATAAAAAAGGAAACAACTACTAGTGATTATTCCACACACACAAAAATACGTATTATTCAATATTCAGACATAAATTATTTTCCTAGAATTTACTTGAAATATCTTAATATTAAGAACATGCTCCAAATTATTAAGTACTTTTTTGTCAAATCATTGACCGTAGAATGTTTATATTTTCTCCTTAAAGTTCATACTAAAAGTACTTGATATACAGATGTAAATTTTAAAACGGGTCATAGGGCTATAACATACAAAAACAGTTTTTTAGACGCCAAAAGTTTCTTTATTAATTTATTGAAAAAGGAATTAGTGCATATTATAAAGAAAAAAATTACGAATTTTTTAATACCAAACATATTATATTTCTGTTTCATACACAGCCAGAAAATAAATTTTAAAATTTGTACAATCACGAAAGAATATCATTAGCCATGAAACTGACAATAACAAAACAATGTTATTTTTTACTAACATAACAGAGGACAATTAAATATTAAAGTTATTAATTTATTAACTAATAAAAAATTGCCCAAAAAAAAAAAAAAACACTAGGATATTTTATTCAAAAAACAAATTTATTGTAATAGGTATTACAAATTAAAGATGATCTACATGGAAATAAGTTATAAGAAACGAGAAAAACAGCAAACTACAAGGAAACAATTAAAACCATTTAATAATTTTTCTTCATGAGACAAATTATCTATGATTTCTCCTGCATAAGACGGAAATAACAATAATTTAACAAATAATGTGCAAAAAATGCTTATTAATGGCAGTCTTAAGTCAACAATCGTTTTGTTTTGTTTCTGTCAGTTTCACGGCTAATGATTTTTTTCCTAATTGTGCAAATTTTTAAATTTATTTTCTGGCTTTATATGAAACAGAAATGTAATGTGTTTGATATCAAAAAATTCGTAATTTTTTTCTTTATATTATACACTAATTCTTTTTTCAATAAATTAATATAGAAACTTTTGGCGTTTAAAAAACTGTTTTTCTGTTATAGCCCTATGACCCGTTTTAAAATTTACACCCTGTATATATATATACTCCTCTTCTCAAATTAAAAGAACTGTCTCAAGAACAAAATAAATGAAATATATAATTCTAAAATCTGAAATTAATAATTGTTATTATTACGAACAGATTTTAATAACATATTGTTATATTACCTCTAACAATAATTTACAATTAAGCGATGCAATACCATAAAAACTAATTTCGCAGTTGTTACTAATAGATTGAAGTAATATGGTGTTTCTCTGAAAAAAAAAGATGTTGACATTCGTTAATACATTCGGATTTCGAAGGCTATCATTAGAATCTCGGAAACTATAAGAGATACGACTTCGGTTGAATGAGACATCTTGTGCGTATTTGGGTGGTCATCTTAAATGTATTTTTCTTAATAAAAAAATTCATGAAAAATGCTGAAAAATCTAATATTTTAAGGGCATATAAAATTTTTAAAACAATCAAATAAGGGAGCTATGTATTTAAATAGAATATTGTACCAAAATTATCGAATTTTCATTGAAATTTTAATGTTAATATTTTTATTTTTTAAAAATAAAGAGTAGTAGAACAAAAATAATAAGCCCATTATTAGTAATAATACAATTAATTACAGAGTAAAAAAAAAACAATATAAAATTTACATAAATAAAACAGAATGACCGGTAGTATTTACTCAAAATTTTAGTCACCCTAACTAACTAATTACCATGAGTACAATTTAGAATTACATTGGGGTGATTAAAAAACAACTTAATTTGTTACTTTAGTCAATGCTTAATCACCCCTGTTTAAGAGTAAATACTACCGGTCAATATGTTAACATCATTGCTATCAGAATTCGCCAAAAATTATGTTAAAATCTAATAAATCAGGGTTCAACCTTCTTAATCCGTGTAAATTCAGCAAATTATCTCCCAACAGTCAAATTTTTAAATACAAATTTTTAGGTTAGTTCGCTCAGTTATCGCAGCGTGTGATAAAATCATATCACACAGTTGCGGACGCATCTGATTGGCTAACGAGCTTTCATATCACACAGCATTGCTACTAATGTGCAATAACCAACTTCCAGTAATAGTTTAGCATGTGAATTTATGTACTTTTCGTAGTACTCGTCGGAAAAAATAAATTTAGCCAATAATAGTACTTTACGTAACAAGACCTGAAAGTGATACTTTACTGGGTGAGCAAGCCGTAGGCGAGCTTTGGAAGCTTGTGAGCCCAGTATAGACACTTTCAGGTCATGTTGGGTATAATTTTTTTGCGATCCTGAAAAAAGAATAAAAAAGTATTATTTTATTTTTTACTGCGAGCAAATAAGAAATAAATAAACAATTGATCTCCATGGAAACATTTAGCTTTACCGGTCCCGGGATCGGTAAAGTACTTTCCGATCACTTATAGACAACTTTCCGAGCTAGCTCAGCAAAGAAGGACTTTCCGGTCTAAATAGTGATCAGAAAGAGCTCATTTTCTGGGCGATCGCGAAAAAAATAATTATTTATGTAACATGCTCATGCATCAAAATTTCCTTCTCGTAAAAAAGTACTTTATGTACTAATTATGTTTATTTTTATAATGGCTTTACAATAGTTAAGAGTTATTTGGAAACGAAAATTTTTCATTAGTCGTATCTTCTGTTTTCAAAACACCATGGTTCACTTCGAAATCCGTACACCAAGTACAATAATACTTACAATTTCAATCAAGTTATTATCAAAATTACAAAAGTACCAGTCGCTTATATTTTGTAGAAATTTCTTTTCCTGAAAAAAAATCAATTTTAGCTTCAGCATTATTTTCTGTAATACATGTGCTGAGTATACATATGATTCAAACTAATGTAATAAATCATTTTGAGTAAAAAAATATGATGGAAATATTCCCGGAAACATTTCGTTACATAGGTACAGCCCTTTGAAGATGCACCTCATCAGAAATATTTTTATTAGTAATTTAGTATTTAGTATTAATAAATGCATGTTTACATTTTTCTTTTGTTTCAGAAAGAAGACGCATTTGCCACCAACAATATTAATAATAATGATGATAATAATAAACTTACCATCTTGATCATCATTTCCGTTGAAATTACACCGACAAGAAGACCAGCAGAACCTATCACGGATAAAACAAACAACGTTTCAACAATTATTCCACTTTTCATGTAGATAAAGCTAGTCGCTCCAATAGTAAATACATATATGAAGAACACTAAACTAATAGCAAAAGTTGCATACTGTGATATAAGTTTACTCAGCTCACATTGCCTAAAATGTATATCGACCAATATTTCTAGATCTATGTTAGAATTTCGTTGGTTATCCATTAGCTCCATATCATCTTCTATAATATTAGTTTCCATTGCTTCATTATCTTTCTCTATTACTTTATTTAGTTCATAAAATCGATGGGCACAGGTAAATGCGGTCCCAATATGAACTAATAGTGGATCTACGATTACGCAATGTAGTAAATATGTTAAATAGCCTCTGCTCAGAGTTAGAGATATGTCGTCATTGAACATGGCGATAACTTGGCAGACAATTAATGAAAATAAACTGAAATACAACAATACACAGGAAATTATTCCCGCAACAACCATGGTTTCAAACTTAATTGGCACGTTTATTTGTGCCATAATATTTTCTACTTCTAAAATCTTGATAAGCGCAGAAACTCGGATATCTTTGTCTTTTATAACAAAGAACAGGGTAAGTAAATTGTACATTCCTATTATGATATAAAATATTGCAGGGATCAGTTGATCAGAAGGCAATGTGTTATATAAAATATAATTCTTGATTACATTCATAGACAGAATTGAGCAGATTACATGACCTGGAATAAAATTAATTTATTTTATTTTTTATTATAATTAAATAATGAATTACAAGTTCAGGTGTAAAAAATCTGATGTGGCCAACACAAAACCTCCCGCTATTTAATTTTTACATACATTCATACGTACATAAAATCACGCGATTCCCACTTAGGGGGTTAGCAAATAACCGGAAACAATAGTAACAATAAGAAAAGGGATAAGAGTAAGAGCTCAGCTGACTCACTTCACTCTTTAACAACATTCTTTTTTCGCCTTGTCCACAATCATCATAGCATTCATAAATAAGAACATATTAAAGTGACCGATTTTCGGTAGCGAATAACCCCATCCGGACCACAATAATAGTTACGCAACAATCTTCCTTCGCCACACTTTCCTATCCATTTTTATTAATTTAAATACATACTTACGTATTTACTAACGCTGCAAACTGTACCATTACATAAAACTATTGATTTATATAATACTTTCTTTTTAAAATGTCACTATTATTAATTTGAAGTGATTAGTTTTTTGACAGTGACATTTACTGTAAGTTACATTCAGTTGAAATATGAACTATGTAACAAAGGAATTGTGTTTATCTTAAACTTCGGGACTAATAAAAAAAATTATTTTTAAATTTATCTGCAAAATATATAGAAAAAGTATTAATGTATTCCTGTAGAAAATTCAATAATCTTTAATTGTCATAAGACATAAAACGCGAAAAAATGGTATTTAATGATAATTTTTGAAGAAAAACCATTATGAGCTTCAGGTAAAGTGCCATTTCCGGTTATCCGATTTACACCAAAATCTAATGGCTTCTTTTCATATTAGAATAGGATAGAAATACAAGGTTTCAGAATTTTCTGAATGATAGTATTTGAGTTAGAGCGAAGACAAAATCCCTACACATACACACACACACACACACACACACATACATACACACACACACACACACACACACACACACACACATACATACGCACGTACAGACATCATCGTGAAAATGTTAAAAATGGATTCTAGGGACCTTAAAACGTGGTCATTTACTAAAATCTCGATATGAGATTTTTAGCACGATCCCTATACCTTCCTTACCAAGGGTAGCGGGAGGTAAAAATAATATTATTATGAAATCTATTTACATGCAATTATTAATAATAAATAGTTACCAGTGAGTATTATATAATCAAAAATTTGTAATTTTCTCTTCCGTAGTTGGACCTTGTCATCAATAATTGGAAATGAATATATGAATAATCCAAATGCATAATTAAACTGGTTGCTCCAGTACGCTGCATCAAGGATTGAGTGATATCTTATTTTAAAATTTAATTTCTTTGCTATGATATTTAATATAATTGCTATTTTGCAATTTATTATTTCCAATAGACCAAACATGTCTATGTGTCTGTTGTAAATGACCGAGATTTTATAAAATTTAAAATTATATATAAATGCATAAAAGAGAATCTTACTTATGTATAATTAATCATAATGAGATATAAATTACAGGCTTAGGATATTATTAATGGAAGACGAGAGGACATCAAAATAAATATACAATAGACCACAATGTTAACAATTATTTCGTTTCTATATGTCAGAGATTCTTCCAATTCATTAATCAGAGTGGCAGTATTTCTGATGGATATATGCATTTTACCACAAATATTTAATTAATAAAACAATAAGAAAGATTAAATATACTTCCCAGAAAAAGCTATCAGAATGTCACTAAAACCGTTGATTTTTGACACATGTGTCATTTACAAACTAAGTTATAAACATTTGAATTTGTCAACTGGTTTCCTTAGTGCCTTAGCCTCTGCGATTAGAATACTCTATAAATTATAGTGTCTTTATCTCGAAATCTATACAAGATATAATAAAAATTTTAAGTGTATTAGATGGAAAATTTTATGTTCTTTAATATTTAATAAAAAAAAAAAACTCCCAAAAAATTATATTTGGAAGAATTTTTCTAAGAAACTACTACTTCCGGTTGTTCAATTGTTACCAAAACCTTTTCAGCTCTTCCCAGGAATGTCAGATTGAGGAAACTGCAGTTAAATATTATCTTATAGTTTTTGAGGAATCGTCCCTCCAACATCCATTCATACACACACACACACACACACACAGAGATTACATCATCTAATTTAGAATTTTTTTTTTCTTTTATTCTTCTATTCATATTCAAACACAAATACAAATACATATCTAATTTTTCTACACTGTGAAATTACACGTTTGATTCAAGTGCATATGTTTTATCTTAAAATTTTATATTTTATTCTTGCCAAATTAAAAGAATTGCATCAAGAACACCATAAACGAAATATATAATTCTACAATCTAAAATCAATTATTATTATATATAAAAAAGATTTTAAGTATTAAACTGTAATAGTAATATTACCATTAACAACAATTTACAGTTAATTGGTACAAAGCCAAATAAATTCATTTGACAGTTGTTGTGCACGGATTGAAGTAATATGGCGTTATAAAAAAATTATAAAACATACGATATACGACTTTGGTTAAATGAGATACCTAGTGCATTTTTGGGAAGACTTCTTAAATGTGTTCTGTTGTAAGAAATCTTAAAAAAATCTAAGGTTTTAAGGATAATTATACTCATCCTTGTACCTGCGGAAAGAGAAAATAAATATACAATGAGTTAATTAAAATTTTTGGCATTACCATCGATATGCATTTATTTGTAATTTTGTTTCATTTCAATGGCTATCAGTATAAATGAGCCAATATTAAAAAATCAAATTCGATTTTACCGGTTACAAAACATGTAAAATAAAATCTGATATTAAATGACCGAGTGTTCCTTATTATGAAGCCAAGCAGATTTATAGGTATAGGCCATCCAGCGAATCAAGCGGTTTAAGTCATCGTTTAGGGATTTTTGAAATTTTCTTTATTTTTTTAAAATATATTTTATTAACGGTATTTTATTGTTTTTTTTTATTATTATCATGTATTTGACACCTTTAATAGAAATAGTTATATTTGGATATATTATTATTAAGTAAAATTTTGTAATTTTTTGCAAAATGACGTTTGATTAAATTTTTTTAATATTGGTTATTCTGAACATGTATATTACTAAATATTCTATGTCTATATTATACTTTTCAACGTGTATTGTGATTTCATTTTGTTTTTGGTTTCGTTGTTCATTGTCAAAATGTCAAATTCAAAAGCTTGTAGTTAATTTATTGACTTATTTTGAAAATGAAAAATAGATTGGTGGGTTTTTACTTTCAATGAAATCTAATATTGAGATAATATTTGGGTCTATTTAGTGGTAATAATAATTTGAAAATTAAATCTATATGTACATCGTGTGGCAAACGTTATACGCAATGTATAGAAACAGTGAGAAATTGTATGGTATACAGTATTCTGTATTTTTTTTAAGGATCTCACATAATACTAGATAGTTTGTTGCATATGCTACAAGAACGAAGAATTTATAACGGCGTAAGCAGTATCGTTCAGAATATTTTAAATAAAATTGGATTTCGCTGGAAAAATATTATACCAGACGTGTTTTTAAGAAAAATTTGGGTTTATGAAGATAACCCACAGATTTTAATCCGTTTTACATGCTCATGTAAACTTTTTAACATATGACGTCATTGTTTCTAGTGATATTGTATTTATGACGTAAACCGCTTGATTCGCTGGATGGCCTATAACATCTCTCCACATCAGCTATGAGTGCCCGTGAGGTGACGCCTGGTAAGCGCCCACACGGTGAAATATATCATTACCGATATCTACATGTGTTGTAGATACTGGCACACTCAGAAATGGGTAAAATGGGTAAAATGCCGTGATGATATATTTATTTATTTATATTTATTTCTATGTGTTCAATGTACAAAAAGTGGGCTGTTATGAAGGTACGAAGAGAGGAGAGAATTGAGGGAAGGAGGCAGAGAGAAAATGTGAAGTTTACGTAACAAGATTGTATGGTCAACTATGTCACTGGTACGACACTACTGTGTACATGTGTATTTGCATCTGGTGATCTTCAACAGGCTCGCTTTACGCAACCTTTGCGCACTAGCTACGGCGTACGTAAGATATCTGCCTAGGTATCTAGGAAGAAAGATTATTTATTTTGATATCAATGTTAATACTATAAAACTTAAACCTTTAAAGCCTTTTCCGAAACAATACATAGCACCCGGCGTTATGTCTAACAGTCTTGTCTGGTAGTTGTAATATTCTTGCTCTGAACTGTCCTACACACGAACGCCGTCACTCCGTCACTGGCACAGCTGGGCGTACTCGAGTACGCCCAATCTCCTTGCGTTACCCCTCCCTGGTCTAAGTTCACGCACACGTAGCCATGAGCACACGGACGGCACTACAGACAACAGTGTCGCTTCTGTTGACGTTAGTCATGTATATTCTATGACTCTGTCCAACGCCTTAGCAAAATCGGTGTAAACACAGTCAATTTGGCCCTTCAGTCAATAGCAAAGGCAACAAAGTGACTAACAGGCCTATTCTGTAAAACATTCGCTTAACGAATCGTTATCATAACGATAATCGTTGTTATGAAAATCGTTATTTGTATTTTACGAAAATCGTGATTTTTGTATTCTGTAAGATCGATCGTTAAAACATTATCGTTGAATTTAATTGATAACGAAATCGTTATATTTTTTTTTGTGATTGGTACTATTGTTTACTCAATTCACTACTAAAACTGACATTTAAATTTCATTTTGAAAATTGTTGGTGAAGATTTATATTATTATTTCATTTTATTAATGGCTATTTATTATCATTCTCTATTATATTAGATATGGATAAGTAAACTAGGGCCTCAAAAACTACAAAAGAACAATATGCTATTATGTAGACTTTCTTGCAAGTAATGTCGCTCTGAGAACAAATAAATATTATCCAAAGAATCCACATCAGATTGGAGAAGCATATGCTGAATTGGCTAGGGGATTCAATGCACTCAGTAAAATAAAGCATATGTAAAAGTATGATTAATATAGAGCACTTTTAGGTGATTTGGTATAGCAGTTATCATTGTATTTGCTTCTAGGAATGGCAACAGTTCAGTAAAATCTCTTGCGGTGACTCGTGATAATCTAAATAATTTTCTAAATTTTCCTGTGGGATAGTAAAAGGATTACTTTTATCTCTTAAAGCCCTATGAATTTTTCAAAGATTTTTCCTGTTAAATATATAGTAAAATTGGAATATAATCTGACATATTTTTAAAATGTATAATTACCTTTCATTATTTTCTTCGAAAAAGTGAAGAAATAATAATAATAATTCGGGATCACCATTCATTATAATGGCAATTAATATTTCAAGAATATTGAAATGTGATTGAAATGCAACAAATCGTTAACATAACGATCAGTTTTTTCTTGTCGTTAAAAAATAACGATTTTACGAAAATCGTTATCATCTTGTCGTTATGAACAATTGAATTTTTGCTTACAGAATACCACTTTAACGATTATCGTTATTTTAACGATATAACGATTCGATATATCATAACGATCGCTTACAGAATAGCCCTGTAAAATACATCAGGTTAGAGGCAGTAACGATTTTCAGTAAAACCATATATTTGTGAACACCTGCTCAACGAAGATGATTTTTAACAGTCATGTCAGTATCTTTTCGTATCCATAATTAAGATGTCGTTTGATCAATATTGCTTGTATCCATTTGATTAAGAGTATATACTATGATTTTAATTGTTTCGGAATTCCACTTGCATGTAGCATAAGTTATTGCTGTTTCCACTAGAGTCCTGTTCTCTCTTTCAGCAGAAACATTTTGCTTGGGACTGTATGATACAGTTTTCTGTTGAACCATCCCATGATTCTGAATAATTTGATTTTGATTTATAAATTCCAGACCATTGTCTGTTCGAATGGTTTTTATTGAATCTGCTTTTCGCTTGTTTATATAAATTATTCAAGGTTAGAAGCTACATCTGATTTTTTCTTTGAGAAATATGCGGTTCTTCAATGCGAGAAATCATCTTTAAGTAGGAAATAATACTTCGACTCTCCTTTCCAACTCTATCGGATTTCGTATTGCTTTTTGGGAAAGATGCTTTGTGGATTTTTCCAACTATGTATTCTTCACACTAGTTGTTATCCTTTTCCTTGAATGGGGTCATTTCAAAAAAAATAATTGTCGATTTTTTTTATAAAATCATGAAATCCATCTCATTTAATAAATATAGTAATAGAAAATAATATGAAATATGCTACTTTTCATTCATAAATTTGCTAATAAACATTCGCGGTTTTAAACACGGACTAAATTTGTGACGACACAAATTCATACTCACACAAAGACAATTCACTCTCACACACACACGCTTCACAACATGAAACAGTAACCTAACCTAAAAGTGTGACAGCTGACAGCAAAATATACAAGAGAGAAGATTATTATTACTTTCTATTTCTATAAAAGTACTAGTGCAGTATAAATTATGTAAATAAACCATTTATTTAAATAAATACCAAACCAAATAGTCATAGTTCTAAATTAAACCGGTAGAGCTCGACTGTCGTATCCGTGAATATGTGTCGTCAGCCGTTGAAATATTTGAAATTAAACACAACTTTTAAAAAATCATATCTCTGACTCTAAAGACTTATAAGATGAAAAACATACACATACATGTTTAATTTGACCTATTTTTCAAGAAAAAAATAAATCAGAAAATGTGAAATGACCCCATTGAATTTCATTGATTTAAGAAATTTTTGACATGAGAAAAAGTCTGATAGCTAGTTTTCTATACCCCTAGAAAATGTTTGAGAAGGATTACCAGCTTGGGACTATGACGTTACAAATAATTTCAGACATTCAAAAATTCATATCTCGTTTACTCTTTCGAATTTTAACATCGCATTTTCACCAGTATTCTTAGATTTTTGTATATAATCAGAAATTAAAAAAAAAACATTGGTAGAATACCTCATCGTTCAAGAGTTATATTTTGACAAAATCAAATTTTCGTTAGGTATCTAGGAGTCTATGATTTTTTTGACAAAACAAAATTACGTTACAAATGGTTCGTAAAGGCGCAAATATTCCATTTAACCGAAGTCGTACCTTTTATACATATAGTTTCCGATATCCAAGGGTGGCCTTCGATATCTGGACACCTTTGTCAATATGCAACAATACTTACCATTTCAATCATATTATTATCAAAATAAAAGAAGTACCAGTCGCTTACATTTTCTAGAAATTTCTTTTCCTGAAAGAAATTTAAGTTTTTAGTTTGACCATTGTGTTCAGTAATATAAACATTACACTTAGGTCCGCGATTTTCATATCCATTTAATACACTATCTAATGACTTTTGATTTATTAAATGTATAAATTTTGATAGATGACTAAAATATATTAGCAAGTAGCTAAAATTTTATTTGTACTTTATAATGATGTGGGGCTGAAGTTTTCTAAGCCCAACCTCACGGCATATCAGTGATGAGTATTTATATGTAAACAAAACTTCTTTACACTTTATATACAGAAAAACGTACAGAATTATATTATAAATAAAAAGAGTTGTAAAATTACTGTAATTTATTTTTTGGTACATTTCAGATTAATTTGCTGATTCAAAATCACCGACCGTGGCCGACTCGTCGCGCGTACAATGGGGTCGTTTACTTACGTAGAAAATCCAATAAATGACACTGCATAAGTAAAATAGCCCATTTAACATTACTAATAATTAAGTTAAAATTCATAATAACTTTTTCATATGCATGTATTTATCATACTTTAAGACTGGCACAAAAACTGTCGGTTTTTGCGGACGGTTTTCCTCTGGCAAAATGAGAGTAACATTTATGTAGTTTTTATGTTATCTTGGTTATGTGTTTTTGCTTTTGTCTCGTAATTTATTTGTCATTTTCCCTGAGGAAGGCGCCAGTTAATCGTGCCGAAACGTTGGAAATAATAAATTTTTACAGAACAAAAACTAAAAAGATTGTATTATTCTTAAAAAAACTAATTCCGAGTAGGCTATGATTATTATTCAATTAGAAAGTCATGTTGTCAAAATTAATTGTGAAATGAAATTTTAAGGAGAAAAGAATAAAGAAAGATACAGAATATTTCCATTCTCCGTTTTCTAATTTATTTCTATTTCTAAAGTACGGATTTAAAAAGAAAACCTTTCACTTAATTAGATAATATATTTGACAATATCTCGTGCCAAATTGATATTTATGGAATACTTTAAAATTTACATACTTTTTTTTGTTCAAAGCCTACTCCGGGTTGGGATTTACTTTAATATACTGCATAAATATCACTGTCATCAAGAATTACGAGAAACTGTATAGCTAGGGTTGCCAACTGACCTTTTTTGGAAAGGACAGTCCTTTTTTGAGCATATTTTGTCCTTGTCCTTTTTTCAACCAGGAAAGGACGCGATTTGTCCTTTTATAGTAAATTTTGTTATTAATGATATTTTTCTTATTATAAATATGAAAATGAAATAATTATTTCACATTTTATGTAATGTAATGAAATAATGATAGAATTTTAGAATTATTGATGTAGGGTTAACTAGTGTTAACTTGTCAAATTTGCTCTCATGCTCATGCTTTCCTCCTCGTTATTATTTTATTATAATTTATTAGCGCTAAATAACTGCTTTGTTAGTTTAAAAAATTAAAATGTAAAATTAGATATTGGCAGTTAATATTTTAAGGTTAGATATCTTATTGTGTTTTACTTCTTTTCTTCATAAAATATTGATTTTAATTTTTATTAAATTAATTAAATTTGCTTTATTGTACAGAAACTCTATATTATCTTGCATTAAAACACCTTTGACCTTGAAAATTTTCAAAAAATCGCCTGCGGCGCATTTGTTCTCAACTTTTAAATCCTACACACAATTCAGAAAAAGATGGCCGAAAAATGTCCTTTTTGTAATTTTGTAAAATTGGTAACCCTATGTATAGCATATAATTGCAACCTTTATGATATCATGACATATGATATCATGAACCAATACAGTTTACAAGTAAATAACATATACTTTTCTTCTACTGTAAAGCCTCGTGGAGGGAGACCAACGCAATAAAACAGCGAACTGAACAGTGAACCCAGTGGACCGGTCGCTGCGAATAGAGAAGGGACTATAATATTCATCCAGTCGAGTCCAAATTGAAAAAATCTTTTTTTGAAAATTTTGAGTTTGCTTAGACTAGTTGTAATGTTTAGTTGAAATAATAATTAAAATGTACCTAAACAATTAATTAGGGTAAATGTTCAATTGTACAGCTCTAATAAAAGTATTAAAAGGTAATTTCTTTCGACCATTCCATATTAAATGCTGCAACAAAATAGGCAGGAAAAACTGAAATATTCCAGACTAAAGAATAAAGTACAGATTCTATCAATAACACCCTTTTATCGTTCAACTAAATATTGTCAAACGCCGAAAAATTAAATTTTGGAGTACTTTGCTCAGTTTGCTATTCAGTTTACCATTTTCTTTCGGTGGTTTGTACGAGGCTTAACACGTTCACTGCTAACGGCGTCTTTCGACGTCACCAGCTTTTTATGGAGCAACACCTGTAACACACACCCCCTGTAAGCGTTCAAATAACACAGCCTAAACAAAAGCCAAAATAAAAATTTGTTCCAAATTATTAATGTTCTCATTATTCATTATTTCACAAAATATGCTTTTAGCCCCTTGGTGTATGTAAACATATATTATTAGCAGTGAAAGTGTTAAGATGATCCTATAGCGACGAGGCAATTGCTTCGCTAAAAAATATGCAGATGATTCAACTACGGCGTAGAAGACACAGTATTGATACGTCCCCTACTGTATATCTCAGGTAGAGAAGCATAACGAAGTGAAAGTAGCGCTTAGCTAAGACTATACTACTGAACTATGAGCGCAAATTAATAAGAATTTTAGAAAATAGTGTTTATCGCGCGAAACTCCTCAGCCTCTATTTCTAGGAATTTTAGTATAAATTTTTAGTATGTTAGTAATATAAAACCAATGAACAGGGCCGGCGCTAGGGGCAAGGCGGCGAGGAGTCCGCCTAGGGCGGGATTTTCTAAGGGGCGGCATTTTTTTCGATCGACGGCAAGGGAGAAATTTTTAATTTGTAAATATTTTTTACGTCTGCAATAAAAGTGAGAAAAAAGGGCCATAATGGTTCATTATTTCATTTGTTTGCGTTTAGAAAAGTGCACACTTTTATTTGTTAAAAAAGACACATTATAAATCCATTTTAATGAAAAAATTGTACTTTTTAACAGACATACGGACGTCATTGCTTCAAGAAAAGCTATCTGAATTAGCAATAATAGCTATTAAGCACGATAATGACCAACATGATGAAATAATTAATAACTGGGCACAAAGTAAAACAAGAAATCGATTAATTTATGTTTGCATAAGCTGTGATTCAGATTAGGAGTGGTTTAGAAAATAAGTATATTATAATAGAAGATTTTAGTATTTTTATTTCCTACACCACTCCTAAGCTAATTTTTTTTATCACTGTTAGATTTCGATAAGTTGTACATCCTTAAAAAGCTAAATACATTTTTTCAATTGTGTAAATTTCCAATATGGCGTCAATATAAAATCATAATTTTAATCTATTAACTTGAAATTTAATAGATATAAAAGAAATTAAGCATATTCGTTCAAAAGGAAATAAAAAAGTGTCGTAAAGAGTGTAAACCAAAATTCCATATTATTTCAGATTTAGAAGTTGTATCCATAAATAAAAATCAAAAATAATTGATTTTTTTTGCATTTATCTAGTGACCTATGATTTTTTCCGGAAAAACAAATAGATCTTTAAATGGTCTACTGATAGGCAACTTTGCTCTAATTTAACCGACTTCGTAATGGCGAGCCTGTAGAAGTAGTTATTTAATTTTATATTTTAAATAAACTACTCTCCCCCCTCCAATAGGGCGCAATAAAAAAAGATCGCCTAGGGCGGCAAAATAGTTAACGCCGGCCCTGCCAATGAACAATATGTTCCAAACGAAATTTTGAAATTTTACATAGGAATGATGATATCAGCTATCAAAAATAGCTGTTTTTCAAGTACTCATAACTTGGCACCTAAAAAATATTTTCAAAAAGTGTACGGTTAATTTGTAGATCATACTTTCTTCTTTCAAAATATGTATGGTTTGTAATGAATAGTTCAATAGTGCGAGCTGTAGCGTTTCGCACGAATCTCATGTTTTGCATCATTTTGAGGACTGCTATAGGATCGTCTTAAAGCATCGCACAAATAATAATGAATAACTTACCATTGTGATCATCACTTCCGATGAAATTATACCAGCAAAAAGTGCAACAGAAGCTGTCAAAGATAAAACAAATAACGCTTCAACAATTATTCCAGTTTTCATGTAGATAAAGCTAGTCGCGCCAACCACAAATACGTATATGAAGAACATTAGACCATAAGCAAACGGCACATTTTGTGATACAATTTTACTGACCTCACATTGCCTAAAATGTATATCGATCAATATTTGTAGATTTATGTTAGAATTTCGTTGATTATCTGTTATCTCCATGTTGTCCTCAACAATACTAGTTTCCATTGCTTCAATATCTTTCTCAATTACTTTATTTAGCTCATAAAATCGTTGGCCGCAGGTAATTGAATGCCCAGTATGGACAAGAACTGGATGTACGACGACGCAATGTAATAAATATGTTACATATGCTCTGCTTAGAGTTAGGGTTATGTCGTCATTGTTCATGGTAACAACTTGACAAACAATTAAGGAAAATACACTGATATATAACAACGTACAAAATAATATAATGGACACAACTACGACTTCACAATGAATTGGCACGTTTATTTGTGCCATGATATTTTCTATTTCTAAAATCTTGGTAAACGCAGAAACACTGATGTCTGCGTCTTTTATGACAGAAAACATTGTAAATAAGTTGTACATTCCTATTATGAAATAAACAACTGCAGTGATAATTTGATCAGAAGGCAATGTTTTATGTAAAATATAATTCTTGATTACATTCATAGCCATTATTGAGCAGATTACATGACCTGGAATTAGATTAATTTTATTTTATATTATATTAAAATTAAATAATTATATAGGAAAAAAAAATAGAAATCATTTGCTGTTTTTACTTCAAACTGTAGACATCGAAACGATGTATTATTTATATTCAAAATAAACAGAGCTGGGCAGTAACTAGTTACTTTAGGTACTTAGTTACTAACTAGTTACTTTTACGTAACTTCTAACGTAACTTAGTTACTTTTCAAAATATGGAAACTGTAACTGTAACTTAACTTGCTGCGGAAAAGTAGTTGGTAACTTTACGGTTTTTAGTTACTAGTTACTTGAGTAACTTAAGTTACTTAAAGTAACTCAGAAATTAGAATGTAACTTAAGTTAGTCAAAGTAACTTAAAAAGTGGAATGTAATTTAGTCATAAAAAGTAACTGGGGGGATTAAAATTTCTACGAAATATTTTGTTGAGGCTGATGCTTTTTTTAGAAACACTAACTAAAACTGTTTTGTTTTAAATAAATGTCTGTCCAGAGTGGGAGTGTTGAGCGCAGCATCTTGCATACCCTCTGTAATGTGTAACTTTTATTTTAATACATAATTAAATTCATTATTATTGTTGATTGATTTCAAGCCATAATAGATAATAAAATAAGTAATTATATTCATTAATAATAGAGTTTTTGTACGGTAAACAGAAAAACTAAAAATAACACATTATTTTAACTTTTAATTCTAGGATTAAAAAGTCACTAAATGTTAAATTTGACTTATAAAATATATTATTTTCAAATGTTTTCCTCGCTTACAAATGATACGTTTTAATAAATTATAATTATACTGCCACTAAATCATCAAAATTATTCCAATTTTCAGGTTATACAAAAAATAGTGTATTTTGTTCGTTGTTCCAAGGGTTGCAAGACTTGAATTCGTCTCATTTTTGCAAATTCCCTTCTCACAAGATAAAATGATACTTTCAATTTTTAAGTTATATTATAATGTAGGTCCGTAGGGCCTTTTTACCAGATTGTTTATCACAGCAACCGGGCCCTGATGGCCCCTTGTCAAAGCGGGCCCTAGGCCGTGGCCTCGTGGGCCTAGGCGGTAATAAGGCCCTGTAGGTCCGTTAACATTAACAATAATAATCTGATTGGGTGTTGCCAAGCAATAACGTTAAAATTTAGGTTAACGTAGTTAGTGCAAAAACTCCCTGATATGTATACTACACAATAACTAAGTCAACAGTCAAAGTCTACACTTCACGCCATTAAAAGTAGTTAGAAAGTAACTCAAGGTAACTAAGTTACTTTTAATGAGTAACTAGTAAATAACTTAGTTCTTTCACCAAAGTAACTGGAACTTAAGTAACTTAGTTACTTTTTTTTGGAGGTAACTGTAACTGTAACTAGTTACATTTTAAAAATAACTTGCCCAGCTCTGAAAATAAACATTTATTTCATTCACCAAAAAATAATAAAAACTGACATTTTCCTCATTTGTTACATTAACAAATCTGCCACCAGAAGAATTTTTTTAAACACGGTTTATGTGACAACGACGTCTATTTTTTACAAGATATCAAAATGAAAACTTCATGTTAGAAAATTTAGAATATTTATATTCGTTTCGTTTAAGATTAAAAATATCGGAGTATTAAAAAATAGAAATGACCTCATAAAATAATATGGTGTTATAAACATTTTTGATAAGATTTTACGAATATATAATATGTATGTGTAGTTACTAAATGGCGAGTAGCAGCCGAGTTGTTATCACATTGTGCCCTATTTTTGGTATAAAACAGGCTCCAAAAAAACACGTCTCAATAAACTGTCAAAATTCTTTTGTTATTTCAAACAGAGTATATCGAAAACAGCAGGGAAAAAGGTATCACTTTGGACATTATTGATTACAATTACAATAATCAAAACATTAACAGCCCGATTCACAAACAAGTTTAAGCTAATCCTCATTTTTGGATTAGTGAATTCTATTTTATTCCGGTATTTAAAATTATCAATAAAGGTAGATACTAGGAATAGATTAGACTATATTTTAAGATATAAACTGTCAAAATTAGGTGATAGGTAATAAAAAGTTATCCAACATTTACGTTCGTATTTCCTAACAAATATTTAATATATCAGAGTAATTTCTTTATTGAAACAAAATTACTTATTAAAGAAAAATTTTGTTAGGTGTAATTTATGTTTTAATTATTGTAATATTAATACTTGTCATTATTGGCTGGTAGCACAAGCGTGGTTCTAACACCGGTATCAACTAGAACCGTGTCAATGACTTGGCACATACTTCAGGGTTATTAACAAAATAAGAGTTGCCAATATACTGAATTAAGTCGAAAATGTACTGACGCCATATTCAATAAATTTGACACCATTATTTAAAACTGTTTTTTCCTAGAAACGAGTTAAAAAATCTGATGTGGCCAACACAAAACCTCCCGCTATTTAATTTTTATTAATTTAAATACATACCTACCTACGTATTTACTAACGCTGCAAACTGTTCCATTGCAGAAAACTATTGCTTTATTTACTATTTTCTTTTTAAAATGTCACTATTATTAATTTGAACTGAAGTGATAAGTTTACTGAGTGACATTTACTGTCAGTTACATTCATTTGAAAAATGAACTGTGTAACAAAGGAATAGTTTTTATCTTAGGCTTCGCGACTAATAAAAAAAATATTTTTAAATTTATCTGTAAAATATATAGAAAAAGTATTAATGTATTCTTGTAGAAAATTCAACAATCTTTTATTTTCATAAGACATAAAATTCGAAAAAATGGCATTTAATGGTATTTTTTGTAGAAAAACCATTATGAGCTTCAAGTAAAGTACCATTTCCGTTTATCCGATTTACACCAAAATCGATTGGCTTCTATTCCTATTAGAATAGGGTAGAAATACAAGGTTTCAGAATTTTCTGAATGATAGTATGTGAGTTAGAGTGCAAACAAAATTCGTACACATACACACATACACACATACACACACACACACACACACACACACACACACACACATATACACACATACAGACATCATCGTGAAAATGTTAAAAATGGATTCTAGGGACCTTAAAACGTGGTCATTTACTAAAATCTCGATATTAGATTTTTAGCACGATCCCTATACCTCCCTTACCAAGGGTAGCGGGAGGTAAAAACAAATTATATCAAATAATTTTAAATAGTGTTGGCAGATTTATTGAATATGGCTGTCAGTAATTTTTCAGCTTGATCAATATATTGGCAACACTTGTTTTCTTAACAAACCTGAAGTATGTGTCAAATCGTTGACATGGTACTTGTTAACACCGGTGTTAGAACCACGCTTGTGCTACCAGCCAATAATGACAAGTATTAATATTACAATAATTAAAACATAAATTACATCTAACAAAATTTTTCTTTAATAAGTAAATATTAATTTTGTTTCAATAAAGAAATTACTCTGATATATTAAATATTTGTTTGTTAGAGTATCTTTAAAATCAATTACATATTTATAACCAAAATATGCATGGTTCACATTATAGTGATATTTCCATAGGGTAAATGGACGACTGTAGTGATATGGCGACCATATCGTGACGTCAACATATTTCGCAAAAAAAATAATTAAATTGTTGTTATCGGTATAAAAATACACAATATATAGCAATTTTCATTTCGTTTACATTTATTTATATTCAAAATTCACATGCAACATGTAATTTCAAAACACCATAGACTTAGACGGACCCATTATATTTGACAGACGTAAAGGTAGTGAGGAAAGTAAAATTTGTATTATTCTGAACAAAAATTATAATAGTTATTTATGCAACAAATGTAAAAACCCTATGAGTGAAATAAGACACTTTTTATTTGAGTTGCATACAATAGTTATTTTCGTAACAAGTTATGAAAAATACCAAATATCATGCGAGTGCAAGTCAA
The DNA here is from genome assembly GCA_943142095.1 of Ophonus ardosiacus. Taxonomy (NCBI): domain Eukaryota; kingdom Metazoa; phylum Arthropoda; class Insecta; order Coleoptera; family Carabidae; genus Ophonus; species Ophonus ardosiacus. Next base: position 34,156,623 of record OW964835.1, read on the forward strand.
TACACACGAGCTAAGATATTTGTATTTCACAAGTTATGAACATTATTTTTTAGACGAGCATAAATAAATTTTACTTTTTTTACAAAACTGAAATTTAGGTTCAAACGTACGGACAGCTGACAAATGAATAATGTATACATATAGCCAGAAAATAATGACATAGTAACCTGGCAACCGTGTCAACTATTATGGTATGAAATATATCGTAACACTAATGTCATAAGTTCAACTTTCAGTGTTAGGATACGACGTTGATATGTCATACTTATCGCAATGGTCGTCTAAAAATTTTTTTTACGTCTGTAATAAAAGTATGAAAAAAGTGCTGTAACGTTTCATTCTTTCACTCTGTAGCGTTAAAAAAAGTAATTTTTTCTTTTTTCACATTTTCATTGTGTTAAAAAGACTTACTTTATAAATCCATTTTAATGAAAAAAAGTGTACTTTTTTAACAGACGTAAAAATTTAAGTAATGTACTTAAGTATTAGTCAAGGTAGTAAACTTTATTTGTGATGTTCACTGTGATATCTTCATTCGTTCAATCATTAATATTAAATAGTTACCAATGAGTATTATATAGTCCAAAATTTGTAGTTTTCTCCTACGGAGTTGAATCTTGTCATCGATAAGTGGAAATGTATATAAAAATAATCCATATACATAATTAAACTGATTAGCCCAGTACATTGCGTCAAGGACTGAATCATATCTTATTTTAAATTTGAATTTGTTTGCAATAATATTTATTATAATTGCTAGTTTGCCAGTTATTATTTGTAACACCCCACACATGTTTATGTATCTGTTGTAAATGCCACAGATTCAATAATATTTAAAATTATACATACCAGAGAATCCTACTTTTGTATAATTAATCATAATGAGATATAAATGACACTTAAATAATTTGTTTCCCGGAAGATGATTTTTTAGAATTATTTGATAAGGAAATATCTGTAACAACAGATTTTTTTTATTGATTTTCTATAATATTTTAGTTTAGATAAATTAAATTTCTTGTCTTTTTCTGTTAAATATCTCCCCAGTCAAAATGACCTCAGGAATAAAGTGTTTGAGTTAGTAACACGTGCTCATTAACAACCTGTATAGTTAGTGTTACCAACTGACCATTTTTGGAAAGGACTGTCCTTTTTTGAGCATATTTTGTCCTTGTCCTTTTTTAAACCAGGAAAGGACGCGATTTGTCCTTTTATAGTAAATATTGTTATTAATAATATTTTTCTTATTATTATAAATATGAAAATGAAATAATTATTTCACATTTTATGTAATGTAATGATATAACAATAGAATTTTTGAATTATTGATGTATTGGTACTAAATTAATTATCTACTAATATTTAGTTTATAATCTTCTCTAAACTGTGGCGGTAGCAGACGTAGAGATGTATGCTTTGGTGTTTGGTGATAACTTCAGAAGAATTTGTTAAATTTGTTTCATTGTAAACATAAACCAAAAAAAGTTTGCCAAAAAATGTCCTTTTCTGTCATTTTTACCTCTCGCTAAGAGAGGTATTGGATTCATGCTAAAATTCGCATACCCAGATTTTAGTGAATAAGTACGATTTAAGGTCCCTATAATCCGTTTTTAACATTTTTAAAATGATGTCTGTGTGTGTGTGTGTGTGGATGTGTGTATGTGTGTATGTGTGTATGTGTGTATGTGTGTATGTGTGTATGTGTGTATGTCTGGATGTTGTAGCCACGATTCCTCAAAAACTATAAGACTTAAGAACTGTTTAACTATGGATTCCTCAATCTGACATTCCTGGGAAGAGCTGAAAAGGTTTTGGTAATAATTGAACAACCGGAAGTAGTAGTTTTTAAAAGAAATTCTTCCAAATATTAATTTTTGAAAATTTTTGATATTACTAATTTTGAAGAACAAAATTCTACACCTGATACATTTAAATTTTTTTATTATATCTTCTATAAAATTATAGATAAAGACGCTATAATATATAGAATATCGGGATATAACAAGTCGAGTAGGCGAAACTACACTAAGGAAACCAGTTGACAAAGTCAAATGTTTATAATATAATTTGTAAATGACAGATTTAAGTGTCAAAAATCTACAGTTTTAGTGACATTTTGATAGCATTTTCTGGGAAGTACATTTAATCTTTCTTATTGTTTTATTAATTAAATATTTCAAATTATAGGTAATATGCATATATCCATCAGAAATACCGCCAATCTGGTTAATGAATTGGAAGAATTTGTGACATTTAGAAACTGCCTCATACAATGAAAAATAGATATAATTAGAATTATGTTTGTGCAGAAGACATCTTAAATACAATAAAAAACAATATTTGGGTAAAGTCCTGTAATATTTTGTTATAAAACGACGGTTCGATAGCAAAGTGCAATACAATACTTATATAGTCTAATATGGAAATGGCGAGAGGTCTTGTGCTGGCCACAACAGATTTTTTAAAGTTGGCATCCTGTTGTAACGTGTTAAGGTTCTCACGTCGGGTTGTGTTTTAAGGGTTGTTAAATTATTAAGTGTATCTTGTATTACCTAGTAGTTTATTAACGTTGAAATAATACAATTATGAATTATGAATACTGAATATCGAATATTGCTGTCTACTTATTAACTTGACTATTTACAAGTAACTACTTACTACTGACTAACTTTTTTACTCACTGTCCGGTACTAAATTTGACAGCATAAAATCTTAATTCATAGATGCAATTCGTAAATGGCCTTGATCGGACTTCTTTCAAAAATTTTACTGTACTGCATTTTTTCAATCAACAATAGCAACAGACAGACCAAGGCTGCCTAGCTACGTTGATTTGGTTTCATCATTGTAATATAACTATATCGTACTAGTACGAAATTCAAATCGTTCTAGAATACGATATTTTCAACTTTCTTAAATAGGCTACTGTTGCGATATCTACTATTTTCTGAAGTTGTCGTCTAAAAATTTATTTTAATTATGTTATAAAACAAGACTTCTTAATGAGTATATTACTAATCCTTGTGTTTTAGATTATAAATAGAACGTTTTTATCAATAATCCAAGTTGTAAATAATTCAAAGGCATTATTCTGCGAGTTCAAACATTATGCATTTATTTGTAGTATGTGTTATTGGGAGGTTCTGGCTCAGATAACGATCTAAGATTGACGTCATAGATAAGAGATTTTTAAGATAAGGATTGATGACGTCACGAGATTTTAAAGATAAGGATTTAGTGCCGATGGTGATGTCATAGGTACATTGAGATTTTAAGAACATCTTGAAGTTGGTTCTCAAGAGTTCTTAAGATTTCTTCAAGATGTTCTTATTAGTTTGTAAGATTTTCCAAGACATTGTTATCAGTTCTTAAGATCTCTTCAAGACGTTATCAGTTCTTAAGATTTATTTAAGATGTTCTTATCAGTTTGTAAGATTTTTCCAAGACGTTGTTATCATTTCTTAAGATTTCTTCAAGATATTTTTATCAGATCTTAAGATTTTCTATAAGATGTTTTTTATTATTTTTGAAGAGTATTGAGTTTGGTGTCTTTTCCCATTAATTCGGGCACGTAGATACGATGGTGGGGTTATTTTTACAATAAATTTATAATTTTATCAAATTAATTTATTATTAATGCATAAAGAGATAACATTTCCTGTTACAGATAAATGAGTAATATTTTTATACATTTTTTATTTAAATATGTTGAAGTTTGCTTGAAGATTAATTTTAAAGAGATAACAATTCCTGTCACAGATAAATGAGTAATATTTTTTTATATATTTTTGCGTTTCCTTTTTGTACTGATTAAATACTTGTTTCCTTGTTATATTGATAACACTCTATATAAATATTACATTTGTTTGTACAAGGTTTACTTAAAATAAAACTGTTCAACTAACTTGATAGTTGTTTCACTTGTTTTATAAAAATGGTTTTGTGGGAGGAGTGCAACACATCTTTTAAAAAACTAATATTTGTGGGCAAAATTATAAATAATGAAAACATTATAGATCCTAAAATATTTTTAAACGCATGCCTCTTAATATTATTAGAAAAAGTGGGCGAATTTATATTTAATTATAAATCACCAGTAAAACGAAATTGTAATTTAGTGTGTGAATACAAAATTAAAAAGGGTGAGAAAGAACATTTAATAGAAATATGTCATCAGTCAAAAATGGCTCCAATAACTCTGGGAGATGACTTCACAACATGGTATTCAAAATATGTAAAAGAACCCATAATAAACCACATGTCGGAGTTCGAAGAACGCGACAGTGGTAAAGCATTAAATGCTATAATTTATTTACAAGTTAATATTTTATTTTTTATTTATATAATATATTTAATATAAATTACTTTATTAGGTAAATATATATCAAAATTTGATGCAACAAATAGTGGTGGTTCTTCACACATTGATCTTCCTGAAAATATTAAAGCAAAAAAAGCGGTTATAAATGTGCAAAATGATGATCAAAAATGTTTTATTTGGTCACTATTTTCCGCGATGTATCCTGCTGATAGAAACGCTTCTCGCCCTTCTAAATATCCCCAGAATTATAATGAAATTTTTAATTTGTCGGGCATACATTTTCCTACTTTATTAACGGAAATTTCCAAATTTGAGAAACAAAATAACATATCAATTAATGTATATGGGTTAGAGTACAATTCTAAATTTAAAAATTATGATTTTGTTGGACCACTAAAGACACTAAACTCAATACCCTTCAAAAAATAATAAAAAAAAACATCTTATAGAAAATCTTAAGAATTGATAAAAACGTCTTGAAGAAATCTTAAGAAATGATAACAACGTCTTGGAAAATCTGACAAACTGATAAGAACATCTTGAAGAAATCTTAAGAACTCTTGAGAACCAACTTCAAGATGTTCTTAAAATCTCAAGGTTCCTTTGACATGACCTTCGTGTGTTACGTCACAAGGCAGCCATCTTGTTATATTACGTCACTAAATCCTTATCTTTAAAATCTCGTGACGTCATCAATCCTTATCTTAAAAATCTCTTATCTATGACGTCAATCTTAGATCGTTATCTGAGCCAGAACCCCCCAATAACACCTACTATTTGTAATTTTGTGTCAATAGGCTATTTCACCGTAATGAAAAATAGTAAAAGTTTATTGCAAGTATGAATGATAATAATTAAAGAATAAGAAAATTCCATTTTTTACTTGCAGTCGATCGACCTGTATTAAAGCCATGTTGATTAGGCATTAGAAGATTAGCCACATGGTTGTAAATTTTATCGTAGAGAACAATTTCAAACATTTTACTAAAATTAGATATAATCGTTACAGGTCTGTAGTTGATAATATTATTTCTATTGCCTTTTTACCTTCCGTCACCTTTAGGTAAGGAAGGTATTGTCTTTGGTCAAAAAATTCGGTAGTGAGTTTTTAATGAATAAGCACGTTTTAGGGTCCCTACAATACGAATTTACTATTTTTAAGATGATGTCTGTATGTATGTGTGTGTGTGTGTGTGTGTCCGTGTGTGTGTGTGTGTGTGCGTGTGTGTGTATGTGTGTCCGTGTGTGACAATTTTTTCTCCGACGATAACTCCAATACTACAATTCTAAAAATTATAATTCTTTCGTATTCCTCTTCTGTACATCCATATGAAGAGTTGATTAGATTTTGGTTATAATTGATCCACCGGAAGTACCCTTATTTGAAGTTTTTAACAGTTTTTCTTAAAAAAACGCAGTTAAATATTATTTTTTGACATTTTGTTATTATATTTATTAAAGAAAATACTCTTCTTTATTTGGTTTGATTATTCATTTTCCTTCATATTCAATAGATGTAGAGTTAAAGCATTATAAAGAAATTAATTTTCAAAAATTAGTCAGCTTTGTTATTTATCATGGAAACAGCTGACATAATTACTCAAAAAAATTTAATTGACAGATGTCAGTTGCAAGTGCAAAACCAAATATGGAAAAAAGTATAGGATCTAAAATTGGTATGTCATAGTGTTGCTCGCAAGTGACACGCAGAGAAAGGCCAAAGAGAAGATGGAAGGACATTACTTAGTGTAGTTTATGTTATAATTCTATTGGATTTATAGAACCTTTTTAAATGAACTTTTGGTATGGAATTTGTAAAAAATAGTATGTGTTCGTGGAATTGACGGAAGGTCTTGTGCTGGCCACAACAGATTTTTTAAACGTAGCATTTACCCTCGAAAGTTTCCAAGTTTCGGGAAACCATGGCTGACTCAGAATTAAATTAAAATTATTAATTAAGGGTTTAAGAAAAACTTATGCTCAATCTTTGATCAAAAATGAAGGTATTGCATAGTCATTTTTTGTTTGAGTTTTTCAACAGCTTTCATAACAACGTCTTCACTGACGGAATTAATAATGTATAGAACAGACTATAGCAATAAAGCAGAACAAATTCTGAACGATACGTTCACGTATCAACCTATATTATCCAGTCCCATTAATAAAATAGATAACAAATGTAAAACAAATTTGAAAAACATCGACAAAACGGGGTTGGTTATCCAGAACTCCCGTCTTGGTAGAATGTATATGCAACCGAAGATCCATAAAAATGGAATTCCTTTACGTCAAACCACATCTACAATTGACACCCCTACATATAAATTAGCATTAATTTTAAACAATAACATTTCAAAAGTAACCTCATCTCATTTGACCTAGTAAAAGATAATAATAGACCACCACCCCAATGGACTTTTAAAAATGCATACTCTTTGTTATTTATATTACTCTTAAATATGGCAGAAATAAAGGATAAACAAGTAATGATAAATAATTAAAATTTTATTTTTCTCGCTTTTTTTTCTGCAAAGTAGTCAATGTAGTCAATTACATTTTCAAAAGTACAATTTAAACAGTTTAAAAATATATAAACTACACTTACTTAAGGTTATTAAAAAAATATGTGTGCAACAGTAGATAAAAATTAAGTGATACTTAGTGTAAGTTCAGTTTTAGTAAGTGTAAATTTCAGAAACGTCGGTGCAACCGGGCATAAGAAGATTCATGTTCCCATATTATTTTCCACAAATTAAAGAAAATAGAGAATTATTCACAGGAAGAGAAGATAATAGTGTTATTGTGATGAAAACGTTGAATTTGAATCAGTGGCGGATTGTTTAAATATTCAGAAATGCCTGTTACTTTCACAAACCAAGAATACGCCGACATGCATTTGGTGTACGGAGAAGTGCGCCAAAACAGTCGTGCTGCTGTGAGGCGCTACAGGGAGTTATATCCGAATAGAAGAATTCCTAACCGAAAAGTATTTGTACAAGGAATAATCAGGATATGCTACCTTCTATTAAGCTTGTGTTCAGCAAAATGGCGGACACTTTGAACATTTATTATAATAAACTTTGTCAAAAATTAAAAATGATTTGTCTATATTCCGCCTATGACTTCAAACCTTAAAAAATCTGTTGTGGCCAGCACAAGACCTTCCGTCAATTCGATGTATTTTGTACAAATCCCATACCAAAAAGTCCTTGGAACAGATTCTATATAATATCATGTAAAATCGAACACGAACACATACTATTTTTTGCAAATTCTATACCAAAAGTTGATTCGAAAAGGTTCTATAAATCCAATAAAATTATAACATAAATATACACTAAGTAAAATGCACTAGATACTTCCTTCATTTCTTCTTTCCTCTATTTTATTAGGGGTCGCTGTTTCCTCTTCTCTTCCACTCATTCTTGTCCAACGCATCACACAGTCCTTTCTTTCTCAAGTCTTTTGCGATACAGTCCTTCCGTCTTCTCTTTGGCCTTTCTCTGCGTGTCACTTGCAAGGAACACTATGCCATATCAATTTTAGATCATATACGCTCCACTTCCAAATGACATCTGTCGATTAGAATTTTTTAATATATCATCTGTTTCCATGATAAATACCAAAGCAGACTAATTTTTCAAAATTAATTTCTTTATAACGCTTTAAATCTACATCTTTCGATTATGAAGGAAAATGTATAATAAAACCATATAGAGAAGAGTATTTTCTTTAATATGTATAATAACAAAATGTCAAAAAATAATATTTAACTGCGTTTTTTTAGGAAAAACTGTTAAAAACTTCAAATAACGGTACTTCCGGTGGAGTAATTATAACCAAAATCTAATCAACTCTTCATATGGTTGTACAGAAGAGGAATACGAAAGAATTATAATTTTTAGAATTGTAGTAGTGGAGTTATCGTCGGAGAAAAATTTGTCACACACGGACACACACACACACGGACACACACACACACGGACACACACACACACACACACACACACGGACACACACACACACACACACACATACATACATACATACATACATACATACAGACATCATCATAAAATCGGTAAAATCGTATTGTAGTGACCCTAAAACGTGCTTATTCATTAAAAATTCACCACCGAATTTTTTGACCAAAGACAATACCTTCCTTACCTAAAGGTGACGGAAGGTAAAAATGACGTATTGTTGTTTTCATTCAAACTACTGTGATTTTTAAATTATTGTTTATTGAAATAAATAATTCTTATTGGTCCACTTTAAAGTGTTTTTCTAGCTGCTACAAACAAATTAGAAAAGAAATGATTGCAGATTATGATACATTACAACCCTGTTTATTAAGTGGTGACGTATGGCAGATTACTTAAATAACACCCTGTATATAGACGACTGAACGACAGGGAGAGGAAGCTCTAACATTGTAGCCTGCTCGTTACAGTCGACGCGTTTTATATTCTCGATCTTTATTTACTATTTGTACCATTTTACTTAATAATAAAAGATATATATTTTTTTAAATAAAACTGTGTGAAACCAACCCTTGAGCGAGCCATTCCAGAAACTTCAACATTCACCTCGCTACGAAAAGTAAGTAATTAATATTTTTTATTACGTCACTAACTAATTTGATACGAAATGTAACTTCCAATCTGGCAAGAACCCTTTCTTAACTCTCGAGCGGGCGCGCCAATATTCATAACATGACAGGGCGCGCGGCGCACACAGTGCGCCAGACGAAACAGCGAAATTTTATGACTATTTTGAACAACATAACATTTCTTTACACATTGGAAGTTAAAGTAGTACACATTCTTAAATTATATTCAATGTTTTTTCTTTGAAGAAATAGCGTACAAAACTAAAAATAATAAAAAATAAACACTAATATAATTAATAATGAATGAAGATACACCCAAGTGTGAAGTTGAATTATTAAGGTTGAAGGAAGGGTTTAAAAACAAAAACCCCGAAGTATTGTTCACACTGTTCTTTTATTAAAACGTGTAGACCGGTTTCGGTTACTTAGTAACCATCCTCAGCACCGGTTTTTTACTACAATTAAATCAAAACAACATTATAGCCACACGGCACAATTTACAAATAAGAAATATTCAAAAACATAAACATATTATTAAAAAAAAAATTGCCTTAATTCATTGTTAAATTAAATTGTTGAGTTATAAAAAAAAAGTGTAACATTCTAATAGTACAAATTGCAAAGTATAAAATTCAAAAACATTACATGTATTTATAAAAAAATAAATAAATAAGAATATATAAAATAATAAACCATAATTAATACTTACACTTGAAACTACAAAAGTGTAACACTACTACTGCGCGAGGGAAACTGTACAATGAACCCCAAAAAATTTTTAAAAAAATATATATTTTTTACAATTTTTTTTTTAACAAAATTTCTTTTAAAGTTGTCTGCTCAGTAGCTTGTCTATCAATGAGTTGGGAGTAATGAATTCGTGAGAATAGCCTTGCAAAAAATAGCAAAACATTGCTAGAATTCGCCAATCAATTTAAAGTAATAATTCCAGGAGGACTTGGTCGTTCAAACAATGTTTTCTGTCTTTGATGGTAGATTTTTTAATTTCTAAATTTTCTAGAAAATCTAAAATTCTTCCATTTTCAGCAATATGTAATATTTCATAATTTTCTGAAATATCAAAATTATGGTCTTTGTCTAAAAGATGTTCTGCGAAAGTGGAATGACTATTCTGGAGTTTAAACGCTCTCAAATGTTCTTTAAATCTGATTTTGAATTTTCTACCCGTTTTTCCAACATAATAACAGTCACAATCACCACATTTCAGTTTGTAAAGCCCTGATTTCTCTAATAGTTCAAGATTGTCAACTTTTTTGCAAATTTCTCTTTTTAAACTTGAAATAGGTTTAAATAATACCTCGATTTCTGATTTCTTCAAAAGATTCTTAATTTTATAATTAATATTCCCTAAAAACTGTAGGCTGACTCTTTTTGATATACCATTGTTATTATTATTTTCTATATTGTACGCCCTTAGTAAATTAAGTTTATATCTTTTTTTATTTATTAATTTATCAATAATTTTAGGGTTGAAGTTATTTACTATTGCTAATATAATTGTTCGATTTTATTCGTCCTCTGATTGAATAGCTCGAAATTTTGAGAAAAAAATATTGCTGATTGTGTGTGATTTGCAAACAAAGTATTATAAAGATGAACAAAATAAAAAATTAGATAGAAATAAAAATAATCAAACGAGTTTATTTTAAAATACTATCTGTCTGCTACCAACTTCAACGAATAAATTGTCGTTTGTATTACTGCAACTGTAATGATACTAAAAACAATGGTAACATATTGTGACCAAAGGTCCAAAGAAGGAATAGCGTGAGTGACAAAACATCTCTTCGCCCAATAACAATTTTATGACACTTTTGTTGAACTTGGCGCACTCAGTGCGCCAGCGCGCCTGCTCGAGGGTTAAATTTTATTAATTCGGGTTAATTCGCCTTATAAAGGCGGGTTACAACAAACTAAATAATAATAACACTTTCTACAACTTTGTTGGATAAAACTTATGATAAATGTATAAGCGCATGTAAAAATAATATTCAAGATGACTCTGTATTGATTATAGACTGATGGAAAAATATGTCATCAAATGAAAACCGGTGCAACAATGATTCATTGTTCAAATAAAAGGCAATCGTTTTTAAATTCGCGAAATATGACTCGAGTTTTAAAAACATGTGAAAAATTAGCACAAATTATTGAATCAATGGTATTATATAAGGATATAATAGGACTTTTTCCGATATAGTATCAGATAATGTAGTACCTGTAGTAGCCATACTGCCAATTTATCGTGCTGGACAAGGCATTGATAGAACAAGCTGTAATGGTTTTATAGTTATTTAAGTATTAGGGCAGTAAATGCTTCCTACCAGTTGAGGATGATTTTGGATATCGATACAAAGTCGAGATCGCCAATATATCCGATACCGATAGAAGAGCACTTACTGACCGCAATGCTTATTACGTTTTTTGCACGATCGACGCACAAAATTTAAACAAATAAGAACCGGTAAAAAAAACACGATCATGTAAAAAAAGTATTCAAGCATCCCGATCATGAAAAAAATGATAATTTTAAATGGAGGCCAAAGAATTAAATTGCCCTGTGAAGTAAGATGGTGTTTTATCAGGATTCCTTGTTGTGCTTAAGGAAAAATGTAAAACAATGAAAACAATAGCTGCAGAAGAAAAGGGAGAGAAAATTAAAGAAAATGTTTTCACATTCTTACACATTGGACAATTTATAGAAGATGTTAAGGATAATTTAGTATGATTAAACCCTATATGCAAAATCATCAATTCTTGCCAGAGCAAAAACGCGTCTATTGCCGTTGCAGCAAATATGTGGTTATGTTTGGAAATTGCAGAATCACGCCAAAACAGTTTAAAGAATCAGTTGAAAAGAGGAAAAAGATGGCATTTTATATGCTTTAGTCGCTTATTATTTACATTCTTCTTTTTCGAACATAAATTGACAAAAGAACAAAAAAGAAAAACTAAACTGATTCTTTTTACAGAACCTTAATTCTAAAGGTTTAATTGAATTAGATTTGTTACAAAATAAAAGTGCAATATTTAAACTGTTGTGACGTAATCGGTACCTACCTTACCAAAGTACACGATCACTCCACACATATAACTGTCCCGTAGCCCTGTAATTCAGAAGCAAAGTGTCGCGGGTTGTAATAAAGGAATGAGAGCAGGGATGAATTGCTGGCGCTAATGAGGGTGTAAAAATGGGTGGTGTGCGCCAGGCCACCGCTGATACTCGTGTGAATAAGTAATAAAAACAGAATAAAAATATATTTACCAATATTTATTGCCGGTACTTTACAATTGATTTCCAAAATATAATTAAATGATGGCAGAGTGCTCAAACGTAGTACAAAGGAAATTTATAAATACTTTTCTGAGAAGGGGACGCTTCAGTTGGACTGGGTGAATCCAGTCCGCTTGGGGTGAGTTGTGCTGCGACGACGCAAGAGCAGGCGTTGAGAGGTACTGCGCTGTGAGCTTAGTGGACCGATTTGGTTGAAGTAAAACTTTGTGATTCACTTCATTTGTAAGACTAAGTGGAATACCTTTACAATAAAAAATGTCTTTATAATCAAAGCATAATTTTCTTAACTCATCTTTCTCTTCCTTGTTACAATGATCTAGTCTTATACAGCCCGATTCACAAAAAAGTTTAAGCTAATCCTCGTTTTTTGATTAGTGAATTCTATTCTATTCCGGTATTTAAAACTTAATCTTCATAATATTATCAAAAAAGGTAGATACCAGGAATAGATTAAACTATATTTTACGAAATAAACTGTTAAAATTAGAGTAGAATTCGCTAATCCAAAAATGAGGATTAGCTTAAACTTTTTTGTGAATCGGAGTGATATTTTATAAATTTTGTTGTAATAAATTGTCAATTTCGGTGTCAATTTCATTATCAGTTTCCATTTTTTCAATAAAATGTAGTTCAATAGAATTTAGATGTTCGATATTCAAAGGTTGATGAATATCTAATTTTTCTAGATTTTCTTTCATGTTGGTCACTGTTATCGCAAAATTATTCACAATATTTACTATAACTTTGAGCGATTCAATATCGTTTTTGCAATTTGTGTACTTTAATAGTCCGATTCCGTTACTTTGGGTACTAGTATTTTTCTTAGCATACTTACGCGAGGTTTTATAAATATGGAATAATTTTGAAAATTATTTTTAGATTCTTTTGTATTTCTGCCTCAAATACTGTAGGTACATTCGCAAAAGGAGGTTGTTAATCGTTTAAGAGTTACAATTACATTGGCATTTAATTGTCTTAATAAATCTATACCAATAAGTCTATCATATTTCTCCTAAATTTGAAAAGATAAAACTTGTGACTTTCGGGAACATTAAAAATTCGAAACAGGGCTATTTCAGCTACTTCGTTATGCAAAGAGACGTCATGAGCTGTTTGAATATTGAAATTTTCATTAAAAATATAAATTTGATAAAATTTATAGGCAAGATTAATTAAACTTTTAGTACTACCAGTGTCAATTAACAAATTTGCATTAATTTCGGATACGTAAATATGGTGTAGATTTGCTTTTAATGCATTTAACTATATTACGTTTGATTCGGGTTTATTGATGCCATATGAAAATTTTGTTTACTCTCCACGTGTTCGAGTTCATAGGCATTGTTAATAAAGGTGTAACTAGGTCCGTTATAATCAGCAAAAGTAATTATAATCTGCCTCGGAATTCTCATATGCAGGCTGTTCTTACAAGTTTCATTTTCTGCGGAATATTGAATTTCGATTTGTATTTCGAAATTATTATTGTTAATATCATGATTGTAAACTTGGTTTGATGTAAAAGATTTTTGCATAGACATTCTGGTACGAGCTGTTGTAGTGTCCATTGGCTCTGGTATATACTCTTTGGGTGTTGTTGATTTTGAATAGAACGTACAGGATTTTGAGGGAAATGTTGTCTTTGTAATGGTATAAAATTTGAAGGACGCATTGAAATTTGGGGTTGTCGATATGCAAATTGGGGAGGACGCCAATTAGGTTGAGTATTTGTTTCGAAAAATAAATTTGCTCGGATAGCCATCAAGTTTGGTCTTGGTGGTTGTTGTCTGGGTATATTTACAGGTATTTAGGGTCCTGGATTTGCACGAAAGTATTGCATGTTAGGTGCATAGCCTGTATTTGTTGGTACAGTCTGTCTGATTGGAATTATTCTGTGTGTTGGTCTAAATGTACTTTGTAAATTTAAAATATTTTGTTTCTGAATGGAATATAAGAAACTTTCTCTCCGACGAAGCTCATGGCTTCTTAATCTAACGTTTGATTGAATATTTTGAGGTAAACCTCTTATGTGTGTTTTAAGGGTCATAACTTTTTATTTGCAGTGCTTTTTCATTTGTCATTTCTGTTTCTTGTAAATTTACATTATTTAGTAAATGTGTTAAATTATTGAGTTCTTTGTTGAACATAAAATCGTTTCGAAATTTTAATATTAATAATTAAAAAACCGTCTATTTAATTATCTTTTACAAAAATACATATAATGGATAAGTGGATATGAGCGGCTTACAATAAAATAGTTGTTTTCCTTCTTCTGACTCTAGGTGCCTATAAGTTCGTACGAGTATGTTCTTCTCCTAGGGCTTCTTATCTAGGTGCCTATAATTTCAGACGAGTTTGTTCATCCCCCAGGTCTTCTTAGTGCTAGGCTGGCTTCGGCGATGATTGTCCTTGACAGTAGTTGTAATTTCCTTCTTTCCTCTCCTTCTGACTAGGTTCTTGTGGACGGCAGGTAAGACTTTGGTGTTGAACCGATATGCGCTAGATTTTCACCGTTGCACTACTGAACCGACCGTTAATTCTCGACTAATCGTTGAAACGAAAATTGTTCGTACTGTACGTCCAATTTCGAAAATCCTACCGACTGCGCCAATTATGTTTGTCAAATTGAAAGGAGGTTTTTTTTTAAAGGAAAAATTATAACTTTTTTACTTTATTCAACAATCACAAAACTACAAATTTCTAACTACTTACTGCTAACAATTATGAACTCTGTGTTCTTTTGGTACAATACATATTTCGTATTTCTTAAGACGTAATGGGTTTGTACTTTAGTGAAGTACTTCGTTGTGATT
The DNA here is from genome assembly GCA_943142095.1 of Ophonus ardosiacus. Taxonomy (NCBI): domain Eukaryota; kingdom Metazoa; phylum Arthropoda; class Insecta; order Coleoptera; family Carabidae; genus Ophonus; species Ophonus ardosiacus. The sequence continues at coordinate 34,171,682 of OW964835.1, forward strand.
GCGATTGATTTTCTAAAAAAATGTTAAGAGCAATCACACTGTGTAAAAATAAGAGGCTACTTTAAATTGTAAAAACTAGTAAAAACGAAAAAATTAAGTATAATGAAAATTTTGATACATTTATTTTTTATTATTTATAATCAACTAAACTCATTTTATATTTTATCGTCAAGACTGTGCTGTCTGTGGCGAAAATATTTCGTAGTAGCCACAGGTTTACAGGATGTAACTAGTGTTACCTATTTTCGACCCATGTATGACCGATGCGAGTACAAGACAGTGGCGTACAATAGAAATTATAGTATCAACATTTAACTGGAGTTCTTTAGAAAAGATTGTTAAAGATGGGAACATATTACGAAACTCAGCTAAAGTTTAGTATAATAGGGCTATTGCAAGAATTTTAAAATGTTTTCTAAATATTAAATTTTAAAAAATATTATTCTTTTAATAACCACAAATTTGAAAATATCACGAAATAAGCATTAGATAGGTTACTATTAATTATTGAAATTCGTGCAATATTTTGAAAAAATCACGAGATTTGAATGTGACGTCAAAGTTCATACAATATAACATGTGACAAACTATCGCCTACTCTTATTTATATAAATAAAGTAGGTGATGGACAAACTGTTTTCTTATTGGCTATGAATGATGTGCTGAATGTACGTTTTCGTTACAGGAGTGAACGGTTATTTTTCATGACTATGTCAGTCTTTTTGTTTAATTATTTACGAATATAACAACAAATTTTTATTTTTATTACTATAAAAAATATTGCATAAACTTTCAAAATACTTTTTAAAAAATACGAAAACGGCTTATTCGTACCGACCAAAAGTGAGAGAATGTGAAAGTTTCCGTACCGCACTCATCGACTTATTTCCTATATTAATTAAAGGTAAAGAAAGCAATTTTTCTTAATTCTGATGGTTTTAATTCTTATTCTGAGTACGTAAGAGACAAAATTAATATTTTATATAGAAGAGAGATAACGTTTACTGAGCCATAGATTGTACGTTTTTTAAGTAATATTATTATTATCATTAAAAGGTGGAGCACTTTAAGCGCTAGTCACTTTTATCACTGCGACTCCAAAGTTTTCATTAAGCAAGTTTCTATTCCAAGAGTCAGTTTTCTGGTTTCATTCGCCGTAAGGTGCCTTTGTCTAGATGGTTAATTCTACTTGCGGTCGCAGCTTCATATTACAGAGGACAAAAACCAGTAAAGATACCATCATAATTCAAAGATTATTTTTGCTAAGTTGTAATAGCTCCTTAAAGTTTGTCGACGAGGATGATTATGCAACATTCTGTGATGATTGATATTGTTATGATCAAATAGTAATTAGCCGCCTCGGTGGCCGAGCGCGTTAAGGCAGCGCTCAAGAGACCTTCTCCGCTCGGCTCAGGGGTCGTGAGTTCGATTCCCCCCAAAGGCTCGGATGTTGTGAGTGTCCCAAAAATACTGATGTTTCTGGCTAAATATTGTCCTAATTTGGACGATAAAAGCCATCTACTTAACAAAAAAAAAAAATAATAATTATTGGTAATTAAAATAATTAGAGTCTGACTGTGATGTAAGGACTATTCAAAAAACCAAACATGTTATCGCAGCACCGCTCAGTTTATATTGAGTAGTGATCGGGTTACCGTCAATGTCTGTGTATGAGGGTTGCTCTTTGATAGAATGAAATAATTATTACAAATTAAAATGTGTTATCTGTAACAAATTGTCAGTTGAATTCCTGTCATTGTTACATTTATTTATGATTTATAAGTGAGCAGCTTCTAGCATCCGAATGTGACAAGTAGCTGTATTTATTTTTTACTACAAATCCCATTTTGTCGGTCGGCGGGAATCGAACAGTTGGAACATGGTTTGGTGACATCACTACGAGCTACAAGAAATGCGCTCACCTATTCGGCCACCAGGCCGACTTCTTAATAAAAATTATTACAATTTTAGCCATGGTTCTAAATTTTGCAAAGGATTGTTTACATAATGATTTGCTTTCGATAATATTTTCATTGAATGAAATATGTTTTTCCCTCTCTTCGAGACCTCAAAAGTTTTTGACATTAATATGGCACTTATATTGTCGCACTTTAATGATTAAAAGAAATCTTATATTACGCAGCACATTTTCAATATTGTGATATTTGGTTTTAGTTCAACTGAACTAGTTCAAATATACTACTATGTTCACACTACAAAAATTCAAATACAAATACATATCTTATTTTTCTACAATGTGTAATCACACTTTTGATTCAAGTGCATATATTTTATCCTTAAATTTTATATTTTATTCTTGCCAAATTAAAAGAATTGCATCAAGAACACAATAAACGAAATATATAATTCTATAATCTGAAATCAATGATTATTATAAAAGAAGGTTTTAAGTAAAAAACTGTAATAGTAATATTACCATTAAAAACAATTTACAGTTAATTGGTGCAATCCCAAATAAATTTATTTGACAGTTGTTGTTCACGGATTGAAGAAATATGGCGTTACTCTAAAAAAAAAAACGGTAGACATTTACTGATGTAAGAGTAAGTACACAGTGTCCGGATTTAGAAGGTGATAATTCAGATCTCGTAATTTATAAGACATACGACTTTGGTTAAATGGGATACCTAGTGCGTTTTTGGGATGTCATCTTAAATGTGTTCTGTTGTAAGAAATTTCGTAAATATAAACTGAAAATCTAAGATTTTAAACGTAGGTACACTAACCCTTGTACCTGTGGAAAGAGAAAAAATATATATGTTAATTAAAAAACAGGTTAAAGGTGAAACACGTTTTGTTATCGACTTTGATTCATTAATATTGCTCATTTATAGTGATAGCCAATGAATTGATACAAAATTACAAAAAAAAATTCATATCGATGGTGATGTCAAAAATTCGAATTTCAAATCTATTTTAAGAAGAAAATAATAATTTCGCCTTCTAAAAGTCATCAGCAGAGAAAAACGATTAAAGTTGACATGTTTTACATTTTGCCTAATAGGCAACAATTTGGACTATTGAACATGAATGATAAAAAAAAAACCGTTACCTCCATCTAGGTTTGTGAAGGAGTAAAGCGTGTGTACAATTCCAACCAGCGTTTTAAATGTTTTATTTACATTTATAAAAATTAGTTTATGACATCACCTCACTTAGTGAGAAGTGTGTTATTAAACAAAATGTAAAATGTTACAGCTTTAGCTCTTTTTATCCGCTGATGATGAGAGTTTGTAGACACTCTTAAAACGTTCAAATGTAATGTATAAAGAAGTTTAAAACAGTAACACTAATTAAGCAGACAAAATCAAATTTTCTTGCCAATGTACCAATTTAAGAGTTTTTATTTATATTTTCAAATAAAGGTACAAATAATTTAATTTTGCACCTAAGTCACTAAGAAGATTTTATTTTTGGATTCTACACCCAACAAATTTAAAAATAATTAACAATAATTAATTTGTTATTCTAAATCAAATTCCACTGATTTTCATTTTGGAGAAAAGATAATATATTGTTCAGGCATAAATATCGTGACATGAGGCGGAGGTTTCAAACTATTTAAATGTTGCAAAGCAACAAATAAGTCATTTGATAATTTTTATTGTTAACAATTCCACTTAAACTATCAAATGTTGTTGGTGCTATTTATGTTGATAACTTTCGAAATAAATTTTTTATTAGGTATCTAGAAGCCTATGAATTTTTTGACAAAACAAAGTTACATCTCAAATGGTTCGTAAAGGCGCATATATTCCACTTAACCGAAGTCGTGCCTTTTATACATATAGTTTCCGATATCCAAGGGTGGCCTTTGAAATCTGGACACCTTTGTAAATATGCAACAATACTTACCATTTCAATCATATTATTATCAAAATAACAAAAGTACCAGTCGCTTACATTTTCTAGAAATTTCCTTTCCTGAAAGAAATTTAAGTTTTTAGTTTCACCATTGTGTTCCATAATATAAATATTACACTTAGGTCCGCGATTTTCATTTCCATTTAACAGACTATCTAATGGCTTTTGATTTATTAGATGTATAAATTTTGATATGTGAATAAAATATATTAGCAAATAGCTAATAGTTTATTTGTCAAACGGTACTTTATAATAGTATGGGGCTGAAGTTTTCTAGGGATCGAGAAATTCCCACTTCCCAATCTCGGGGCGGGAAATTGCCACAACCCAACCTCGCGGCATATCAGTTTTGGGTATTTATATGTAAACAAAACTTCTTTACATTTTATATATAAAGAAAAACGTACAAAATTATATTATAAATAAAAAGAGATATAAAATTACTGTAATTTATTATTTGGTAGATTACAAGCTAATTTACTGATTCAAAATCACCGACCGTTTAAATTATCCGGTAATTATACATTACCGCAATATACGTTATACGGGCTCGTTTACTAACGTAGAAAATCCAATAAATGTCACTGCATAAGTAAAATAACCCATATAACATTACTAATATTTAAGTTAAAATTCATAAAATTGATAACTTCTTTGCGGACGGTTTTTCCTCTGGCAAAATGAGAGTTTTCCTGAGAAGATGCATGTTCGCCGTCCTAGTTAATACCAGGTATGCATAATGTCTAGTAAATTATATACTTACAAAATAGATAACATTTATACATACATACATTTATGTTACCTTCATTAACTATTTTTGCTTTTGTCTCGTAATTTATTTGTCATTTTCCCCCCAGTTAATGGTACCGAAACGTTGGAAATAATAAATTATTTTAGAACAAAAACTGAAAAGATTGTATTATTCTTATTCCGAAAGAAACTAATTCGGAGCAGGCTATGAACACAGAAACGTATGTCTGATTATTATTCAATTCGAAAGTCATGTAGTCAAAATTGATTGTGAAATGAAATTTTAAGGAGAAAAGAATAAAGAAAGATACAGAATATTGACATTCTCCTTTTTCTAATTTATTTCTATTTCTAAAGTACGGATTCAAGAAGAAAAGCTTTCACTTAAATAGATAACATTTTTGACAATATCTCGTGCCAAATTGACAAATAACATCTTTTTATCGTTCACCTAAATACTGACAAACGCCGAAATATTAAATTTTGGAGTACTTTGCTCAGTTTGCTATTCAGTTTAGCATTTTCTTTCGGTGGTTTGTACGTGGCTTAAAGCATCGCACAAATAATAATAAACTTACCATCGTGATCATAGTTTCCGCTGTAATTACAAGGGTAATAATACCTGCAGAAGACATCAAAGATAAAACAAGTAACGTTTGAACAATTATCCCAGTTTTCATGTAGATAAAGGTAGTCGAACCAATTATAAATACATATATGAAGAACACAAGGCCAAAAGCAAAAGTCACATACTGCGATGCAAGCTTAATGCTCTCACATTGCCGAAAATGTATATCGATCAATATTTGCAGATTTATGTTAGAATTTCGTTGATTATCAGTTATATCCGTATTGTGTTCAACAATAATAGTTTCCATTGTTTCAATATCTTTCTCAATCACTTTATTTAGCTCATAAAATCGTTGGCCGCAAGTAAATGATTGCATACCATAGACAAAACTTGGATGTACGACTACGCAATGTAATAAATATGTTATATAGGCTCTGCTTAGAGTTAGGGTTATGTCGTCATTATACATGGTAACAACTTGACAAACAATTAATACAAATAGACTGAAATATAGCAATGCACAAAAAAATATTGTGCTGACAACTAGGACTTCAAAATGAATTGGCACGTTTATTTGTGCCATGATATTTTCTATTTCTAAAGTCTTAGTCAACCCAGAGACACAGATGTCTTTGTCTTTTATAACAGAAAACATTGTATATAAATTGTACATTCCTATTATGATATAAACAACTGCAGTGATCAGTTGATCAGAAGGCAATGTTTTATGTAAAATATAATTCTTGATTACATTTATAGACAGCATCGAACAGATTACATGACCTGGAATCAGATTAATTTTATTTTATATTTTATTAACATTAAATAATTAATTAGGAGAAAAATAGAAATCATTTGTTGCTTTTACTTCAAACTGTAGACATCGAAACTATTTATTATTTATATTCAAAATAAGCATTTATTTCATTTAAATTTGTGTTATTCTGAACAAAAATTATAAAAGTAATTTTTTAATGTCTACAATTCTGAACTACACGATGATAATAATATTTAAATAATGTACTGAAGTATTAGTCAAGGTAGTCGAGGTAGTAAACTATTAGTGCCGTTCTCTCTGATATCTCCTTTCGTCCAATCATTAATATTAAATAGTTACCAGTGAGTATTATATAGTCGAAAATTTGTAATTTTCTCTTTCGAAGTTGAATCTTGTCATCAATAAGTGGAAATGAATATAAAAATAATCCAAATGCATAATTAAACTGATTAGTCCAGTGCATTCCGTCAAGGATTGAATCGTATCTTATTTTAAATTTGAATTTATTTGCTATAATATTTATTATATTTGCTACTTCGCAAGTTATTATTTCTAACACCCCACACATGTTTATCATGTTTATGTGCCTCTTTCAAATGACACAGAGTCTATAACTATATATAAATACATGACAAAGAACCCAACTTTTGTATAATTAATCATAATGAGATATAAATGACACAGAAATCATTTGTTTGTCGGAATATGATTTTTTAAGATTATTTGATAAGGAAATATCTGTAACAATTTTTTTTTATTGATTTTCTAGGGTATTTTAGTTTAGATAAATTAAATTTCTTGTCTTTTCCTGTTAACTATTTACACATGGTTCATATTTCATTTTCTTTACATAAAATGTTTTCTTTTCTTGTTATTTTACCTACATATTTATTTTATTTCATCTGCGATAGTGCGTAAAATTGATGTTTATTTGATAGTTTTAAGTTTATAAAACGGTTGTTTAGTAGTCATTTAAAATTTTTAAACAGGCAAAAATTGTAAAACCTCTTCATTCATAAAAGAATTCTTATATTTATTGGGTTATTATTATTATTATTTTTTATTGATTTTCTAGGGCATTTTAGTGAAGATAAATTTAATTTCTTGTCTTCTTTGTTAAATATCTACCCATGCTTCATATTTCATCTTCTTTACTTAAGGTGTTTTTTTTTTATTTTACCTATTTATTTTATTTGCGTAAAACTGATGTTTATTTGTTAGTTTTGAGTTTGTAAAACGGTTGTTTAGTAGTCACAAGTTGCCGAGCAACAAGTGATTAAAATTTTTAAACAGGCAAAAATTATAAAACCTCCTCATTCATAAATAAAAGTATTTTTTATATTTATTGGGTTATTAGAGTCTATCGTAGATAAAATATTGTACGCTACACTTACGCAAAGGATCTTTAGTCACTCACGGGTTTTAAAACCTGCGCTACACTCAGGTTTACTTGAAAACCATTATATAGGGAATATAATGTTAAATATCTTATTTTTGCAGTAATTACCTACCTATTAATTTTAGACAAAAATGTTTGAAATAAAGAGTGCAGATAATAAAATTCAACACCTAGATCACTAATCGGATTTTATTTTGCACGTTTTGTAAGATGTAACATCGAATTTGAAATTTTATAAATCTTGTACATTTGTAGGGATACCCATAGAATTGACACAAACTTACAAATAAATGCATACTAATTGACCTGTCAGAAAAATTAATTCATTAGATATACATGGTGTTAATGAATAAGTATTACAAACTTTAACAGCTTATTCCTGAGGTTATTAAGCAAAATATTTTATATGAAAGTTAAATCCGGAAATATTTCGTTACATAGGTACAGCCCTTTTAAAGTTCACCTCTCCAAACACATTTTTATTTTAATAAATAACACTGGTACTACTTGCACTAAAAATTTTAAACTCGGTACAATAATACTACTTCATTAGATGCATGTTTATACTTTTTTACCTTCCGTAAAGGAAGGTATTGTCTTTGGTCAAAAAATTCGGTGGTGAGTTTTTAATGAATAAGCACGTTTTACGATCCCTAGAATACGATATTACTAATTTTACATTGATGTCTGTATGTGTGTGTGTGTGTGTGTCTATGTGTGTGTCCGTGTGTGTGTGTGTGTGTGACAAATTTTTCTCCGACGATAACTCCTAAACTACAATTCTAAAAATTATGATTCTTTCGTATTCCTCTTCTTTACATCCATATGAAGAGCTGATTAGATTTTGGTTATAATTGATCCACCGGAAGTACCCTTATTTGAAGTTTTTAACAGTTTTTCTTGAAAAAACGCAGTTAAATATCATTTTTCGACATTTTGTGATTATCAATATGAAAGAAAATCTTATTCTCTATACGGTTTGATTATACATTTTCCTTCATATTCAATAGATATACAGTTATAGAGACATTAAGAGAGATTAACTTTCAAAAATTAGTCAGCTTTGTTAAAATTATGGAAACATCAGAAATATTCAAAAAAATTTAATTGACAGATGTCAGTGTCAAATGCAAAACCAAAGTTGAAAGTAGGGTCAGAAAGTTATATGTGAATGCGATAGAGTGTCCCTCGCAAGTGACTTGTAGTTGCAGCCTCGCCTCAAGATTGGAATTTTCAATACCGGAAGTACGAGAAAGGCCAAAGAGAAGATGGAAGGACTGTGTAGCAGAAGACTTGAGAGAGGAAGAATTGTGAGAAGAAGATGCGTAGGACAGGAATGAGTAAAAGAGAAGAGTAAAAAACAGCGACCCCTAATAAAATAGGGAAAGGAACTTTCGGTATAGAATTTGTAAAAAATAGTGTGTTCGTGTTACAATTTTACAGGATATACAGAATCTTTTTCAAGGAGCTTTTGGTATGGGATATGTACAAAATACATTGAATTGACGGAAGGTTTTGTGCTGGCCACAACAGATTTTTTGTTTCTGTATCTCAACCGGAGACGTATCATATGGGGAAGCCTTGAAGGTTTTTCGTAGTTATTTTTTTACCTACTAATATTTTTAATTTTTACTAATAAAATATTACATACAATGCAAATATACACACAAAAGTACTCTTGATAAAACTTTATAATCGCAGTTTTTGAGATATTTCAATTTTTAAATAAAATAAATATGGTGTTTTTTATGAATATTGTATCGTAATGGTTGTCGTGCGTTCAAAGAATATCGACGTGTTCATGCAAGAATGAATTATTACGAGTTTAATTGTTTCCTAATTGTTCCCCATTTTTATTGGATACATGATTTTTTCTAAAAATTAAAATATCTCAAAAACTAATGCGTTTATTAAGTTTTAGCAAGAGTATCTTATTTGTGTACTTTTGCACTGTATGTAATACGTCATTAGTAAAAATGAAAAAATATCAATAGGTAAATAATTACCGACGATGAGACGCCTCTGGTTGAGATGTAGAAAAAAAAAGTATAAACATTCATCTAAAGAAGTAGTATTCTCGTACTAAGTTATAATACAACTAGTACCAGATATAAATGTGTCTGGTGTGGTGCACCTTAAAAGGGCTGTAAGTCTGTATAGAAACGTTGTCGGACATTACTTTCATATAACATATTTTACTCAAAATGACCTCAGGAATAAGCTGTTATAGTTTGTAACACGTATTTCTTTAACATCTATAAGGTAGCTTTTGCAACAGGTCGGTGTTAGGTATAGAAAGCCAAACTTAGGCAAAGAGTGGAGAACTCGAGCGTGGTTTGGGCTCCGGCCAGCTAAACAGTGGAGACGGGGGGTCCGATGTAGCTGAAATAATGGTGGAATAGGGCGCCCGTCACTCCTACAGGGCCTACAAACAGCTGAGAGACAAGCCCTCGGGGAAATGGAGTGTGGGGATGGGACCAGACCACGGGTTCGGAACAATCTTCAAGGTTTAAAATCACAATGTAGTCTATATTGCTAATGTCGTAGGTACAGTGTACAATGGTGGTTAGTCCTAGAGCACGCCTGTGCAACGCAGTGGAGTTTCCCTATCCTAGCTGTGTCTCACAATTTTATCATGATAGAAAGAGAAGGCGGTGAGACAGATGGGAGATCGGGGGCCGTTGAGCGTATCGAAGTACCTTTACATTCCCTTTGCTGTAAGGTTCAGTTTTCACGTTTATGAAGAGTTTTGTATTGTAATATAATATAACATTGGAAAAAAATATTTTATGCCGAACTGTAATAGTAGCTACGCGACTTGCAAAACAAATGATTAAATTTTTGGTGCTCCTATAGATGAGACATTAAAAATCTGGATACGAAAAATACCTCGCAAAGACAGAGACCGGTAGTATTTACTCTTAAACAAGGGTGATTAAGCGTCGACTAAAATAACAAATTCATTTTAAAGATGAAGAAATTTTGAAAGAATAGACTGACGGCTTCAATCATGTTTGTACATTTAATAATATTTTTTACATTAATAAAATAAGTAAGAAATAAAGTGTGTAGTAAAACGAATATTTTTAAATTCCAAACAAAATATTTCAGTTGAAGAAAGGTGCTTATCCTATCATATTTTCAAACTGTCCAAATTATTTGAATGTAAATACCCCTAAAAAGAGACGTGAAATACTTAAACATGATACAAAAAACGTAAGATAACCGATACCATGCTCGTTAACGGTAATATCGATGACGATAATAATCAATCTTTATTAACAGGTATTCGAGTACATCATAGTACTTTTATAAAAAAAAAAAAAATGTAGTCGTATCGAAATGGTACACAAAATAGTTTTATCAGATGACATTTCTAAAATTTTAGAAGCATTAGAAATATTAAATGTATGCCAAGGCATTATTTTAACAAATAAAAATATGAATATTAATGCTCAAAAACGAAAAGTTGTAATTATAGAAGAAACAGTCTCAACTGTTTTGTAAAATTATCAGTTTTCTTTTATTTGTACAGAACATAGGTCTGAAATATTTGCTTTCATAATTCATGAATTTATTTATATGACAATGGGACAATATTTCCATCAAATAAATATAAACTTATAATCTAAAAGCAAAGAATTCCCAAAAATAGGTAAATTACTTGATTATTAATTTTTAAAATATTGCTATTATTACAACCTTATATTTAACTTTCCTTGTTTGTCAAGGTATTTGTAAACCGATTTTGTAATCACTTCATTATCTTCCCGTCACTATTTTCTTCCGTGAAATGAAGTATATGGTTACGATTGTTAATATACTATAGAAACTCTCATTCAATTAAAATGTATATTTTAGAATCGCTATGATTTTTTTACATGACAGAAATTACACACAGAGATCGAAACGTCAATATTTAAAAAAAAATAAATATCGTACTCCAGGAATGTAACTGAACTATTAAAATCTTAAAATTAATTTATATATTGTCCTTTACATCAAAATTAATAAAATATAGACCGAAAGTCTTTTTATTTGAAAAATATTATGCATGATTTCATATAAACTACATGATCGCCAGCTGTGCGTAGGCCTCTGATCTTCTGTCTCTCTCATTGCTCAGCGATAAGAAAGTGTGCCGCTTTCCGCTGCTTCGTTGCAACTCCTCTTATAGTAGTTATATTATACTTTATACTCCGTGTCCTAGGGCAGTCTCACGCGAGTAATGGCCGACGGCCGCTTTAAAGTCTGCCTGAAGGGCGGGACGTCGCAGAAGAGGTAAGGAACGTCGCGAGAGTGCGTTGACACCCACGCTCTACGACTTGAGCAGAAATCGCGGTCGTTTAGTGTACTACTTTTTGAAACAGCCGCCGTGTGGCGCTAGTATAAGGCCTCCCATCAATTCAAATACATAAGCTGAGATTAAATGATAATTATCATATTTTTCCAGTAGTATTAAGGAATAAACATGAAAATACTTTGTTTTAATATTAATAACTTTTAAACATTAGGCATAAAGTACTTAGGCTTGCGTTAAATACTCTAAAATTTGTTTTAATCACATTATTTATTAGGCATTAAAGCTGTATTGTTATGTTACGTAGTTAAAGAAAAATTCGTCAAAACAAATATGCATGTATTTTGTTACAATATATTTTATTTACGTTTGTTAAAAAAGTACATTTTTTTATTAAAATAGATTTACAAAGTATGTCTTTTTTTAACACAATAAAAGTGTAAAAAAGGATAATTTTTTAACGCAAACGCGTGAAATAATGAAACTTTGTGGCACTTTTTCACACCTTTATAGCAGACTTAAAAATAATTTGTATGCAACTCGAGTAAAAAGTGTCTTATTTTACGAATAGGAAAGTTTGACGTCAAACTTTGGTTACAACACTTTTTACTCTTGTTGCATAAATAATTATTAAAAAAAAAATATTTTACGAATAGGAAAGTTTAACGTCAAACTTACGTTACAACACTTTTTACTCTTGTTGCATAAATAATTATTAATTTTAATACGTCAGTAAGAACATGATTTTGATATGAAAAGAAAAACTTGTCCTTATACAATACCATTTTTCTATATAGAGTAATAGTGCCCAGACGTATCTATTTCTGTAATGTCTTGTATTGGTTCAGTGTGTTCATTGTTCGAAGTTTTCAATTTTTTTAAATTAACATCTTTTTTCATTTCTTTGGTTAAATAACTTGGACAATTGGGAAATATTGTCGGAATTGCATGGTCCACAAATTTAATAGTTTGCAATGGTATCTGAAATCATGCGGATAACAAGAGTTTTCATTCTAACCTATATCATTTTTCACAGTTACGTACCTCAATATTACCACCAGGAGCAATCCACTTCGTTACCAAACAATCTGGGGTAAAATGTTTTTCACACATCACGTCATTTGTTGTTAAAAGTTTATCCTTTCTTGGAATGGCTCGGGTCCATCGGCGCCGACTACATGGGGGCAGCGGGGCGCGTGCCCCCATTGTAAAATTTTCTTAAATTGCATTTGTTTCAGAAATAATATACAATATAAAATATTATTTATATTACTAAAAATTTAAATAAAAAACGAATTATAAATGGCATAAATACAGGGTGTCTCAATAAGCTTGCTCACTATTGGTAACTTTTTTATTTGAAGAGATACGAGGTTGGTTAAATGAGCAAAATTGTGCCATTTTATATTAGAAACTTGGTCATGTAGACAAAATAAAAATTGTGTTAGCGGTTCTCAAAATTTGGGACAGAATATATATTTTTTAAATGGAACTATATATTTTTTATTATCTTATTAGAAAGAGTATTTTTTTCTCTTTCCAATAAGGTAATGTTGCATATGTATATTTTTTTCAAATAAACGAGTTATTTACGTTTAAAGATAAAAATTATCTTTTATTAGTTTAGGGCAAGTAAACTATGGAAACAATTGCCTTTTATAAAATTATTATTTTATTAATTTATTTTATAATAGTAATAAAACAAAGAAAATATTCAAATTGAAAGCCATTATTTCTTTCGCACATTTAAACTCTTTTGGAAAGAGAGCCGACCGTTCTACATAACTGGTGTCTAGATATAACGTTCCACATAGCACGATCATATCTAACTTTTCTTCATTTGTAAAGTTATTAAACATTATTAAACACAGAGAACTTTACGGGAGAAATTATTAAACGTCAAAAAAACAAAGAATCAATTGTTTCCATGGCTTACTTGACTAAAAAACTAATAAAATAGTTTACAAAATTTAAATTTTTAATCGTAAATAACTCGTTTATTTGAAAAAATTGTACATAAACAACATTACCTTATTGGAAAGAGAAAAAAATACTCTTTCCAGTAAGATAATAAAAAATATATGGTTCCATTTAAAAAATATATATATTGTCCCATATTTTGAGAACCGCTGACACAATTTTTATTTTATCTACATGATCAATTTTCTAATATAAAATAGCACAATTTTGCTCATTTAACCAACCTCGTATCTCTTCAAATAAAAAAGTTACCAATAGTGAGCAAGCTTATTGAGACACCCTGTATATCAATTGTTTAATAAAAAAATATGCAATTTGAGAGCTGTATAATATACATCTTACTATCTCTATGGTTAGACACACATGTTTATTTTTATATTCGAATTTAATATGTTAGGTAACCCACCAAAAAAGACTTTCAATATGTTTTAAGTTGTTTTCATTTTTTTACTTATTAACATTCGCATTTGGTTTGTTAACCCTTATCTTTAGTTAACCAAGATTTCAGATACATTTTAAGTTATTTTTTAATGCAAGAATAGTATAATATTGAGATTCCATTGTGCAAAAATATTACTTTAGTACCTATGTATTAAGTGTGTACCTGCCTATATTTAATATAATAAATTATTAAAATACCTCAAACATTTATATTCAAAAATAAAAACCCGCTGTATGAAGCACATTTTTTTAATGAGCTACTCAAAATTAATCAGCTTTCTTTCAAAATTGGTTTTCGAGGCCCCCAGATGCGTAGCCATTTGGGTGTATAAAGTACCCCTTGACACTTCGGTACGGCGCCCTGTTGGAGAATGGCGCCTTTTAACCAAATATGTTAATCATATTTATTACGCATAACAGTAGTTCAGACTCCAGGCCAAAGAAATCTGTTTTATTAATTATATTATTTTATTAAGTGTACTATTACATTAATTTATAATACATTTTTAGAGACAAATGGTTTTTTAAATGTTTTTTTATGAAAATTTGCTTGATGAAAACAATTTTTCAGAGAATATTTTTCTATTGCGAATTTCTAACTTTTCATTACAGCGCTTGACCTTGTAATTTTTTTAAAAATACGCCTGCGGCGCTATTTGGAGGGGGAGGGGGTGTAAGCCCTACTGGGTTGGCTCTTTTTTGCCCCCATAGAATTTTTTAAAAGTCGGCGCCCATGCTCGGGTCCTCTCAAAAAGACTTTCTCCTTACAAGATTTGTAACCTGAGATACAGTTTGGGACACAGCACTTACTGTTCGCCATTTCTCTAACTAAATATTATAGATATTCTCTCTGAAAATCAAATTGACACTGACTTTAATATGCAATTCAATGTAGTTTAGATCTGACACATGGGAGGCCTGATTGTCGCGCCACTCTGCAGATTTCTTTGTAACCAGTACATTAAACAGCCGCAGTCTGTATTAACAACGGAATACGAAGTCACTTTTCCTTTGACACCGTTAAGGCCGTATCCCACGGAATGTATGTTCCTTTAAAATCTAGGGAAATACGTTGCTTAATGTTTCTACCAGATATAGGGAAATTTTGATATTTGATCTTTAACATCCCATAACTGGGTAACTTTTCATGAGGTTGAACAGTTCCTCTTCCACATGTTTATTATTTAATATATTAGTCTTCATTGTATGTACTTAATATGCGAGCACACGTATTGTTGACAAATAAAAGTATGATTTTGACAAGAATGACGCCTGCGTGATCATACGATGCTTCAAACATAAGTTGCTTTTGGTCTCTGCATGCTGCATCTGTGATCTAGCGCATGCGCTCAAACGAGTTGCTCCTAGCAAGTTGCCGTTATCGAAAAAGTTTAGCTGCATAAGAGAAGATAGTAGTATTATTGTGACGAAAACTATATTTTATAAATTCTGACAGGTAAACTGTTATAATTTTTTTAAAATTTTATATCACTACCATGGCTAACACTATAAAGAAGAAAGTTTTATAAAAGTTTAAATTCATATTTCTCGGTTACCAAACATGCGGAAGAAAATGTGATTATTCTCATAACATTTATTTGATGCATTTTTTTCTAAAATTAATAAGCCACTTTTGGGCAAGGAAAAACTGATTTCCCATGTTAAACGCCTATTGGGCTTCCAAAATATCAAGAGATGGCGCTGACGTCAAACGTCAAAATTCAAGCGAATGGTACATTTTTCACTGGCTTCCATAAGTGTACAATTGGTGTGAGACTAATTTTCGTAGTTTTTAATTTAATTTGAGATGTAGTATAGTGTTTTTTTGTTAATTTCGGTAGAATTGAGTTTGATCTTTCTTGGAGTAACAATTTAGTGATAGTTTTAATAATATTTTAGTTAATAGGGTCAATTTTAGTAAGTATTTGTAGGTTAAGAGTATTTTAGTCATATTTTAATGAACAGTATATTGGTATTTTTAATAAAAAAAAAAACATTTGATTTCCTTTGTTTGGATTATATTTCATTGCTGTAGTTGTACATATATTAATTTCTATCTACATAGCCTTACTTTTATTTAATTGTTTTTGTTTACATGTACACTTCACTCAGTTCAGAATTCTGCCACCAGTGGCGCATTTTAATTTTGGAAGCCCAATAGACCGGTTTTCGTGTTACACCCTGCATAACATAAAATAGAAATGGTGAGAGGTATTATCTGGCCACGAAAGATTTTAAATTAATTAAGTCCGATGACGTTTAATACAATGCACTCCGTCTCGAGTGCCAGAAGGTTTTAAAAATTTCGGCAGAAATGTTGTTAAAGTCATTCAGGCGTGTATTTTTACTATACGTAATATCAGTTTATTTTATAACAGTTATATTAAAATGTTAGAAATATTTATCTTATTAAATTTGAGGTAAGTAAGTAATCTACCAAAGAATATGCAAATTCTTGATCAATGTCCTACTGAAAATGAGTCGACGTCAATTATTAAAAGCAATAAAATAGAACATCGAAGGTAAAATCAATGCTAACAGCCAGGTAGTTATGTAGTTTATAAAATGTCCAACTCATAATTATTTATTTATTAGAGAATATTAAACCAGTAACTGAACTAGAAGCAGATGAAAGTGGAATCCTAACTGCTGTCCGTGAATATTTTAATGACAACACTGGTTTATCCAGCTTGAGTAGTACTAAGCAAAACCTATACACGAAGAAAAAAATGTACAATGTTAAAATATATTGACAATGTAAACCTAAGTCAGCACATAAATGAGATTGCGTATATTTTCAAATTAACCTAGTAATATATTGACTCATTTATAAGTAGGCAATTGCTGAATTAATATTACAACAAATACCAGACCTCAATTTCTTTGCTGACTTATCTTTACGTGAATATACGAGTATATATAGACGATTGAACGACATGGAGAGGAAGCTCTAACATTGTTGCCTGCTCGTTACAGTCGACGCGTTTTATATTCTCGATCTTTATTTACTATTTGTACAATTTTACTTAATAATAAGATATATATTTTTTTAAATAAAAGTGTGCGAATCCAACCCTTGAGCGAGCCATTCCAGAAACTGCAACAATTACCTCGCTACGAAAAGTAAGTAATTAATATTCTTTATTACGTCACTAACTAATTTGATACGAAACTTAACTTCCAATCTGGCAAGAACCCTTTCTTAAATTTTATTTGTTAATTCGCCTTATAAAGGCGGGTTACAACAAACTAAATGATAATGACACTTTCTACAACTTTGTCGGATAAAACTTGATAAATGTATAAGCGCATGTAAAAATAATATTCAAGATGACTCTGTATTGATTATAGACTGATGGAAAAATATGTCATCAAATGAAAACCGGTGCAACAATGATTCATTGTACAAATGAAAGGCAATCGTTTTTAAATTCGCGAAATATGACTCGAGTTTTAAAAACAGGTGAAAAATTAGCACAAATTATTCAAGAATCAATGGTATTATATAAGGATATAATAGGACTATTTCCGATATAGTATCAGACAATGTAGTACCTGTAGTAACCATACTGCCAATTTATCGTGCTGGACAAGGCATTGATAGAACAGGCTGTTATGGTTTTATAGTTATTTAAGTATTAGGGCAGTAAGTGCTTCCTACCAGTTGAGGATGATTTTGGATATCGATACAAAGTCGAGATCGCCAATATATCCGATACCGATAGAAGAGCACTTACTGACCGCAATACTTATTACGTTTTTTACACGATCGACGCACAAAATTTAAACAAGAACCGGTAAAGGTCAAAAAAACTCGATCGTGTAAAAAAAGTATTCAAGCATCCCGATCATGAAAAAAATGATAATTTTAAATGGAGGCCAAAGAATTAAATTGCCCTGTGAAGTAAGATGGTGTTTAATCAGGATTCCTTGTTGTGCTTAAGGAAAAATGTAAAACAATGAAAACAATAGCTGCAGAAGAAAAGGGAGAGAAAATTAAAGAAAATGTTTTCACATTCTTACACACTGGACAATTTATAGAAGATGTTAAGGATAATTTAGAATGATTAAACCCTCTATGCAAAATCATCAATTCTTGCCAGAATAAAAACGCGTCTATTGCCGATGCAGCAAATATGTGGTTATGTTTGGAAATTGCAGAAACACGCCAAAACAGTTTAAAGAATCAGCTGAAAAGAGAAAAAAGATGCCATTTTATATGCTTTAGTCGATTATTAAGAACAAAAAAGGAAAACTAAACTGATTCTTTTTACAGAACCTTAATTCTAAAGGTTTAATTGAACTAGATTTGTTACAAAATAAAAGTGCAATATTTAAACTGTTGTGACGTAATCGGTACCTACCTTACCAAAGTACACGATCACTCCACACATATAACTGTCCCGTAGCCCTGTAATTCAGAAGCAAAGTGTCGCGGGTTGTAATAAAGGAATGAGAGCAGGGATGAATTGCTGGCACTAATGAGGGTGTAAAAATGGGTGGTGTGCGCCAGGCCACCGCTGATACTCGTGTGAATAAGTAATAAGAACAATAAAAATATATTTACCAATATTTATTGCCGGTACTTTACAATTGATTTCCAAAATATAATTAAATGATGGCAGAGTGCTCAACCGTAGTACAAAGGAAATTTATAAATACTTTTCTGAGAAGGGGACGCTTCAGTTGGACTGGGTGAATCCAGTCCGCTTCTGGTGAGCTGTGATTTGGTTGGAGTAAAACTTTGTGATTCACTTCATTTGTAAGACTAATGCCCGTATTCATAAACACTCGTAAAAATTTTAAACGGTTCGTTATAATATTTGTCCAATAAAAACAGTCGTCATTGAAAGAAAAATCGAAATTTTATTTGTCAAGTGTGATTCTATTTGTCAAAAATTATAACGAACCGTTTTGAAACTTTACGAG
Organism: Ophonus ardosiacus; assembly: GCA_943142095.1. Taxonomy (NCBI): domain Eukaryota; kingdom Metazoa; phylum Arthropoda; class Insecta; order Coleoptera; family Carabidae; genus Ophonus; species Ophonus ardosiacus. Next base: position 34,190,715 of record OW964835.1, read on the forward strand.
TGTTTATGAATATGGGCATAAGTGGAATACTTTCACAATAAAAAATGTCTCTATAATTAAAGCATAATTTTCTTAACTCATCTTTCTCTTCCTTGTTACAATGATCTAGTCTTATATTTTTTAGATTTTGTTGTAATAAATTGTCAATTTCATTATCAGTTTCCATTTTTTCAATAAAATTTAGTTCAATAGAATTTAGATTCTCGATATCCAAAGGTTGATGAATATCAAATTTTACTAGATTTTCTTTTATGTTGGTCACTGTTATTCACAATATTTACTACAACTTTGGGCGTTACAATATCGTTTTCAAAACTTGTGTACTTTAATAGCCCGATTCCCTTACTTTGTATACTGGTATTTTTCCTACCATACTTACGCGAGGTTGTATAAATAGGAATTTTGAAAATTATTTTTAAATTCTTTTGTATTTCTGCCTCAAATACTATAGGGACATTCGCAAAAAAGGTTGTTAATCGTTTAAAAGTTACATTTACATCTATAAGGATAAAACCATAATATTTCTCTCTAAATTTGAAAAGATAAAACTTTTGACTTTTGGGAACATTAAAAATTCGAAACAGGGGTACTTCGGCTATTTTGTTATGCAATGAGACATTATAAGCTATCTGAATATTGAAATTTTCATTAAAAATATAATTTTGACAAAATTTATAGTCAAGATTAATTAAACTTTTGGTACTACCAGTGTCAATTAACAAATTTGCATTAATTTCGGATACGTAAATATGGAGTAATTTGCTTTTAATGCATTTAACTATATTACGTTTGATTCGGGTTTATTGATGCCATTTGAAAATTTTGTTTTTTCTCCACGTGTTCGAGTTCATAGGTATTGTTATTAAAGGTGTAATTCGGTCCGTCAAAATCAGCAAGAGTAATTATAATCTCATATACAGGCTGTTCTTACAAGTTTCATTTTCTGCGGAATATTGAATTTCGATTTGTATACTTCGGCTACTTCGTTATGCAATGAGACATTATGAGCTGTCTGAATATTGAAATTTACATTAAAAATATAATTTTGATAAAATTGATAGGCAAGATTAATTAAACTTTTGGTAATACCAGTGACAATTAACAAATTTGCATTAATTTCGGATACGTAAATATGGAGTAGATTTGCTTTTAATGCATTTAACTATATTACATTTAGTACTGAACCGACCGTTAATTCTCGACTAATCGTTGAAACGAAAATTGTTCGTACTGTATGTTCAATTTCGAGAATCCTACCGACTGCGCCAATTATGTTTGTCGAATCGAAATGAGGTTTTTTTTAAAGGAAAAGTTACAACTTTTTTACTTTATTCAACAATCACAAAACCACAAATTTCTAACTACTTACTACTAACAATTATGAACTCTGTGTTTTTTTGGTACAATACATATATTTATACATATTTCATGTGCTGTACCAGCGGTTTCGTATTTCTTTTTATAAACAACTAAACTCATCTTTTATTTTATTGTCAAGACTGTGCTGTCTGTGGCGAAAATATTTCGGAGTCGCCACAGGTTTACAGGATGTAACTAGTGTTACCTCGATCCATGTATGACCGATGCGGGTACAACACAGTGGCGTACAATAGAAATTATAGTATCAATATTTAACTGGAGTTGTTTAGAAAAGATAGTTAAAGATGGGAACATATTACGAAACTCAGCTAAAGTTTATTACAATAGGGCTATTGAAAGAATTTTAATGTTTTCTAAATATTAAATTTTAAAAAATATTATTCTTTTAATAACAACAAATTTGAAAATATCACAAAATAAGCATTAGATAGGTTACTATTAATTATTGAAATTCGTGCAATATTTTTAAAAAATCACGAGATTTGAATGTGACGTCAAAGTTCATACAATATAACATGTGACAAACTATCGCCTACTTTTATTTATATAAATAAAGTAGGTGATGGACAAACTGTTTTCCCATTGGCTATGAATGATGTGCTGAATGTACGTTTTCGTTACAGGAGTGAACGGTTATTTTCCATGACTATGCCAATCTTTTTGTTTAATTATTTACGAATATAACAACAAATTTTTATTTTTATTACTATAAAAAATATTGCATAAACTTTCAAAATACTTTTTAAAAAATACGAAAACGGCTTATTCGTAGCGACCAAAAGTGAGAGAATGTGACAGTTTCCGTACCGCACTCATCGACTTATTTCCTATATTAATTAAAGGTAAAGAAAGCAATTTTTCTTAATTCTGATCTTCTTATCCGCTCGGCTCAGGGGTCGTGAGTTCGATTCCCACCAGGGGATTGGATGTTGTGTGTGTCCCAAAAATACTTCAATTTACACGTGTTTCTGCTAAATATTGTCCTAGTCTGGACGATAAAAGCCATCTACTTAATAAAAAAAAAATAGTAATTAATGGTTTTTAAAATAATTAGAGTCTGATTGTGTGTAAGGTCTATTCAAAAAACGTGTTACCGCAGCACCGCTTAGTGTTTATTGAGTAGTGATCGGGTTACCGTCAATATCTGTGTATGAGGGTTGCGCTTTGATAGAATGAAATAATTATTACTAATTAAAATGTGTGTTCTGTAACAAATATATATTCAGAGCTTTTATACAGCTTTCGCTGTTTACCGTTTACAACCGGACTCACCGAGCCGCAGTGTTTTACCACTTCCGTATTGTCGGTTGAATTCCAGTTATTGTTACATTTATTTATGATTTATAAGTGAGCAGCTTCTAGCATCCGAATGTGACAAGTAGCTGTATTTATTTTTTACTACAAATCTCATTTTGTCGGTCGACGGGAATCGAACGAATGGAACATGGTTTGGATGACATCATTGCGAGCTACAAGAAATGCGCTCACCTATTCGGCCACCAGGCCGACTTCTTAATATAAATTATTACAATTTTAGCCATGGTTATAAATTTTGCAAAGGATTGTTTACATAATGATTTGGTTTCGATAATATTTTCATTGGATGAAATATGTTTTTCTCTCTCTTCGAGACCTCAAAAGTTTTTGACATTAATATGGCACTTATATTGTCGCACTTTAATGATTAAAAGAAATCTTATATTACGCAGCACATTTTCAATATTGTGATATTTGGTTTAAGTTCAAATGAACTAGTTCAAATATAGTAATGTTCACACTACAAAAATTCAAATACAAATACATATCTTATTTTTCTACAATGTGTAATCACACTTTTGATTCAAGTGCATATATTTTATCCTTAAATTTTATATTTTATTCTTGCCAAATTAAAAGAATTGCATCAAGAACACAATAAACGAAATATATAATTCTACAATCTGAAATCAATGATTATTATAAAAGAAGATTTTAAGTAAAAAACTGTAATAGTAATATTACCATTAATAACAATTTACAGTTAATTGGTGCAATGCCAAATAAATTTATTTGACAGTTGTTGTTCACGGATTGAAGAAATATGGCGTTACTCTAAAAAAAACGGTAGACATTTACTGATGTAAGAGTAAGTACACAGTGTCCGGATTTAGAAGGTGATAATTCAGATCTCGTAATTTATAAGACATACGACTTTGGTTAAATGGGATACCTAGTGCGTTTTTGGGATGTCATCTTAAATGTGTTCTGTTGTAAGAAATTTCGTAAATATAAACTGAAAATCTAAGATTTTAAACGTAGGTACACTAACCCTTGTACATGTGGAAAAAATATATATTATGTTAATTAAAAAACAGGCAAAAGGCATTTAAATTTAAATCACTAATCAGATTTTATTTTACACGTTTTGTTATCGACTTTAATTTATTAATATTGCTCATTTATAGTGATAGCCAATGAATTGAAACAAAATTACAAAAAAAAAATTCATATCGATGGTAATGGTAAAAATTCTAATTTCAAATCTATTTTAAGAAAAAAAAAATAATTTCGCCTTCTTAAGTCATCAGCAGAAAAAAAGGTTTAAAGTTGACATGTTTTACATTTTGCCTAATAGGCAACAATTTGGACTATTGAACATGAATGATCAAAAAGTCTCGAAATTTTGTAAAAAACTGTTACCTCCATTTAAGTTTGTGAAGGAGTAAAGCGTGTGTACAATTCCAACCAGCGTTTTAAATGTGTTATTTACATTTATAAAATTTAGTTTATGATATCACCTTACTTAGTGAGAAGTGTGTTATTAAGCAAAATGTAAAATATTTCAGCTTTAGCTCTTTTTATCCGCTGATGATGAGAGTTCATAGACACTCTCAAAACGTTCAAATGTAATGTATAAAGAAGTTTAAAACAGTAACACTAATTAAGCAGACAAAATCAAATTTTCTTGTTAAATAACATAAACTACCAATGTACCAATTTAAGAGAAATATTTTCAAATAAAGTTACAAATAATTTAATTTTGCGCCTAACTCACTAAGCAGATTTTATTTTTGGATTCTACACCCAACAAATTTAATGATAATTAACAATAATTAATTTGTTATTCTAAATCAAATTGCACTGATTTTCATTTTGGAGAAAAGATATTGTTCAGGCATAAATATCGTAACATGAGGTGGAGGTTTCAAACTATTTAAATGTTGCAAAGCAACAAATAAGTCATTTGATAAATTATTATTGTTAACAATTCCACTTAAACTATCAAATGTTGTTGGTGCTATTTATGTTGATAACTTTCAGCATGTCTCATTGTCTCTCGAAGTTGTTTCTAGGCAGTGGCTTCGTCCGTATATCTCTCTATTGGTCTTCGAAGCTGACATACTCCATGTAAAAAATTCCCAAATTAAACTTCACCCTGACGAAGTGATATTTCACGTCTATATGTTTAGACCTTTTGTGGAATTCGGGGTTTTTAAATAACCGGATGGCGCCTATGTTGTCCATGTATAACATTGTGAGTATCTTCTTCATGTCCATCAGCGTTTAATTCAAGGTTAGGAGCTACTTCTGATTTTTCTTTGAGAAGTATACGGATCTTCAATGCGAATGCGAGTAATCATCTTTCAGTAGGAAATAATACTTCAACCGTCCTTTTAAGCGTTGATTTAAGAATTTTTTGGCATGAGAAAAATTCTGATGAGCCAGTTCTCTATACCCTTAGAAAATGTTTGAGAAGTATAACCAGCTTGGGACTATGACGTCAAAATTATTTCAGACATTCAAAAATTCATATCTCGTTTACTATTTCGAATTCTAACATCGTGTTTTTATCAGTATTCTTAGATTTTTGTATATTATCAGAATATTTTATAAAAAAAAACATTAGTAGAATAACTTATCGTTCAAGAGTTATATTTTGACAAAATCAATTTTTTATTAGGTATCTAGAAGCCTATGAATTTTTTGACAAAATAAAGTTGCATCTCAAATGGTTCGTAAAGGCGCATATATTCCATTTAACCGAAGTCGTACCTTTTATACATATAGTTTCCGATATCCAAGGATGGCCTTCGAAATCTGGACATCTTTGTAAATATGCAACAATACTTACCATTTCAATCATATTATTATCAAAATGACAAAAATACCAGTCGCTTACATTTTCTAGAAATTTCCTTTCCTGAAATTTAAGTTTTTAGTTTGACCATTGTGTTCAGTAATATAAATATTACACTTAGGTCCGCGATTTTCATTTCCATTTAATACACTATCTAATGGCTTTTGATTTATTAGATGTATAAATTTTGATAGGTGACTAAAATGTATTAGCAAGTAGTTAATAGTTTCTTTGTCAAACGGTACTTTATAATGATGTGGGGCTGAAGTTTTCTAGGGATCGGGAAATTTCCACTTTTCAATCTCGGAGCAGGAAATAGCCATAGCCCAACCTCACGACATCAATGATGAGTATTTATATGTAAACAAAACTTCTTTACACTTTATATATAACGAAAAACGTACAGAATTATATTATAAATAAAAAGAGATATAAAATTACTGTAATTTAGTTTTTGGTACATTACGGGCTAATTTACTAATTCAAAATCACCGACCGTTAAAAGCAAACTCTCCGCCAAGCCAACTCGGCACGCCCTCAATGGGGTCGTTTACTAACTTAGAAAATCCAATAAATGTCACTGCATATGTAAAATAACCCGTATAATATAATTCATAATTGAGTTAAAATTTATGATAACTTTTTGATACGCATGTATTTATACTTTAAGACTGGCATAAAAAACTGCGCACGGTTTTCCTCTGGCAAAAGGAGAATTTTCCTGAAAAGATGCATGTTCGCCGTCCTAGTTAATGCCGGGCATTCACAATGTCTATAGTAAATTGTATACTTAAAAAGAGGTAACATTTAAGTACTTTTTATGTTACCTTCGTTACCTGTTATTCCTTTTAGCCTCATTCACAGCTCCGAAAATAAAAATAAAATTATACATAAAAATAAAAATAACGATATAAACAATAAATTCTTATGAAAGTGTTCACAGCTCTCGAAAATAAAATTAAACATAAGACATAAACACAGGGATTTGCAAATCTTAAATATTTTACATAAAAATAATAACAACTGTCATTTGAGCTGTCATTTACGATTTGGGAAAAGAATTTCAATTAAAATACAATTATAAAAATCTGTTGTGGCCAGCACAAGACCTTCCGTCAATTCCATGTATTTTGTACAAATCCCATACCAAAAGGTCCTTGGAACAGATTCTATATAATATTATGTAAAAACACATACTATTTATTACAAATTCCATACCAAAAGTTCATTTGAAAAGGTTCTATAAATCCAATAAAATTGTAACATAAACTACACTAAGTAATGTCCTTCCATCTTCTCTTTGGCCTTTCTCTGCGTGTCACTTGCGAACAACACTATGACATACCAATTTTAGATCCTATACTTTTTTCCATATTTGGTTTTGCACTTGCAACTGACATCTGTCAATTAAATTTTTTTGAATAATTATGTCAGCTGTTTCCATGATAAATAGCAAAGCTGACTAATTTTTGAAAATTAATTTCTTTATAATGCTTTAAATTTACATCTATTGAATATGAAGGAAAATGTATAATCAAACTGTATAGAGAAGAGTATTTTCTTTAATATATATAATAACAAAATGTCAAAAAATAATATTTAACTGCGTTTTTAGGAAAAACTGTTAAAAACTTCAAATAAGGGTACTTCCGGTGGATCAATTATAACCAAAATCTAATCAACTCTTCATATGGATGTACAGAAGAGGAATACGAAAGAATTATAATTTTTAGAATTGTAGTATTGGAGTTATCGTCGGAGAAAAATTTGTCACACACGGACACACACACACACGGACACACACACACACACACACACACGAACACACACACACACACACACACACACACACGGACACACACACACATACATATGTACATACATACAGACATCATCTTAAAAATGGTATATTCGTATTGTAGGGACCCTAAAACGTGCTTATTCATTAAAAACTCACCACCGAATTTTTTGACCAAAGAGAAAACCTTCCTTACCTAAAGGTGACGGAAGGTAAAAAGCTGTCTTAAGACAAGTATTCGCATATATGATTGCGTATAGTGCTTTAAAAGGTATAAATTTGGTATTATTGCTTATTAATTATGCATATAATTAAATGACAGTTGACGTTTTATTTTCGAAGCTGTGAACACCAACGATAAAGTCTTATTTATAATTTTATTTATATTTCTTAATTTGGAAGCTGTGAATGAGCCTTTTGTCTCGTAATTTATTAGTCATTTTCCCAGTTAGTAGTGCCGAAACGTTGGAAATAATAAATTATTGTTATTAAAACTAAAAAAATTGTATTATGCCTAAAAAAAAACTAATTCGGAGTAGGCTATGACCACAGAAACGTATATCTGATTATTACTCAATTCGTTATTTTGAAATGAAATTTTAAGTAGAAAAGAATGAAGAAAGTTACAGAATATTACCTTTCTCAGTTTTCTAATTTATTTCTATTTCTAAAGTAAGGATTCAAGAAGGAAAGCTTTCACTTATTTAGATAACATTTTTGACAATATTTCGTGCCAAATTGACATTTAATGAAATACTTTCAAATTGACATACATTTTTTTGTTCAAAACCTAATCCGAGATTTTTTGAACACACTGTATAAGTATCATTGTCACCAAGAATTACGAGAAAATGTATAGCTTATAATATTTGCAACCATTATGATAGCATGACATATAACATCATGAACCAACACAGTTCACAGAAGTATCAGTTAGAGCAGAGAGGAAAAACTGAAATATCCCAAACTAGAGAAGAAAGTAGAGATTCTATCAATAACATCATTTTATCGTTCACCTAAATACTGTCAAACGCCGAAATATTAAATTTTGGAGTACTTTGCTCAGTTTGCTATTCAGTTCACCATTTTCTCTGCTGGTCTGTACGAGGCTTAAAGCATCACACAAATAATTATAAATAAATAACTTACCATTGTGATCATCATTTCCGCTGAAATTACAAAGACAACAAAAGCTATTGAAGAGATCAAAGATAAAACTAGTAACGTTGGAACAATTATTCCAGTTTTCATGTAGATAAAGCTGGTCGAACCAATTATAAATACATATATGAAGAACCCTAGACCAACAGCAAAAGTCACATACTGCGATGTAAGCTTACTGCTCTCACATTGCCTAAAATGTATATCAATCATTATTTGTAGATTTATATTAGAATTTCGTTGATTATCTGTTATATCCATATTGTCTCCAAAAATACTAGTTTCCATTGCTCCAATATCTTTCTCAATTACTTTATTTAGCTCATAAAATCGTTGGCCACAAGTAAATAAATGCCCAGTATAGATAAAACATGGATGTACGACTACGCAATGTAATAAATATGTTATATAGGCTCTGCTTAGAGTTAGGGTTATGTCGTCATTGTACATGGTAACAATTTGACAAACAATTAATGAAAATATACTGAAATATGCCAATGCACATAAAAATATTGCGGTCACAACTATGACTTCAGAATGAATTGACACGTTTATTTGTGCCATGATATTTTCTATTTCTAACATCTTGATAATCGCAGAAACACAGATGTCTTTGTCTTTTATAACAGAAAACATTGTAAATAAATTATACATTCCTATTATGATATAAACAACTCCAGTGATCAGTTGATCAGAAGACAACGTTTTATGTAAAATATAATTCTTGATTTCATTCATAGACAGCATTGAACAGATTACATGACCTGGAATCAGATTAATTTTATTTTATATTTTATTAAAATTAAATAATGAATTATATAGGAGAAAAAAAAATTAAATGTACATGGCAGATCAATGCTCCCATTTGGCCGCCATTTTTTTGTCGTCCTTAGTAATAAAATAGTGACATAATTTGTTATTTGTAGTTCAAAGTTTAGACATCGAAACGATTTAGTGCAAAATATCATTTGTGTTCAAAATAAACATTTATTTATCACCAAAAAATAATCAAAAGTGGCATTTTCATCATTGGATTCATGCTAAAATTCGCATATGCAGATTTTATTGAATAAGCACGATTTAAGGTTCCTAGAATCCGATTATAACATTTTTAAAATGATGTCTGTGTGTGCGTGTGTGTGTGTGTGTGGATGTGTGTATGTATATCTGGGTATTGGTGGGACGATTCCTCAAAAACTATAAAACTTAAGATCTGTTTAACTATGAATTCCTCAATATGACATTCCTAGAAAGAGCTGAAAAGGTTTTGGTAACAATTGGACAACCGGAAGTAGTAGTTTCTTAGAAAAATTCTTCTAAATATAATTTTTATTATATTTTGTATAGGTTTAGAGATAAAGACACTATAATATATAGAATATTCTAATCGCAAAGGCTAAGGCACTAAGGAAACCACTTGACAAATTCAAATGTTTATACATAGTTTGTAAATGACATGTCAGTGTCAAAAACGAACAGTTTTGGTGACATTCTGATAGTTTTTTCTGGGAAGTATATTTAATCTTTTTTATTGTTTTATTAATTATATATTTGAAATTATAGGTAAAATGCATATAATCCATCAGAAATACCGCCAATCTGGTTAATGCATTGGATAGAATATCTGACATTTAGAAACATCCTCATACAATGAAAAATAGATATAATTAGAATTATATGTGTGCAGAAGACATGTTAAATATAATAAAAAACAATATTTGGGTAATGTTCTGTAATTTTTTGTTATAAATCGACGGTTCGATAACGAAGTGCAGTAAAATACTTATATAGCGTAATATGGAAATGGCGAGAGGCTTGTGCTGGCCAGTGGCCACAACAGATTTTTACAAACGAAGTAAGGTATAAAAATGACAACTTCATGTTAGAAAATTTATATTTGTTTTGATTAGGATTTAAAATATCGGAGTATTAAACAATGAAAATGAAAACCTCATATTATAATATGGTGTTAAACATTTTTGATGAGATTTTATAAATATGTAATAGTGACAGCCGAGTTGTTATCACATTGCGCCCTGTACTCTGTTTAAAATAACGAAAGTATTTTGACAGATAGATTCTTGTGATTCTATTACTTGCTTTGCGTTACAGTCAAGCGTAATGTACACAAACACAATTCAAATATTGTCAATTATTATTTCATTTTTTTGTTGGTGCTGTACATTATTTGTTGTTGTATTGTCATTTTTTTTTAGTTTTACCTGGCTATTTCTCTTTATTTATTCTCTTACAGTTTTTTGTAATTGGGTCTTCTTTTTGAACAACGAAAATGCATTTGTGTAAAGCAGACTCCAAAACCACGTCTCAATTAACTGTCAAAATTCATTCGTTTTTTCAAACTGAGTAGGTATAGCTTGCGGACACTCACGTGACGAGGCGAATTAGCCAATCAGAACCTGGGGAGAAACTGTCAGGTTGAAGGACGGGGAGCTGAAGTTTGTTTTGGTTTATATCGTATTATGCGTTTTGTTTTCATAGTTTGGCAAAAAACTGTAATATAAAAACTGCCAAACTATGAAAACAAATCTCATAACCTCTGAACACGCTACCAAAACAAACTTCAGGGTTGCGTTCCAAAACTCTACTACAGAGTACGAAAATACTCAAAATCGTTCCAGAACTAATAACCTTACTCTCAGACGGGGCTTGACATTAATGTTGTAATTAAAAGTAGTTTTGTTAATTTTTTAAAATTTAATTTCAATTTTTTATTGCAACAAAACTCATTCTTTCAAAACACACTACACTCTTAAATTACGGTACTCTTGAATTTGGAAAGCTGCCCAGCTCTCTGACCTTCGACCTTCGTCACATGAGTGTCCACAAGCTATACAGAGAATTTATTTTAAAATGCAACATTATGGTTGATCACTTCCATGGTTACTCACTATTGTCAAAAAATGACAGCAATGTAATATTTGTCCATTTTAAAATGCAACATTATAAATAGCATTGCAGCACAGTAGATACGTCCAGAACACATCACAAATGGTTTCAATTTCTATTACGACTGACTAGAATATTGCGTCAGTGTGAATGGGGATATTTTTTAACAATTATTACATGAAAGATGAATTTTTGTAAGCTAAAGTTTGTTAAAATGTGCAACATTCATATTTTGATTTTATTGTTAATCGTATGTAGCCTAATTTATTGGAAATTTGTTTTGATAATACAAAACTACAAATTTTGTACGATGCATTTTAAAATGGACAAATATTACATTGCTGTCATTTATTGACAATAGCAGGCCCGGGAAACGCAAATGGCGGATACTGAGATAGCGTTTTTAGTTTTGCTTGCATACACTTGATGGCGACACCAGTATCAGTGTGTCAATTTTTTTCCAATTTTTTGCGCGAATTTTGACATTTGTCATTTTCAATTGAAACAATTCAGACTATGTGTTTAAGTCTTTTGTGTCTTAAGTAATTTAAGATGACAAGATTAAAGAGCTGTGTACCGAACTGTACTGCTACCGGTAAGTGAAAATATATTTTTATATAATTGTATTTTTATACCAGTAAAACATTCATTACAAAATCGTGTTCTAGAAATGACAGCATAGATTTCCACATCATCGAATTCATCGTGATTTATTTAACAAGTGGATTGAAATTTTAAATATGGATGACCTGCGAACTTTAGATTCCCAGGTTGCCTACAATAATAAGCGTCTTTGCTTTGACAATTTTTAGGCAAAGCATAAAAGTTCACACACCCGACGTCTCCATGTTCTTGCATGTTCATCCCTGAATTTACCTGGTGAGTGTAATTGATTTATGAATTGACTTTTACAATTTACATTTCTTTATTTAATTTGTTTATCATTGAAGTTTTTTTAAGTTATTAAAGTATCTAGATATTTTATTGCAGTTCTATATTCATAAAGTATAACAATACGAAGAAGGCGTTTAAATTTTACTTTGTATTTATCTTCTAATTTTTTCATTATTTTAATAATTAGAAGAATAGTTTACTCAATAGTTACTCTTAATTCAGGTAATGCAAATGTACCTACTATAGAACTAAGTATTAGGACAACCATGGAGAATCCAGTTCAATCCACATTAGTTGCCGGATTCTTTGTAAATATGCAAAGTACAACTGCAGAAGATCCACAAAGACCTGTTACTCCAGAAACAATCGACACGCGAATAATAATAATTCCCCTCATAGATAAAATTTTATTGTCTTGTAAAAAAGCTATTAGTACTGTATGTTTCATAAATGAAATTATAGTTTTTATAATTTAAAAATGCATTATTTATTATTCATTTGATATAATCTTTGTAAGATTGATTTGTAGTTGAAGCAGACTTTTCATAAAATACTATGCAATCATAGTATTTATGGAAAATTTCCTTCAACTACAAATTAGGGTAATTAATAAACGTATATACCAATATTAATTGTAGGTAATGATTATACCGACTGAGTTTTATATTTACTTTTGCTTCCATACACCAGATGGCGATATTGATGTGCTATCGATGTTTAACATGTACGTTTCCAATCTAAAATAGTGTATATGGTCTGTGGACAATAGTGAGTAACCATGGAAGTGATTGATTATATGTTGCATGTTAAAATAAATTCCCTGTATCGGGAAAAGTAGGGAAACACGTATCACTTTGGACAATATTGATTACAATTACAATAACCAAAACATAGTTGGTAATAAAAAGTAATCCAACTTTTACATTCGTATTTCCTAACTGATTACAACATTACAAATATTGATATTACAATAATTAAAACATAAATTACACCTAACAAAATTTTATTTAATAAGTTAATATTATTTTTGTCTTAATAAAAAAATACTCCGATATATATTAAATATATGATAAACGGAGGCATAGCCAGAAAATTTTCGAGGGGGGGGGGGGGGGGTTCACAATTCTCATCAATAATAATAATAATAACAAAAAAAAAATATAAGTACGTTTCTAAAATTATATACAAAAAATGAGATATTAATTACTAGCCTTCTTTTAGTTTTTTGTAAAATATTTAAGACATTTTATAGTTCTACTGTATCTTGTACAAAGCAGTTGAATATTTATGTAATTTTAGAACACTTATATGTTTAAAAACACAACTATAAAAGAGACGACGTACTTGTTTTGCATTTGAATTGCATCTGAACCTACAGCGCCAAGCAAGCAATAATTCATGCGACTTACATACGACATGAAAGCATACGAGATCCATTGCATTTAAGAGTTTTAAATATCAAAATCACCAAGAGTTATTACACAACGATATAGAACGAAGAAATATCTTTTGCGAAGATATGATGAACAAAATTAATAGTGGGGAAATATTACTGGATCGAATTTTATTTAGGGATGAAGCGACATTTTATATTAATCGGGAAGTAAATTCACAAAATTACAGGTATTGGAGTCGTCAAAATTTTCACTTATATCTGCACCAGGTATTCCCCCAACGCTGGATAGGACGTGGTGGAGAAGTGGAGTGGCCTGCAATGCCACCAGATCTTGCACCAAACGATTTTTTTTTCTTTGGGGCCATTTAAAAAATTGTATTTACAATGGTGACAAAATTAATATTGATCAATTAAAAAATAGGGATAAAATATAATTTATATTAATTATTTCTTGCCTTAGGCTTATGTCAGAGTATAGAATTATACCATACAATTTGAACTTTTTCTTCAACTGTATACATTTTGAAATATGACAATTTGATGACATTGACAGATATACTAAATGTTACGTCCTATGTCCAGTTTTAAAAAAAAACGCGATAATACATTGCTGTCAATCATTTTAAATGTAACTATGGTAATGACATATACGCCCATGTTCACTGATAAAAAAAAACTCTCGGTATAGGTAATTAACTTATATCAGTTATATAAAATTTTAGAGTTGTAGGTGAACATTTTTTAATATTTATTAAATAATTAAATATTCAAATACTTGTCTTCAAAAATTTAGGGGGATGCACTTGCACAAATACAAATAATTTATTAAAGGCTATCAAGAAAATTTAAATTTGTGCTGTGCTGAACAAATAGTATATTATGATACAAGTGTATAAACTAGCCTTTAAAGCACGCACGATAAGTTTAAAGCCACAACGCGTAGCGGAGTGTCTTTAATGTCATAGTGCTTTAAAGGCTAGTTTATACACGTGTATCATACGCTATTTTTTTATTATAAATGCATCATAACCATTTAAAACTAAAAATTATTGCAAATCATACGGTTTTGATTTTTGATCTAGTGAGTTTGAGCGTTTCCAAGGAAACAGTTAGCAATTATTGGTATTGTTTACGTCAAGTCAACAAGTCAATATTTTTTTTCATTGTTTCATTTGTTATTCATATTTATTGTCACTTTTCGTTACCTAGGTAACTCAAAAATTTAGCGTGTTTTAATGGTCGATTTACACACGCTTTTGCGTGTTTTAAAGAGCGATTATGATGCATGTATAATAAAAAAGCAATTTTTATTCTAAACTACATGACGCCAATTAATAATATCTACGTAATGTACATACGTATTAGTCAAGGTAGTAAACTTTATTAGTGACGTTAAGTCTGATTTCTTCTTTCGTATAATGATTAATATTAAATAGTTACCAGTGAGTATTATATAGTCGAAAATTTGTAGTTTTCTCTTTCGAAGTTGGATCTTGTCATCAATAATTGGAAATGAATATAAAAAGAATCCAAATGCATAATTAAACTGATTAGCCCAATGTATTGCGTCAAGGATTGAATCGTATCTTATTTTAAATTTAAATTTATTTGCTATAATATTTATTATATTTGCTACTTTGCCATTTACTATTTGTAACACCCCAAACATGTTTATGTGTCTGTTGCAAATGACACAGATTCAATAATATTTAAAATTATACCTATATAGGTATATACCAGAGGATTCTACTTTTGTATAATTAATCATAATGAGATATAAATGACATGGAAATAATTTATTTCCTGGAATATGATTTTTAGAATTATTTGATAAGGAAATATCTGCAACAACAGTTTTTTTCATTGATTTTCTAGGTTATTTTAGTTTAGATAAATTAAATATCTTGTCTCTTTCTGTTAAATATCTACAGATGCTTCATATATCACCTTCTTTACTTAAAGTGTTTTATTATTATTATTATTATTATTATTATTATTATTATTATTATTATTATTATTTACCCATTTATTTTATTTCATCTGCGATAGTGCGTAAAATTGATGTTTATTTGTTAGTTCTGAGTTTATAAAACGGTTGTTTAGTAGTCAAAAGTTGCCGAGCAACGAGTGATTAAAATCTTTAAACAGGAAAAAATTGTAAAACCTTCTCATTCATAAATAAAAGTAGTTTTTATATTTATTGGGTTATTAGAGTCTATCGCAGATAAAATATTGTACGCTACACTTACGTAAAGGATCTTTAGCCACTCACGGGTTTTAAAACCCTTGATACACTCAGGTTTTAATCTGACCCATTCGTGACTGAAGACTCCCTTTGCGTACTTTTATCGTAAATAACTATTTTGTTTATTGCATTGTTATATGCTATTTGCTAGCATAAATAAAAATTTGTTCGATCACTATCTTTGTCAGTTATTCTTTGCTTCTAATACAAAATGACCTCTTTCTCGGAAACAAATGAAGATCGAACAAAAGTTATTAAAAATATATCATATACATAATACATAATATACCAGGTGTCTACTTGAAAACTATTATATAGGGAATATAATCTTAAATATTTTATTTTTGCTGTAGGTACCTACCTATTAATTTTAGACAAAAATGTTTGAAATAAAGAGTGCAGATAATAAAATTCTACACCTAGATCACTAAGCGGATTTTATTTTGCACGTTTTGTAAGATGTAACATCGAATTTGAAATTTTATAAATCTTGCACATTTGTAGGGATACCCATGGAATTGACACAAAATTCAAATAAATGCATACTAATCGACCTGTCAGAAAAATTAATTCATTAGATATGCATGGTGTTAATGAATAAGTATTACAAACTTTAACAGCTTATTCCTGAGGTTATTAAGTAAAATATTTTATATGAAAGTTATATCCGAAAATATTTCGTTATATAGGTACAGCCCTTTTAAAGTTCACCTCTCCAAACACATTTTTATTGTAACAAATAACACTGGTACTACTTGCACTAAAAATTTTTAACTTGGTACAATAATACTACTTCATTAGATGCATGTTTATACTTTCTTTTGTTTCTGTATCTCAACTAGAGACTTATTATATGGGGAAGCCTTGAAGTTTCTTCGTAGTTATTTTTTTACCTACTAATATTTTTAATTTTTGCCAATAAAATATTACATACTATGCAAATATACACACAAAAGTACTCTTGATAAAACTTTATAATCGCAGTTTTTGAGATATTTCAATTTTTAAATAAAATAAATATGGTGTTTTTTATGAATATTGTATCGTAATGGTTGTCGTGCGTTCAAAGAATATCGACATGTTCATTCAAGAATGAATTATTACGAGTTTAATTGTTTCCTAATTGTTCGCCATTTTTATTGGATACATGATTTTTTCTAAAAATTAAAATATCTCAAAAACTAATGCGTTTATTAAGTTTTAGCAAGAGTATCTTATTTGCGTATTTTTGCAATATGTTTGATTGAAATGTAGAAACAAAAGAAAGTATGAACATGCATCTAAAGAAGTAGTATTCTCGTACCAAGTTATAATGCAACTAGTACCAGATATAAATGTGTCTGGTGTGGTGCACTTTAAAAGGGATGTAACTGAGTATAGAAACGTTGTCGGACATTACTTTCATATAACATATTTTACTCAAAATGACCTCAGGAATAAGCTGTTAAAGTTTGTATCACGTATTTCTTTAACACCTATAACGTAGCCTTTCCAACTGGTCGGTATTAGGTATAGAAAGCCAAACTTAGGCAAAGAGTGGAGACCTCGAGCGTGGTTTTGGCTCCGGCCAGCTAAACAGTGGAGACGGGGGGTCCGATGTAGCTGAAATAATGATGGAATAGGGCGTCAGTCACTCCCACAGAGCCTACAAACAGCTGAGAGACAAGCCCTCGAGGAAATGGAGTTTGGGGATGGGACCAGACCACGGGTTCGGAACAATTTTCAAGGTTTAAAATCACAATGTAGATTATATTGCCAATGTCGTAGGTACAGTGTACAATGCTTGCTAGTCCTGGAGCAGTCCCGCGCGAGTAATGACCGACGGCCGCTATAAAGTCTGCCTGAAGGGCGGGACAATGGAATTTCCCCACTCGCTCGACAGTTCAGGAGAGACGTAACAGCACTGATGATTACAGATGACGGGAATGATGATAATGATAATGATGATCGACAATCGACCTACAATGTCGTAAATGGTTCACAAAATCCAATAATTAATCCCCAACGACTTTCCGAAAAGCGAAATGAACCAATCGCAAAATAAAATTACGATAAAGATAAATGTAAAAGGTAATAAAAAATAAACGTAGACATAAAATAAAAGCCTGAAAAAGAAAGAAACAGTCAGCATGTGGAGTGGTGCACTTTTGCCAAAATAGCTACTAGGATTACGATATATTTTTCTGTACTTTATTCTGAATTTTAAATTATATAAATAAGATACTAATATTAACTTAGAATTGTAATTATTTAAATCATTACCTTAGGTGGAAAGCGGCTTTATAGTGTAAGAAAAGTGACGAAGGTTTTAAATCCAGGATATTTTCCCAAGAATACTAATTCCCCAAAAGAAGACCAATGTGAATCAAATCCTCATAGAACTGAATGCTCAAGACCAAAAATACTCTCAAAACGCAAACTTCATAAAAAATTTAAGCAGATTACACAAAAATACGTCTACCACCGGTAAAGTACTTTTCAAAAAGAAACCAAACTTAAGATGCAAGCTGCTCTTGAATTTTAATTCAAGAATAAGTTAGATTACTTAAAAATAAATAGTGCACACTACTCATGGGGCTGATCGGTTCTCCAGACAGCCTATATTGCGTTTCGCGCCGCATATCGAAGAAAATTCAAACTTACAAGAATTAATAATGAAATGCAATGAACATGAAATGGTGAAAATGTTTGGATAAGATTTGAGGATGATGCAAAATGCTATAGGGACGAAACAATTAATCTGCGAATTTTTAGAAGAACAAAAAAGGCCAAAAAGAAACGTTACACATCCTGTATAGTATATTTCATGGCGGGTGTCGAAGTGACAAATATCGTGCGAGTGTGAAGTTTATACGAGAAATATACCAAAAAAGATTTTGCAAAACTGTCTCTTATCGTTTGTTTAATTTTTGGCCAAATACTGATTACGTTACTCTTCTCAGTACCTTCACTTTAGAACCATTAATGAGTAGGCATATTAAACAACAGATTATATTTCTGTATAAAATTATTAATAATTACGTTGACGATAGTGAACTGCTTTCTCAATTAAATTTTTTCATTAATGTTTGTAGTACTAGAAACAATAATACATTTCTTTGTAATTTTTCGCGAACAAATTACCATTATAACTCACCAGTTAATGCGATGTGTCGTGTTTATAATTCAATATGCTCTGAGTTAGATTTTGATGATAATTTGAATTTATTCACAAATAAATTATGTAATCTATTAATTTGATATATATGTATATATATTTTTTTATTATTATTATTATTTTGTATTAGATCTCTCTTTATATGTTAATGTATATAGGGTGTCTCAGGACGAGCTTACGCTATCTATATTTTAAATATTCTAAACGGGTAGATTCACTATCTATATATATTTCTATATTGAATTCATCAAGACGATCGGGGAAATTTTATTCGCCTGTACAGACTAAACGGTAAGAGCGATTTTAATGAAAATTTTTCCAAGGTGTAGAGAATAACTCAACTTGATTTCCTGGTAATAGGTCAATTTTCTATACGGTGCATAGTTTTTGTGTAAAAAATTTTTAAAGGTCGTATTTTGGCTTTTTGAAACAATTTGAAATCAAAAATTTAGTCTTCTTTGAAAAATTTAAGACGAAGAACGTTTCTTTGACATGTCAATCAGAACATTTAAATGGAATTATTTATAAAATAAGGCCATTTTGAAAGAAGTTAAATTAATAAACATACATTATGGCAATGGGAGGTTATTCCATAGTAGTTTAAAAGGCCTAAAACATTATATTTAAAAATTATAATTTTTGAAGGTTCATGTCCATGATTCATGTACATTTCGAAAGTGTTGCCAAACATCCCATAAATAACTAAGTAAAAAACAAATATTCCAATGTCAGGAATTTCACAGCTCCATCGCCTTTTGTTTTTTGCTTAAAGTTGTCAGAACTATGTCGTGTTTGGTATCAAATGAAATGTAACGTCACGGGCTGTCATGCAGAAATGTCAAAAATTTGACAGCTCGATCGGCTTTTGTTTTTTGCTTAAAGTTGTCAGAACCATGTCGTGTTTGATATCAAATGAGAGGTATCGTCAAGGGCTGCCATGCAGAAATGTTAAAAATTTGACAGCTCGCTCGGCTTTTGTTTTTTGCATAAAGTTGTTAGAACCATGTCGTGTTTGGTATCAAATGAGAGGGTTCGTCAAGGGCTGCTATGCAGAAATGTCAAAAATTTGACAACTCGATCGGCTTTTGTTTTTTGTTTAAAGTTGTCAGAACTATGTCGTGTTTGGTATCAAATGAGAGGTATCGTCAAGGGCTGCCATGCAGAAATGTTAAAAATTTGACAGCTCCATCGGCTTTTGTTTTTTGCTTTAAAGTTGTTAGAATCATGTCGAGTTTGGTATCAAATGAGAGGTATCGTCAAGGGCTGTCATGCAGAAATGTCAAATATTTGATTGCTCGATCGGCTTTTGTTTTTTGCTTAAAGTTGTTAGAATCATGTCGTGATTAGTATCAAATGAAAGGTAACGTCAAAGGCTGTCATGCAGAAATGTCAAAAATTTGACAGCACGATCGGCTTTTGTTTTTTGCTTAAAGTTGTCAGAACTATGTCGTGTTTGGTATCAAATGAAATGAAACGTCAAGGGCTATCATGCAAAAATGACAAAAATTTGACAGCTTGCTCGGCTTTTGTTTTTTGCATAAAGTTGTTAGAACCATGTCGTGTTTGGTATCAAATGAAAGGTAACGTCAAGGGCTGTCAAGCAGAAATGTCAAAAATTTGACAGCTCCATCGGCTTTTGTTTTTTGCTTTAAAGTTGTTAGAATCATGTCGAGTTTGGTATCAAATGAGAGGTATCGTCAAGGGCTGTCATGCAGAAATGTCAAATATTTGATTGCTCGATCGGCTTTTGTTTTTTGCTTAAAGTTGTTAGAATCATGTCGTGATTAGTATCAAATGAAAGGTAACGTCAAAGGCTGTCATGCAGAAATGTCAAAAATTTGACAGCACGATCGGCTTTTGTTTTTTGCTTAAAGTTGTCAGAACTATGTCGTGTTTGGTATCAAATGAAATGAAACGTCAAGGGCTATCATGCAAAAATGACAAAAATTTGACAGCTTGCTCGGCTTTTGTTTTTTGCATAAAGTTGTTAGAACCATGTCGTGTTTGGTATCAAATGAAAGGTAACGTCAAGGGCTGTCAAGCAGAAATGTCAAAAATTTGACAGCTCCATCGGCTTTTGTTTTTTGCTTTAAAGTTGTTAGAATCATGTCGAGTTTGGTATCAAATGAGAGGTATCGTCAAGGGCTGTCATGCAGAAATGTCAAATATTTGATTGCTCGATCGGCTTTTGTTTTTTGCTTAAAGTTGTTAGAATCATGTCGTTATTGGTATCAAATGAAAGGTATCGTCAAGGGCTGCCATGCAGAAATGTTAAAAATTTGACAGCTCCATCGGCTTTTGTTTTTTGCTTTAAAGTTGTTAGAATCATGTCGAGTTTGGTATCAAATGAGAGGTATCGTCAAGGGCTGTCATGCAGAAATGTCAAATATTTGATTGCTCGATCGGCTTTTGTTTTTTGCTTAAAGTTGTTAGAATCATGTCGTGATTAGTATCAAATGAAAGGTAACGTCAAAGGCTGTCATGCAGAAATGTCAAAAATTTGACAGCACGATCGGCTTTTGTTTTTTGCTTAAAGTTGTCAGAACTATGTCGTGTTTGGTATCAAATGAAATGAAACGTCAAGGGCTATCATGCAAAAATGACAAAAATTTGACAGGTTGCTCGGCTTTTGTTTTTTGCATAAAGTTGTTAGAACCATGTCGTGTTTGGTATCAAATGAAAGGTAACGTCAAGGGCTGTCAAGCAGAAATGTCAAAAATTTGACAGCTCCATCGGCTTTTGTTTTTTGCTTTAAAGTTGTTAGAATCATGTCGAGTTTGGTATCAAATGAGAGGTATCGTCAAGGGCTGTCATGCAGAAATGTTAAAAATTTGACAGCTCCATCGGCTTTTGTTTTTTGCTTTAAAGTTGTTAGAATCATGTCGAGTTTGGTATCAAATGAGAGGTATCGTCAAGGGCTGTCATGCAGAAATGTCAAATATTTGATTGCTCGATCGGCTTTTGTTTTTTGCTTAAAGTTGTTAGAATCATGTCGTGATTGGTATCAAATGAAAGGTATCGTCAAGGGCTGCCATGCAGAAATGTTAAAAATTTGACAGCTCCATCGGCTTTTGTTTTTTGCTTTAAAGTTGTTAGAATCATGTCGAGTTTGGTATCAAATGAGAGGTATCGTCAAGGGCTGTCATGCAGAAATGTCAAATATTTGATTGCTCGATCGGCTTTTGTTTTTTGCTTAAAGTAGTTAGAATCATGTCGTGATTAGTATCAAATGAAAGGTAACGTCAAAGGCTGTCATGCAGAAATGTCAAAAATTTGACAGCACGATCGGCTTTTGTTTTTTGCTTAAAGTTGTCAGAACTATGTCGTGTTTGGTATCAAATGAAATGAAACGTCAAGGGCTATCATGCAAAAATGACAAAAATTTGACAGCTTGCTCGGCTTTTGTTTTTTGCATAAAGTTGTTAGAACCAATCGTGTTTGGTATCAAATGAAAGGTAACGTCAAGGGCTGTCAAGCAGAAATGTCAAAAATTTGACAGCTCCATCGGCTTTTGTTTTTTGCTTTAAAGTTGTCAGAACCATGTCGTGTTTGGTATCAAATGATAGGTAACGTCAAGGGCTGCCATGCAGTAATGTCAAAAATTTGACAGCTCGGTAGGCTTTTACTTTTTGCATAAAGTTGTCAGAATCATGTCGTGTTTGATATCAAATGAGAGATATCGTCGAGGGCTGTCTTTGCAGATATGTTAAACATTTGACAGCTCGAATGGCTTTTGTTTTTTGCTTAAAGTTGTCAGAACCATGTCGTGTTTGGTATCAAATGAGAGGTATCGTCGAGCAAATTGCTTGGGCAGATTGGGTGGGCAGGTTGCGTGCGGCAGTTTGGGTTGGCATTTTGGGTGGGCAGGTTGCGTGGGCAGGTTGCGTGAGCAGTTTGGGTGAGCAGTTTGCGTGGGCTGTTTGGGTGGGCGAGAAAAAAATATTTTGAAAGACTCTTAGCGTTAGCACTTTGCGTTTAAATTGTTCCTAGACGGATTGGACGTACGTAAAACTATTATAAAACACTATCGGCGGAGCCCTAGGGTATACTCGGCGTAGCCGAGTTTACGCTAGTTTTAAATACTATTTAATGTAATTTAACGAAATTTGGTATCTAGGGGTTATACAACATGCCCGTTTCAACTAAAATATTTTCAAAGCAGTAGCACTTCCGGTTCCACTTCTTATTTTAAATGGAATACGCTGTATTTTATTTTACCATTGAATGCAGCGGAAAATTTTACATATGAAGCAATAAAAACATTTTACTCATCATCAACTACTTCCGGCGTTATTCAACTTTTTTTGATTTTTTATCTGAAATCCGGCACATTTTCAAAACTCTGTATATCGGGAACGAGATCGAATTTTTATAATCTGAAAAAAGCCTTTTATAAAGGAGACTTTAAGCTACATTATCATAGAAGAATCCTCGATTATTTATTAAAATGTGACGAATACGTTACACCAAAATTTCAGTTGACAAACTTCAAAAAGGACAATTTTTGTAAATGGAACCCCCCCTTATTTATTACATAAATGTGTTCTATGACCAAAAATAAAGGTACTTTATGTAACATGTCCTATGTTGAAAGTTGATAGAATTTTAGTAAATTAGAAAAACATGTAATCTGGGTATAATTATTTTATTAATACGGATAAGTAAGCCATGGAAAAAACAAATAAATTCCAAATACAAAACTATGATTAATTTAATACGTATTCAAACTGTCCTCCATTCATTTGTAAGCACATTGTTACTCTCTTCAATACTTCTTCTTGTGTAGCATTAGATTACATGTTTTTCTAATTTACTGAAATTCTATCAACTTTCAACATAGGACATGTTACATAAAGTACCTTTATTTCTGGTCATAGAACACATTTATGTAATAAAAAGGAGAGGTTCCATCTAAAAAAATTGTCTTTTTTGAAGTTTGTCAACTGAAATTTTGGTGTAACGTACCCGTCACATTTTAATAAATAATCGAGGATTCTTCTATGATAATGTAGCTTAAAGACTCCTTTATAAAAGGCTTTTTTCAGATTATAAAAATTCGATCTCGTTCCCGATATACAGAGTTTTGAAAATGTGCCGGATTTCAGACAAAAAATCAAAAAAAGTTGAATAACGCCGGAAGTAGTTGATGATGAGTAAAATGTTTTTATTGCTTCATATGTAAAATTTTCCGCTGCATTAAATGGTAAAATAAAATATAGCGTATTCCATTTAAAATAAGAAATTTGAGGTCAATTTCCGGTCAAACCGGAAGTGCTACTGCTTTGAAAATATTTTAGTTGAAACGGGCATGTTGGATAACCCCTAGATACCAAATTTCGTTAAATTACATTAAATAGTATTTAAAATATAGATAGCGTAAGCTCGTCCTAAGACACTCTGTATTTTGTATTACTCTGTAATTGGGTTTATCCTGTTGGTAATAAAGATTTATTTATTTATAATACAAATTCAGCAATATACCTATATGTCGGCGGCAAACACTGAAATCCATCATTACAGAGATTGCCGATAAACTGTGTAATAGCCGAAACACAGGTGACTTCAAAACCACTGTCTACCAATTAAGAATTGTCAGTTAGGTATTGTTATACTTTTTTTAAATTCCTAATTGGTAGACAGTGGTTTTTAAAGGCTCGATTATTACACTGCTTGCAATCCCTGTAATAAAGGATTTCAGTGTTTGTCGCCTAGGCATTATATATATTACTTATAGGATTTTATACTCTGCCGGTAACACAGCGTAGTGTGTCATAATGTGCTGACATGGGGTAGTATAAATAAAAATAAGTAAATGCTTATACTGACAGTTTTATAAGTACTTATATCCGTATTAATAAAGTTTCAGTAAAAGCTGATACTAATTTGGCAAAAGTATGTATAGGTACTTATACTTATAATCAAAATAAGTAATTACTAAAAACTGTATTAACAAAATGGAGTTGATTCTTATAGAATTAAGTATCTACTTATAAATCTATAAGTATGAAATTTATCATGCTTATCGAAGACCGAACTAAAATTTCAAAAATTATATTAGTTTAAAAAACATGTTCTACGCGACGCCGATGCAGTTTAATACTATGCACTCCGTCTCGAGTGTCAGAAGGTTTTAAAAAATTCGGCAGAAATGTTGTTAAAATCATTCAGGCATGTATTTTTACTATACGTAATACCAGTTTATTTTATAAAAGTTATATTAAAATATTAGAAATATTTGTCTTATTAAATGTGAGGTAAGTAATCTACCGAAGAAAATGCAAATTCTTGTTCAAGGTCTTCTACTGAAAATGAGTCGACGTCAATTATTAAAGGCAGTAAAATAGAACATCGAAGATAAAATCAATGCTAATAGCTAGATAGTTACGTAGTTTATAAAATATCCAACTCATAATAGTTTATTTATTAGAGAATATTAAACCAGTACCAGTAACTGAACTAGAAGCAGATGAAAGTGGAATCCTAACTGCTGTCAATGTATATTTTAGTGACAGCATCAGTTTATGTTTATCCAGCTTGAGTAGTAAGAGTAAGCAAAACCTATACTCGAAGAAAAAAAATGTACGATGTCAAAATATATAGACAAACTAAATGATAATTGCACTTTCTACAACTTTGTTGGATAAAACTTATGATAAATGTATAAGCGCTTGTAAAAAGAAAATTGAAGGTGGCTCTGTATTGATTATAGACGGATGAACCATTGTAACAATGATTCATTGTTCAGATGAAAGGCAAACGTGTTTAAATTCATGACTCCATTTTTAAAAACAGGTGAAAAATTAGCACAAATTATTCAAGAATCAATGGTATTATAGAAATAATGCAACTCCTATGATGACATAGTACCTGTGTAAAAAAGTATTCAAGTATCCGGATCATGAAAAATGATTTTATTTATTTTAAATGAATTTTAAATAGAGGCCAAAACATTAATTTGCCCTTTGAAGGGAGAGAGAATTAAAGAAAATGTTTTCACATTCTTACCCACTGGACAATTTATAGAAGATACAGCAAATATGTGGTTATGTATAGAAATTGCAGAAACACGCCAAAATAATTTAAAGAATCAGTTGAAAAAGATGGCATTTTATATGCTTTAGTCGCTTATTATTTACATTCTTCTATTTCGAACAATAAATTAACAAAAGAACAAAAAAGAAAAAACAAACTGATTCTTTTTACAGAACCTTAATTCTATAGGTTTAAATGAACTAGATTTCCAAAATAAAAGTGCAATATTTAAACTGTTGTGACATAATCGGTACCTACCTTACCGAAGCACACGATCGCTCGACACATATAACTGTCCCGTAGCCCTGTAAGTCGGAAGCAAAATATCGTTTTCGAAACTTCCGATTCCGTTACTTTGTGCACTAGTACGTTTCCTACCATACTTACGCAAGATTGTATAAATATGGAATAATTTTGGAAATTATTTTTAGATTCTTTTGTATTTCTGCCTCAAATACTATAGAGACATTCGCAAAAGAGGGTTGTTAATCGTTTAAGAGTTACATTTACATTGGCATTTAAATGTCTTAATAAATCTACACCGATAAGTCCATCATATTTCTCAATAAATTTGAAAAGATAAAACTTGTAACTTTCAGGATCATTAAAAATTCGAAACAGGAATACTTCGGCTACTTCGTTATGCAATGAGACATTATAAAATGTCTGAATATTGAAATTTTCATTAAAAATATAATTTTGATAAAATTTATAGGCAAGATTAATTAAACTTTTGGTACTACCAGTGACAATTAACAAATTTGTATTAATTTCGGATACGTAAATATGGAGTAGATTTGCTTTTAATGCATTTAACTATATTACATTTACTGCTGAACCGACCGTTAATTCTCGACTAATCGTTGAAACGCAAAATTGTTCGTACTGTACGTCCAATTTCGTGAATCCTACCGACTGCGCCAATTATGTTTGTCAAATTGAAAAAAGGTTTTTTTTCAAAGGAAAAGTTACAACTTTTTTACTTTATTCAACAATCACAAAACTACAAATTTCTAACTACTTTCTACTAACAATTATGAACTCTGTGTTTTTTTGGTACAATACATATATTTATAAATATTTCATGTGCTGTACCAGCGGTTTCGTATTTCTTAAGACCTAATGGGTTTGTACTTTAGTGACGTCTTTCGTTGTGATTGCGATTGATTTTATATAAAAATGTTAACCGCAATCACACTGTGTAAAAATAAGAAGCTACTTTAAATTGTAAAAATTAGTAAAAACGAAAAAATTTTCAGAGCATTTATACAGCTTTCGCTGTTTACTGTTTACTGTTTACAACCGGACTCACCGAACCGCAGTGTTTTACCACTTCTGCATTGTCGGTTGAATTTCAGTCATTGCTACATTTATTTATGATTTATAAGTCGGCAGCTTCTAGCATCCGAATGTGACAAGTAGCTGTATTTATTTTTTACTCCAAATCCCATTTTGTCGGTCGGCGGGAATCGAACGGATGGAACATGGTTTGGGTGACATCATTGCGAGCTACAAGAAATGCGCTCACCTATTCGGGCACCTGGCCGACTTCTTAATATAAATTATTACAATTTTAGTCATGGTTCTAAATTTTGCAAAGGATTGTTTACATAATGATTTGGTTTCGATAATATTTTCATTGGATGAAATATGTTTTTCCCTCTCTTCGAGACCTTAAAAGTTTTTGACATTCATATGGCACTTATATTGTCGCACTTTAATGATTAAAAGAAATCTTATATTACGCAGCACATTTTCAATATTGTGATATTTGGTTTAAGTTCAAATGAACTAGTTCAAATATACTAATGTTCACACTACAAAAATTCAAATACAAATACATATCTTATTTTTCTACAATGTGTAATCACACTTTTGATTCAAGTGCATATATTTTATCCTTAAATTTTATATTTTATTCTTGCCAAATTAAAAGAATTGCATCAAGAACACAATAAACGAAATATATAATTCTACAATCTGAAATAATGATTATTATAAAAGAAGGTTTTAAGTAAAAAACTGTAGTAGTAATATTACCATTAACAACAATTTACAGTTAATTGGTGCAATGCCAAATAAATTTATTTGACAGTTGTTGTTCACGGATTGAAGAAATATGGCGTTACTCTGAAAAAAAGATAGACATTTACTGATGTACGAGTTACACAGTGTCCGGATTTAGAAGGTGATAATTCAGATCTCGTAATTTATAAGACATACGACTTTTGTTAAATGGGATACCTGGTGCGTTTTTGGGATTGGGATGTCATCTTAAATGTGTTCTGTTAAAAGAAATTTCGTAAATATAAACTGAAAATCTAAGATTTTAAACGTAGGTACACTATCCCTGGTACCTATGAAAAGAGAAAAAATATATATGTTAATTAAAAAACAGGCAAAAGGCGTTTAAATTTAAATCACTAATCAGATTTTATTTTACACATTTTCTTATAGACTTTGATTTATTAATATTGCTCATTTATAGTGATAGCCAATGAATTGATACAATATTACAAAAACAATTCATATCGATGGTAATGTCAAAAATTCGAATTTCAAATCTATTTAAGAAAAAATAATAATTTCGCCTTCTAAAAGTCGTCAGCAGAGAAAAAGGGTTAAAGTTGACATGTTTTACATTTTGATTAATAGGCAACAACTAGGACTATTGAACATGAATGATCAAAAGTCTCGAAATTTTGTAAAAAAAAAAAACCGTTACCTCCATCTAGGTTTGTGAAGGAGTAAAGCGTGTGTACAATTCCAAACACCGTTTTAAATGTGTTATTTACATTTATAAAATTTAGTTTATGACATCACCTCACTTAGTGAGAAGTGTGTTATTAAACAAAATGTAAAATATTTCAGCTTTAGCTCTTTTTATCCGCTGATGATGAGAGTTTGTAGACACTCTCAAAACGTTCAAATGTAATGTATAAAGAAGTTTAAAACAATAACATTAATTAAGCAGACAAAATCAAATAACATAAACTGCCAATGTACCAATTTAAGAGAAATATTTTCAAATGAAGGTACAAATAATTTAATTTAAGTCACTGAGCAGATTTTATTTTTGGATTGTACGCCCAACAAATTTAATAATAATTAACAATAATTAATTTGTTATTCTAAATCAAATTGCAATGATTTTCATTTTGGAAAAAAGATAATATATTGTTCACGCATAAATATCGTGACATGAAGCGGAGGTTTCAAACTATTTAAATATTGCAAAGCAACAAATAAGTCATTTCATAAATTATTATTGTTAACAATTCCACTTAAATTATCAAATGTTGTTGGTGTACTTTATGTTGATAACTTTCAACATGTCTCGTTGTCTCTCGAAGTTGTTTCTAGGCAGTGGCTTCGACCGTATATATCTCTGTTGGTCTTCGAAGCTGACATACTCCATGTAAAAAATTCCCAAATTGAACTTCACCCTGACGAAGTGATATTTCACGTCTTTATGTTTAGACCTTTTGCGGAATTCGGGGATTTTAAATAATCGGATGGCGCCTATGTTGTCCATGTATAACATTGTATCTTCTTCATGTCCATCAGCGTTTAATTCAAGGTTAGCACCTACTTCTGATTTTTTCTTTGGAAATAATACTTCGACCCTCCTTTTAAGCATTAATTTAAGAATTTTTTGGCATGAGAAATATTCTGATGAGCTAGTTCTCTATACCCTTAGAAAATGTTTGAGAAGTATAACCAGCTTGGGACTATGACGTCAAAATTATTTCATATATTCAAAAATTCATATCTTGTTTACTATTTCGAATTCTAACATCATGTTTTTATCAGTATTCTTAGATTATTGTATATTATCAGAAAATTAAAAAAAAAACATTGGTAGAATAACTTATCGTTCAAGAGTTATATTTTAACAAAATAATTTTTTTATAAGGTATCTAGAAGCCTATGAATTTTTTGACAAAACAAAGTTACATTTCAAATGGTTCGTAAAGGCGCATATATTCCATTTAACCGAAGTCGTACCTTCTATACATATAGTTTCCGATATCCAAGGGTGGCCTTCGAAATCTGGACACCTTTGTAAATATGCAACAATACTTACCATTTCAATCATATTATTATCAAAATAAAAGAAGTACCAGTCGCTTACATTTTCTAGAAATTTCCTTTCCTGAAAGAAATTTAAGTTTTCAGTTTGACCATTGTGTTCAGTAATATAAATATTACACTTAGGTCCGCGATTTTCATTTCCATTTAATACACTATCTAATGGCTTTTGATTTATTAGATGTATAAATTTTGATAGGTGAATAAAATATATTACCAAATAGCTAATAGTTTATTTGTCAAACGGTACTTTATAATAATGTGGGGCTGAAGTTTTCTAGGGATCGGGAAATTACCACTTCCCAATCTCGGAGCGGGAAATTGCCATAGGCCAACCTCACGACATCAATGATGAGTATTTATATGTAAACAAAACTTCTTTACACTTTATATGTATATAACGAAAAACGTACAGAATTATATTATAAATAAAAAGAGATATAAAATTACTGTAATTTAGTTTTTGGTACATTCCGGGCTAATTTATTGATTCAAAATCACCGACCGTTTAAATTATCCGGTAATTATACATTACCGCAATATACGTTATTCGGAATGGGATAAATCGCCGCGGCCGACTCGTCGCCGGGCCAACACGCCGCGCATTCGACGGGGTCGTTTACTAACGTAGAAAATCCAATAAATGTCACTGCATAAGTAAAATAACCCATATAACATTACTAATATTTAAATTAAAATTCATAAAATTGATAACTTTTTTGCGGACGGTTTTTCCTCTGGCAAAATGAGAGTTTTCCTGAGAAGATGCATGTTCGCCGTCCTAGTTAATACCAGGTATGCATAATGTCTAGTAAATTATATACTTACAAAATAGATAACATTTATATACATTTATGTTACATTTGTTAACTATTTTTGCTTTTGTCTCGTAATTTATTTGTCATTTTCCCCCCAGTTAATGGTACCGAAACGTTGTAAATAATGAATTATTATACAACAAAAACTGAAAATATTGTATTATTCCGAAAGAAACTAATTCGGAGTAGGCTATGACCACAGAAACGTATGTCTGATTATTATTCAATTCGAAAGTCATCTTGTCAAAATTGATTGTGAAATGAAATTTTAAGGAGAAAAGAATAAAGAAAGATACAGAATATTGACATTCTCCTTTTTCTAATTTATTTCTATTTCTAAAGTACGGAGTCAAGAAGAAAAGCTTTCACTTAAATAGGTAACATTTTTGACAATATCTCGTGCCAAATTGACAAATAATTAAATACTTTCAAATTAACATAGGTACGTTTTTTGTTCAAAGCCTTCTCCGGGTTTTTTTAACACACTGTATAAATATCAATGTCACCAAGAATAACGAAGAAATGTGTAGCTTATGTGCTGCAACAAAATAAGCAGGAAAAACTGAAATATTCCAGACTAAAGAAAAAAGTACAGTCTCTATCAATAACATCTTTTTATCATTCACCTAAATACTGACAAATTTTGGAGTACTTTGCTCAGTTTGCTATTCAGTTCAGCATTTTCTTTCGGTGGTTTGTACGTGGCTTAAAGCATCGCACAAATAATAATAAACTTACCATCGTGATCATAGTTTCCGCTGAAATTACAAGGGCAATAATAGCTGCAGAAGATATCAAAGATAAAACAAGTAACGTTTGAACAATTATCCCAGTTTTCATGTAGATAAAGGTAGTCGAACCAATTACAAATACATACATGAAGAACACTAGACCAAAAGCAAAAGTCACATACTGCGATACAAGCTTACTGCTCTCACATTGCCTAAAATGTATATCGATCAATATTTGTAGATTTATGTTAGAATTTCGTTGATTATCTGTTATATCCATATTGTCTTCAACAATACTAGTTTCCATTGCTTCAATATCTTTCTCAATTACTTTATTTAGCTCATAAAATCGTTGGCCGCAAGTAAATAAATGCACAATATAGATAAAACTTGGATGTACGACTACGCAATGTAATAAATATGTTATATAGGCTCTGCTTAGAGTTAGGGTTATATCGTCATTATACATGGTAACAACTTGACAAACAATTAATGTAAATAGACTGAAATATGTCAATGCACAAAAAAATATTGCGGTGACAACTAGGACTTCAAAATGAATTGGCACGTTTATTTGTGCCATGATATTTTCTATTTCTAAAATCTTGGTCAACCCAGAGACACAGATATCTTTGTCTTTTATAACAGAAAACATTGTAAATAAATTGTACATTCCTATTATGATATAAACAACTGCAGTGATCAATTGATCAGAAGGCAATGTTTTATGTAAAATATAGTTCTTGATTACATTTATAGACAGCATCGAACAGACTACATGACCTGGAATCAGATTAATTTTATTTCATATTTTATTAACATTAAATAATTAATTAGGAGAAAAATAGAAATCATTTGTTGCTTTTACTTCAAACTGTAGACATCGAAACTATTTATTATTTATATTCAAAATAAGCATTTATTTCATTTAAATTTGTGTTATTCTGAACAAAAATTATAAAAGTAATTTTTTAATGTCTACAATTCTGAACTAAACGATGATAAT
This sequence comes from Ophonus ardosiacus, assembly GCA_943142095.1. Classification (NCBI taxonomy): domain Eukaryota; kingdom Metazoa; phylum Arthropoda; class Insecta; order Coleoptera; family Carabidae; genus Ophonus; species Ophonus ardosiacus. The sequence continues at coordinate 34,223,449 of OW964835.1, forward strand.
AATATTTAAATAATGTACTGAAGTATTAGTCAAGGTAGTAAACTTTATTAGTGCCGTTCTCTCTGATATCTCCTTTCGTCCAATCATTAATATTAAATAGTTACCAGTGAGTATTATATAGTCGAAAATTTGTAATTTTCTCTTTCGAAGTTGAATCTTGTCATCAATAAGTGGAAATGAATATAAAAATAATCCAAATGCATAATTAAACTGATTAGTCCAGTGCATTCCGTCAAGGATTGAATCGTATCTTATTTTAAATTTGAATTTATTTGCTATAATATTTATTATATTTGCTACTTCGCAAGTTATTATTTCAAACACCCCACACATGTTTATCATGTTTATGTGCCTCTTTCAAATGACACAGATTCTATAACATTTAAAATTATATATAACTACATGACAAAGAACCCAACTTTTGTATAATTAATCATAATGAGATATAAATGACACAGAAATCATTTGTTTGTCGGAATATGATTTTTTAAGATTATTTGATAAGGAAATATCTGTAACAATTTTTTTTTATTGATTTTCTAGGGTATTTTAGTTTAGATAAATTAAATTTCTTGTCTTTTCCTGTTAATTATTTACACATAGATCATATTTCATTTTCTTTACATAAAATGTTTTCTTTTCTTGTTATATTACCTACATATTTATTTTATTTCATCTGCGATAGTGCGTAAAATTGATGTTTATTTGATAGATTTAAGCTTATAAAACGGTTGTTTAGTAGTCATTTAAAATTTTTAAACAGGCAAAAATTGTAAAACCTCTTCATTCATAAAAGAATTCTTATATTTATTGGGTTATTATTATTATTTTTTATTGATTTTCTAGGGCATTTTAGTGAAGATAAATTTAATTTCTTGTCTTCTTTGTTAAATATCTACCCATGCTTCATATTTCATCTTCTTTACTTAAGGTGTTTTTTTTATTTTACCTATTTATTTTATTTGCGTAAAACTGATGTTTATTTGTTAGTTTTGAGTTTGTAAAACGGTTGTTTAGTAGTCACAAGTTGCCGAGCAACAAGTGATTAAAATTTTTAAACAGGCAAAAATTATAAAACCTCCTCATTCATAAATAAAAGTATTTTTTATATTTATTGGGTTATTAGAGTCTATCGTAGATAAAATATTGTACGCTACACTTACGCAAAGGATCTTTAGTCACTCACGGGTTTTAAAACCTGCGCTACACTCAGGTTTACTTGAAAACCATTATATAGGGAATATAATGTTAAATATCTTATTTTTGCAGTAATTACCTACCTATTAATTTTAGACAAAAATGTTTGAAATAAAGAGTGCAGATAATAAAATTCAACACCTAGATCACTAATCGGATTTTATTTTGCACGTTTTGTAAGATGTAACATCGAATTTGAAATTTTATAAATCTTGCACATTTGTAGGGATACCCATAGAATTGACACAAACTTACAAATAAATGCATACTAATTGACCTGTCAGAAAAATTAATTCATTAGATATACATGGTGTTAATGAATAAGTATTACAAACTTTAACAGCTTATTCCTGAGGTTATTAAGCAAAATATTTTATATGAAAGTTAAATCCGGAAATATTTCGTTACATAGGTACAGCCCTTTTAAAGTTCACCTCTCCAAACACATTTTTATTTTAATAAATAACACTGGTACTACTTGCACTAAAAATTTTAAACTTGGTACAATAATACTACTTCATTAGATGCATGTTTATACTTTCTTTTGTTTCTTTATCTCAACTAGAGACGTATCATATAGATAAGCCTTGAAGGTTTTTCGTAGTTATTTTTTACCTACTAATATTTTTAATTTTTACTAATAAAATATTACATACAATGCAAATATACACAAAAAAAAGTACTCTTGATAAAACTTTTTAAATAAAATAAATATGGTGTTTTTTATGAATATTGTATCGTAATGGTTGTCGTTCGTTCAAAGAATATCGACGTGTTCATTCAAGAATGAAATATTACGAGTTTATTAGGGTCCTCCACCATCACATAAAATTTATTAAAAAGTTAGTTATATTAAAAGTAGATAAGATAAAATCATGATTGAGAAGATAAAAATTGTTAGTTTTTGAAATATTAGTGATTTTAAGCATCTATACATCTACGTCACAACGATTGCTATCTTTCTCGCGCAGCCTACTATAGAAACTGGTGCGAGAAATATAGCTATATGTTTCTTTAAAAATCAAATGCAGTTGAACTAAATACAATTATGACTTTTTAATACTACAAATTGCTTCAAAATTAAACAAACTTTCATTTAAAATAACAAAAAAATTAGAGTGGAGGACCCTATTGTTTCCTAATTGTTCCCCATTTTTATTGGATACATGATTTTTTCTAAAAATTAAAATATCTCAAAAACTAATGCGTTTATTAAGTTTTAGCAAGAGTATCTTATTTGTGTATTTTTGAATTGTATGTAATACGTCATTAGTAAAAATGAAAAAATATCAATAGGTAAAAAATTACCGACGATGAGACGCCTCTGGTTGAGATGTGGAAACAAAAGAAAGTATAAACATGCATCTAAAGAAGTAGTATTCTCGTACCAAGTTATAATGCAACTAGTACCAGATATAAATGTGTCAGGTGTGGTGCACCTTAAAAGGGCTGCAACTCTGTATAGAAACTTTGTCGGGCATTACTTTCATATTTCATATTTTACTCAAAATGACCTCAGGAATAAGCTGTTAAAGTTTGTAGCACGTATTTCTTTAACACCTATAACGTAACCTCTGCAACAGGTCGATGTTTGGTATAGAAAGCCAAACTTAGGCAAAGAGTGGAGATCTCGAGCGTGGTTTGGACTCCGGCAGGCTAAACAGTGGAGACGTGGGTCCGATGTAGCTGAAATAATGGTGGAATAGGGCGCCAGTCACTCCTACAGAGCCTACAAACAGCTGAGAGACAAGCCCTCGCGGTAATGGACTGTGGGGATGGGACTAGAACACGGGTTCGCAACAATCTTCAAGGTTTAAAATCACAATGTTGTCTATAATGCCAATGTCGTATGTACAGTGTACAATGGTTGCTAGTCCTAGATCAGTCTCGCGCGAGTAATGGCCGACGGCGTGAAGAGCGCGATATATACTCGTGGAATGACTTCGCGAGAGTCCACTTCTGTTACCTGATTTACTCTCTGTAGCTCACAAAAACATACAGTAAATATATAATACGAAATGAAAATATACACAAATAAAAATGATAAAGGAATTTTTCGCTTATCTGAGCAGTGGCGGGACGTGGCGGAGATCTAATGGAAACCCAAGATGGCGAACGTTCCTCGTCGCGAACCAGCACCACTCGCTCAACAGTTCAGGAGAGACGTAACGGCACTGATGATCACATATGACGGGAATGATGATGATAATGATGATCGATAATCGGCCCACAAAAGCCAATGTCGTAAATGGTTCACAAAACCAACAATTAATCGCCAACGGCTTTCCGAAAAGCGAAATGGACCAATCGCAAAATAAAATTACGATAAAGATAAACGTAAAAGGTAATAGAAAATAAACTTAAACGTAAAATAAAAGCCCGAAAAAGAAAAAAACAGTCAACATGTGGAGTGGTGCACTGTTGCCAAAATAGTTGCTAGGATTACGTTGTACTTTATTCTGAATTTTAAATTATATAAATAAAGAGACTAATGCGATATTACTATTAGAATTGTAAATATTTAAATCATTACCTTAGGTTGAAAGCGGCTTTATGATATAATAAAAGTGACGAAGGTTCTAAATCCAGATAATTTTCCCAAGAATACTAATTCTCCAAATGTAGAACAATGTGGATCAAATCCTCATAAAACTGAGTGCTCAAGACCAAAAATACTCTCAAAACGCAAACTTCATAAAAATTTTAAGCAGATTACACAAAAATACATCTACCACCTACAAAATACTTTTCAAAAAGCAACCAAATCTTACGATGCAAGCTGCTCCTGAATTTTAATTCATGAACAAGGTAGATTACTTCAAAATAAATAGTGCACACTACTCATGCGGTTGATCGGTTCTCCAGACAGCCTAGATTGCGTTTCGCGCCTGCAGTCTTCTCCCATGATTACATTTCTGTCAAAAAGTCCCTGTTCGGGCGCCATTTGTAACGGCGACGACGGACGCTGTCCCTATTCGGTCGACATTTTGTAATGACGTCCCTGTTCATTCTCCATGCTGTCAAAGGGTTTGCTCGGGCGCCAATCAATCGGAAACACAGCACAAGGGGAGATGATCGATCCTGTAAAGGACGCTCTCATAGCGTCGCTGAAAAGGATGGCTTGAACGCCAAAAAGGGCTCGCGTAGCTTAGTGGAGACAGAGTTCGGCTTTTGACAATGAAATCAATTGTAATCATTTTTAATATTTTATTAAAATATATTAAAACGAGAAAGTAATAAATATAACAAAGCAAAGTAACAATGAACCAGCGATACTTGCAGGATATTTTCTCTACTACGCACGATCAACAATGAACGGGCAACAATGGCACACACCAAGGTTGCGGGAACACGCTATGAACGAGTAACAATGGCACACACCAAAGTTACGGGAACACGGTACGGTTACAGTGTTGTCACTTTGACAACACTCATTAACAATCGCGATTTCAATCTAAGACAGTGTTGGCACACACCAACACTCATTGACAATCGTGATTACGGCGAACAGCGGCCAACACCACTGCACAAAACAACCGGCTACACCGGTACGGTCCACCTTCTGCACTCTCTCACGAGCTGCTGGCACACACCAACAGCACTGAGTCAGAGGCAGCCAAGGTCATCCACAACCCGCTCACCTGGCCCTCACCAGGTTTGCAGAAGACGGCACACACCATCTTAGGCTCGTTGGAGAGCTAACGCTCCCTTGAGAAAGCACACACTTTCTGCCTGTAACTAATGCTCGAGCTTGTATTTATACCCCGAAAAACCGTTAAAAATATCAAAAAAGGTTCAAGCACGTTTTTACTCATCCTGCAAATTCTCGCCAAGTTTGAATAAAAATATAAAAAATACGGTTTCATGTAGGATCGAACCGACGATATCTAGCGTGCTGGTCAAGCGCACTAGCCACTCGACCACACAATAGCTAACAGATAAACAACAATTTTATAAACATTAGCCGCTATAACTAAAATACAACAATACATTTTACAACAAACGACATACAATATAACCACACAATTATATTGTATGCGTAATTCAACACAATACAAAACGATAAAAGATGTAAAACATTATTTTTACTTGTGGGATATGAACTTTGATTTCAATAATCAAACTTTAGCAAAAAACTGGCATGCTAACCATAAGACTACAACGTTAAACATGAAGAATAAATTCAAATCTAGTGACCATCGTCACAAAAGGCTCGATTATTACACTGCTTGCAATCCCTGTAATAACGGATTTCAGTGTTTGTCGCCTAGGCATTGTATATATTACTTATAGGATTTTATGCTCTGCCGGTAACACAGCGTAGTGAGTCATAATGTGCTGACATGGGGTAGTATTAATAAAAATAAGTAAATGATTATACTGACAGTTTTATAAGTACTTATATCCGTATTAATAAAGTTTCAGTAAAAGCTGATAATAATTTGGCAAAAGTATGTAGGTACTTATACTTATAATCAAAATAAGTAATTACTTAAAACTCTATTAACAAAATGGAGTTGATTCTTATAGAATTAAGTATCTACTTATAAATCTATAAGTATGAAATTTATCATGCTTATCGGAGACCGAACTAAAATTTCAAAAATTATATTATACGCGACGCCAATGACGTTTAATACTATGCACTCCGTCTCGAGTGTCAGAAGGTTTTAAAAAATTCGGCAGAAATGTTGTTAAAGTCATTCAGGCATGTATTTTTACTATATGTAATATCAGTTTATTTTATAAAAGTTATATTAAAATGTTAGAAATATTTGTCTTATTAAATGTGAGGTATGTAATCTACCGAAGAAAATGCAAATTCTTGTTCAAGGTCTTCTACTGAAAATGAGTCAACGTCAATTATTAAAGGCAGTAAAATAGAACATCGAAGATAAAATCAATGCTAATAGCTAGGTAGTTACGTAGTTTATAAAATATCCAACTCATAATAGTTTTTAGAGAATATTAAACCAGTACGAGTAACTGAACTAGAAGCAGATGAAAGTGGAATCCTAACTGCTGTCAATGAATCTTTTAGTGACAGCATCAGTTTATGTTTATCCAGCTTGAGTAGTAAGAGTAAGCAAAACCTATACTCGAAGAAAAAAAATGTACGATGTGAAAATATATTGACAAACTAAATGATAATGGCACTTTCTACAACTTTGTTGGATAAAACTTATGATAAATGTATAAACGCTTGTAAAAAGAAAATTCAAGGTGGCTCTGTATTGATTATAGCGGATGGAAAAATATGTCATCAAATGAAAAAACCGTTGTAACAATGATTCATTGTTCAGATGAAAGGCAAACGTGTTTAAAATCATGACTCCATTTTTAAAAACAGGTGAAAAATTAGCACAAATTATTCAAGAATCAATGGTATTATAGAAATAATGCAACTCCTATGATGACATAGTACCTGTAGTAGCCATATTACTAATTTATTATGCAAGAACGTGCTGGACAAGAAATTGATAGAACAGGCTGTTGTGGTTTTAGAGTTATTTAAGAATGAAGGGCAATAAGTTCTTCCTACCAGTTTAGGATAAATCGTGATCTCCAATACTTCTGATACCGGTAGAGGAGCACTTACTGACCGCAATACTTAATACGTTTTTTGTACGATCGACTTACAAAATTTAAACAAATAAGATCCGGTAAAGGTTAAAAAAACTCGTTCGTGTAAAAAAGTATTCAAGCATCCCGATCATGAAAAATATGATTTTATTTAGTGGCCAAAACATTAATTTGCCCTGTGAAGGGAGAGAAAATTAAAGAAAATGTTTTCACATTCTTACACACTGGACAATTTATAGAAGATGTTAAAGTTAATTTAGAATTTTTAAACCCTATATGCAAAATCATCAATTCTTTCCAGAACAAAAACGCGTCTATTGCCGATGCAGCAAATATGTGGTTATGTATAGAAATTGCAGAAACACGCCAAAATAATTAGAGAATCAGTTGAAAAAGATGGCATTTTATATGCTTTAGTCGCTTATTATTTACATTCTTCTTTTTCGAACAATAAATTGACAAAAGAACAAAAAAGAAAAAACAAACTGATTCTTTTTACAGAACCTAAATTCTAAAGGTTTAAATGAACTAGATTTCCAAAATAAAAGTGAAATATTTAAACTGTTGTGACATAATCGGTACCTACCTTACCGAAGCACACTCCACACATATAACTGTCCCGTAGCCCTGTAATTCAGAAGCAAAGTGTCGCGGGTTGTAATAAAGGAATGAGAGCAGGGATGAATTGCTGGCGCTAATGAGGGTGTAAAAATGGGTGGTGTGCGCCAGGCCACCGCTGATACTCGTGTGAATAAGTAATAAGAACAGAATAAAAATATATTTACCAATATTTATTGCCGGTACTTTACAATTGTTTTCCAAAATATAATTAACTGATGGCAGAGTGCTCAAACGTAGTACAAAGGAAATTTATAAATACTTTCCTGAGAAGGGGACGCTTCAGTTGGACTGGATGAATCCAGTCCGCTTGGGGTGAGCTGTGCTGCGACGACGCAAGAGCAAGCGTTGAAAGGTACTGCTCTGTGAGCTTAGTGGACCGATTTGGTTGGAGTAAAACTTTGTGATTCACTTCATTTGTAAGTCTAAGTGGAATACCTTCACAATAAAAAATGTCTCCATAATCAAAGCATAATTTTCTTAACTCATCTTGCTCTTCCTTGTTACAATGATCTAGTCTTATACAGCCCGATTCACAAAAAAAGTTTAAGCTAATCCTCATTTTTTGATTAATGAATTCTATTCTATTCCGGTATTTAAAACTTAATATTCATAATATTATCAAAAAAGGTATATACTAGGAATAGATAGACTATATTTTACGAAATAAACTGTTAAAATTAGAAAAGAATTCGCTAATACAAAAATGAGGATTAGCTTAAACTTTTTTGTGAATTGGACTGATATTTTTTAGATTTTGTTGTAATAAATTGTCAATTTCATTATCAGTTTCCATTTTTTCAATAAAATTTAGTTCAATCAAAGCATAATTTTCTTAACTCACCTTTCTCTTCCTTGTTACAATGATCTAGTCTTATACAGCCCGATTCTATTCTATTCCGGTATTTAAAACTTAATCTTCATAATATTATCAAAAAAGGTAGATACTAGGAATAGATTAGACTATATTTTCCGAAATAAACTGTTAAAATTAGAGTAGAATTCGCTAATCCAAAAATGAGGATTAGCTTAAACTATTTTGTGAATCGGACTGATATTTTTTAAATTTTGTTGTAATAAATTGTCAATTTCGGTGTCAATTTCATTATCAGTTTCCATTTTTTCAATAAAATTTAGTTCAATAGAATTTTGATTTTCGATAACCGAAAATTGATGAATATCTAATTTTACTAGATTTTCTTTCATGTTGGTCACTATTATCGCAAAATTATTCACAATATTTACTACAGCTTTGGGCGTTTTAATATAGTTTTCGAAAATTGTGTACTTTAATAGTCCAATTCCGTTACTTTGTGTACTAGTATTTTTCCTACCATACTTACACGAGATTGTATAAATATGGAATAATTTTGGAAATTATTTTTAGATTCTTTTGTATTTCTGCCTCAAATACTATGGACACATTCGCAAAAGAGGGTTGTTAATCGTTTAAGAGTTACATTTACATTGGCATTTAAAAGTCTTAATAAATCTATACCGATAAGTCCATCATATTTCTCAATAAATTTGAAAAGATAAAACTTGTAACTTTCGGGAACATTCGAAACAGGAATACTTCGGCTACTTCGTTATGCAATGAGACATTATGAGCTGTCTGAATATTGAAATTTACATTAAAAATATAATTTTGATAAAATTTATAGGCAAGATTAATTAAACTTTTGGTAATACCAGTGACAATTAACAAATTTGCATTAATTTCGGATACGTAAATATGGAGTAGATTTGCTTTTAATGCATTTAACTATATTACATTTACTACTGAACCGACCGTTAATTCTCGACTAATCGTTGAAACGAAAATTGTTCGTACTGTACGTCCAATTTCGAGAATCCTACCGACTGCGCCAATTATGTTTGTCAAATTGAAAGGAGGTTTTTATTAAAAGGAAAAGTTACAACTTTTTTACTTTATTCAACAATCACAAAACTACAAATTTCTAACTACTTACTAGTAACAATTATGAACTCTGTGTTTTTTTGGTACAATTCATATATTTATACATATTTCATGTGCTTTACCAGCGGTTTCGTATTTCTTTTTATAAACAACTAAACTCATCTTTTATTTTATCGTCAAGACTGTGCTGTCTGTGGCGAAAATATTTCGGAGTCGCCACAGGTTTATAGGATGTAACTAGTGTTACCTATTGGCTATGAATGATGTGCTGAATGTACGTTTTCGTTACAGGAGTGAACGGTTATTTTCCATGACTATGCCAATCTTTTTGTTTAATTATTTACGAATAAGCAACAAATTTTTATTTTTATTACTATAAAAAAATATTGCATAAACTTTCAAAATACTTTTTAAAAAATACGAAAACGGCTGGCTTATTCGTAGCGACCAAAAGTGAGAGAATGTGAAAGTTTCCGTACCGCACTCATCGAACTTATTTCCTATAATAATTAAAGGCAAAGAAAGCAATTTTTCTTAATTCTGAAGGTTTTAATTCTTATTCTGAGTACGTAAGAGACAAGATTAATATTTTATATAGAAGAGAGATAACGTTTACTAAGCCATAGATTGTACGTTTTTTAAGTAATATTATTATTATTATCATTATTAGGTGGAGCACTTTAAGCGCTAGTCACTTTTATCACTGCGACTCCAAAGTTTTCATTAAGCAAGTTTCTGTTCCAAGAGTCAGTTTTCTGGTTTCATTCGCCGTGAGGTGCCTTTTGTCCAGATTGTTAATTCTACTTGCGATCGCAGCTTGATATTTCAGAGGACAAAAACCAGTAAAGATACCATCATAAATCAAAGATTCTTTTTGCTAAGTTGTAATAGCTCCTTAAAGTTTGTCGACGAGGATGATTATACAACATTCTGTAATTAATATTGTTATGATCAAATAGTAATTAGCCGCCTCGGTGGCCGAGCGCGTTAAGGCAGCGCTCAAGCGACCTTCTCCGCTCGGCTCAGGGGTCGTGAGTTCGATTCCCACCAGGGGCTTGGATGTTGTGTGTGTCCCAAAAAAACTTCAATTTACACATGTTTCTGCTAAATATTGTCCCAGTCTGGACGATAAAAGCCATCTACTTAATAAAAAAAATAATAATTAATGGTTTTTAAAATAATTAGAGTCTGATGAGTAAGGTCTATTCAAAAAACGTGTTACCGCAGCACCGCTTAGTGTTTATTGAGTAGTGATCGGGTTACCGTCAATATCTGTGTATGAGGGTTGCTCTTTGATAGAATGAAATAATTATTACTAATTAAAATGTGTGTTCTGTAACAAATATATATTCAGAGCTTTTATACAGCCTTCGCTGTTTACCGTTTACAACCGGACTCACCGAACCGCAGTGTTTTACCACTTCTGTATTGTCGGTTGAATTCCAGTCATTGCTACATTTATTTATGATTTATAAGTGGGCAGCTTCTAGCATCCGCATGTGACAAGTAGCTGTATTTATTTTTTACTACAAATCCCATTTTGTCGGTCGGCGGGAATCGAACGGTTGGAACATGGGTTGGGTGATATCACTACGAGCTACAACAAATGCGCTCATCTATTCGGCCACCAGGCCGACTTCTTAATATAAATTATTACAATTTGAGCCATTGTTCTAAATTTTGCAAAGAATTGCACTAATGTCCACACTACAAAAATTCAAATACAAATACATATCTTATTTTGCTACAATGTGTAATTACACATTTGATACAAGTGCATATATTTTATCCGTAAATTTTATATTTTATTCTTGCCAAATTAAAAGAATTGCATCAAGAACACAATAAACGAAATATATAATTCTACAATCTGAAATCAATGATTATTATAAAAGAAGGTTTTAAGTAAAAAACTGTAATAGTAATATTACCATTAAAAACAATTTACAGTTAATTGGTGCAATGCCAAATAAATTTATTTGACAATTGTTGTTCACGGATTGAAGAAATATGGCGTTACTCTAAAAAAAAAGAAAGACATTTACTGATGTACGAGTAAGTACACAGTGTCCGGATTTAGAAGGTGATAATTCAGATCTCGTAATTTATAAGACATACGACTTTGGTTAAATGGGATACCTAGTTCGTTTTTGGGATGTCATCTTAAATGTGTTCTGTTGTAAGAAATTTCGTAAATATAAACTGAAAATCTAAGATTTTAAACGTAGGTACACTAACCCTTGTACATGTGGAAAAAATATATATGTTAATTAAAAAACAGGCAAAAGGCATTTAAATTTAAATCACTAATCAGATTTTATTTTACACGTTTTGTTATCGACTTTAATTTATTAATATTGCTCATTTATAGTGATAGCCAATGAATTGAAACAAAATTACAAAAAAAAAATTCATATCGATGGTAATGGTAAAAATTCTAATTTCAAATCTATTTTAAGAAAAAAAAAATAATTTCGCCTTCTTAAGTCATCAGCAGAAAAAAAGGTTTAAAGTTGACATGTTTTACATTTTGCCTAATAGGCAACAATTTGGACTATTGAACATGAATGATCAAAAAGTCTCGAAATTTTGTAAAAAACTGTTACCTCCATTTAAGTTTGTGAAGGAGTAAAGCGTGTGTACAATTCCAACCAGCGTTTTAAATGTGTTATTTACATTTATAAAATTTAGTTTATGATATCACCTTACTTAGTGAGAAGTGTGTTATTAAGCAAAATGTAAAATATTTCAGCTTTAGCTCTTTTTATCCGCTGATGATGAGAGTTCATAGACACTCTCAAAACGTTCAAATGTAATGTATAAAGAAGTTTAAAACAGTAACACTAATTAAGCAGACAAAATCAAATTTTCTTGTTAAATAACATAAACTACCAATGTACCAATTTAAGAGAAATATTTTCAAATAAAGTTACAAATAATTTAATTTTGCACCTAACTCACTAAGCAGATTTTATTTTTGGATTCTACACCCAACAAATTTAATGATAATTAACAATAATTAATTTGTTATTCTAAATCAAATTGCACTGATTTTCATTTTGGAAAAAAGATATTGTTCAGGCATAAATATCGTAACATGAGGTGGAGGTTTCAAACTATTTAAATGTTGCAAAGCAACAAATAAGTCATTTGATAAATTATTATTGTTAACAATTCCACTTAAATTGTCAAATGTTGTTGGTGTTCTTTATGTTGATAACTTTCAGCATGCCTCGTTGTCTCTCGAAGTTGTTTCTGGGCAGTGGCTTCGTCCGTATATCTCTCTGTTAGTCTTCGAAGCTGACATACTCCATGTAAAAAATTCCCAAATTGAACTTCACCCTGACGAATTGATATTTCACCTCTATATGTTTAGACCTTTTACGAAATTCGGGGTTTTTAAATAACCGGATGGCGCCTATGTTGTCCATGTATAACATTGTGAGTATCTTCTTCATGTCCATCAGCGTTTAATTCAAGGTTAGGAGCTACTTCTGAGTTATTTTTTGAAAAGTATACGGTTCTTCAATGCGAATGCGAGTAATCATCTTTCAGTAGGAAATAATACTTCGACCCTCCTTTTAAGCGTTGATTTAAGAATTTTTTGGCATGAGAAAATTCTGATGAGCTAGTTTTCTATACCCTTAGAAAATGTTTGAGAAGCATAACCAGCTTGGGACTATGACGTCAAAATTATTTCAGACATTCAAAAATTCATATCTCGTTTACTATTTCGAATTCTAACATCGTGTTTTTATCAGTATTCTTAAATTTTTGTATATTATCAGAAAATTAAAAAAAAGAACATTGGTAGAATAACTTATCGTTCAAGAGTTATATTTTGACAAAATCAATTTTTATTAGGTGCCTATGAATTTTTTGACAAAATAAAGTTACATCTCAAATGGTTCGTAAAGGCGCATAGATTCCATTTAACCGAAGTCGTACCTTTTATACATATAGTTTCCGATATCCAAGGATGGCCTTCGAAATCTGGACTTCTTTGTAAATATGCAACAATACTTACCATTTCAATCATATTATTATCAAAATAACAAAAGTACCAGTCGCTTACATTTTCTAGAAATTTCCTTTCCTGAAAGAAATTTAAGTTTTTAGTTTCACCATTGTGTTCAGTAATATAAATATTACACTTAGGTCCGCGATTTTCATTTCCATTTAATACACTATCTAATGACTTTTGATTTATTAGATGTATAAATTTTGATAGGTGACTAAAATGTATTAGCAAGTAGTTAACAGTTTCTTTGTCAAACGGTACTTTATAATAATGTGGGGCTGAAGTTTTCTAGGGATCGGGAAATTGCCACTTTCCAATCTCGGAGCGGGAAATTGCCATAGCCCAACCTCACGACATCAATGATGATTATTTATATGTAAACAAAACTTCTTTACACTTTATATATAACTAAAAACGTACAGAATTATATTATAAATAAAAAGAGATATAAAATTACTGTAATTTAGTTTTTGGTACATTACGAACTAATTTACTAATTCAAAATCACCGACCGTTAAAAGCAAACTCGCCGCCAAGCCAACTCGGCACGCGTTCAATGGGGTCGTTTACTAACGTAGAAAATCCAATAAATGTCACTGCATATGTAAAATAACCCGTATAATATAATTCATAATTGAGTTAAAATTTATGATAACTTTTTGATACGCATGTATTTATACTTTAAGACTGGCATAAAAAACTGCGCACGGTTTTCCTCTGGCAAAAGGAGAATTTTCCTGAAAAGATGCATGTTCGCCGTCCTAGTTAATGCCGGGCATTCACAATGTCTATAGTAAATTGTATACTTAAAAAAGGTAACATTTAAGTACTTTTTATGTTACCTTCATTACCTGTTATTCCTTTTAGCCTCATTCACAGCTCCGAAAATAAAAATAAAATTATACATAAAAATAAAAATAACGATATAAACAATAAATTCTTATGAAAGTGTTCACAGCTCTCGAAAATAAAATTAAACATAAGACATAAACACAGGGATTTGCAAATCTTAAATATTTTACATAAAAATAATAACAACTGTCATTTGAGCTGTCATTTACGATTTGGGAAAAGAATTTCAATTAAAATACAATTATAAAAATCTGTTGTGGCCAGCACAAGACCTTCCGTCAATTCCATGTATTTTGTACAAATCCCATACCAAAAGGTCCTTGGAACAGATTCTATATAATATTATGTAAAAACACATACTATTTATTACAAATTCCATACCAAAAGTTCATTTGAAAAGGTTCTATAAATCCAATAAAATTGTAACATAAACTACACTAAGTAATGTCCTTCCATCTTCTCTTTGGCCTTTCTCTGCGTGTCACTTGCGAACAACACTATGACATACCAATTTTAGATCCTATACTTTTTTCCATATTTGGTTTTGCACTTGCAACTGACATCTGTCAATTAAATTTTTTTGAATAATTATGTCAGCTGTTTCCATGATAAATAGCAAAGCTGACTAATTTTTGAAAATTAATTTCTTTATAATGCTTTAAATTTACATCTATTGAACATGAAGGAAAATGTATAATCAAACTGTATAGAGAAGAGTATTTTCTTTAATATATATAATAACAAAATGTCAAAAAATAATATTTAACTGCGTTTTTAAGAAAAACTGTTAAAAACTTCAAATAAGGGTACTTCCGGTGGATCAATTATAACCAAAATCTAATCAACTCTTCATATGGATGTACAGAAGAGGAATACGAAAGAATTATAATTTTTAGAATTGTAGTATTGGAGTTATCGTCGGAGAAAAATTTGTCACACACGGACACACACACGCACTCACGGACACACACACACACACACACACACACACGAACACACACACACACGGACACAGACACATACATATGTACATACATACAGACATCATCTTAAAAATGGTATATTCGTATTGTAGGGACCGTAAAACGTGCTTATTCATTAAAAACTCACCACCGAATTTTTTGACCAAAGAAAATACCTTCCTTACCTAAAGGTGACGGAAGATAAAAAGCTGTCTTAAGACAAGTATTCGCATATATGATTGCGTATAGTGCTTTAAAAGGTATAAATTTGGTATTATTGCTTATTAATTATGCATATAATTAAATGACAGTTGACGTTTTATTTTCGAAGCTGTGAACACCAACGATAAAGCCTTATTTATAATTTTATTTATATTTCTTAATTTGGAAGCTGTGAATGAGCCTTTTGTCTTGTAATTTATTAGTCATTTTCCCAGTTAGTACTGCCGAAACGTTGGAAATAATAAATTATTGTTATTAAAACTAAAAAAATTGTATTATGCCTAAAAAAAAACTAATTCGGAGTAGGCTATGACCACAGAAACGTATATCTGATTATTACTCAATTCGTTATTTTGAAATGAAATTTTAAGTAGAAAAGAATGAAGAAAGTTACAGAATATTACCTTTCTCCGTTTTCTAATTTATTTCTATTTCTAAAGTAAGGATTCAAGAAGGAAAGCTTTCACTTATTTAGATAACATTTTTGACAATATTTCGTGCCAAATTGACATTTAATGAAATACTTTCAAATTGACATACATTTTTTTGTTCAAAACTTAATCCGAGATTTTTTGAACATACTGTATAAGTATCATTGTCACCAAGAATTACGAGAAAATGTATAGCTTATAATATTTGCAACCATTATGATAGCATGACATATAACATCATGAACCAACACAGCTCACAGAAGTATCAGTTAGAGCAGAGAGGAAAAACTGAAATATCCCAAACTAGAGAAGAAAGTAGAGATTCTATCAATAACATCATTTTATCGTTCACCTAAATACTGTCAAACGCCGAAATATTAAATTTTGGAGTACTTTGCTCAGTTTGCTATTCAGTTCACCATTTTCTCTGCTGGTCTGTACGAGGCTTAAAGCATCACACAAATAATTATAAATAAATAACTTACCATTGTGATCATCATTTCCGCTGAAATTACAAAGACAACAAAAGCTATTGAAGAGATCAAAGATAAAACTAGTAACGTTGGAACAATTATTCCAGTTTTCATGTAGATAAAGCTGGTCGAACCAATTATAAATACATATATGAAGAACCCTAGACCAACAGCAAAAGTCACATACTGCGATGCAAGCTTACTGCTCTCACATTGCCTAAAATGTATATCGACCAATATTTGTAGATTTATGTTAGAATTTCGTTGATTATCTGTTATATCCATATTGTCTTCAAAAATACTAGTTTCCATTGCTCCAATATCTTTCTCAATTACTTTATTTAGCTCATAAAATCGTTGGCCGCAAGTAAAGAAATGCCCAGTATAGATAAAACATGGATGTACGACTACGCAATGTAATAAATATGTTATATAGGCTCTGCTTAGAGTTAGGGTTATGTCGTCATTGTACATGGTAACAATTTGACAAACAATTAATGAAAATATACTGAAATATGCCAATGCACATAAAAATATTGCGGTCACAACTATGACTTCAGAATGAATTGACACGTTTATTTGTGTCATGATATTTTCTATTTCTAACATCTTGATAATCGCAGAAACACAGATGTCTTTGTCTTTTATAACGGAAAACATTGTAAATAAATTGTACATTCCTATTATGATGTAAACAAGTCCAGTGATTAGTTGATCAGAAGGCAATGTTTCATGTAAAATATAATTTTTGATTACATTCATAGAAAGCATTGAGCAGATTGCATGACCTGAAATTAGATTAATATTGTTTTATATTTTATTAAAATTAAATAATAAATTAGAAGTAGATCAATGCCCCCATTTGGCCGATATTTTGTCGTCGTCCTTAGCAATAAAAGAGTGCTATCATTTTTTATTTTTACTTCAAAGAAACGAAACGATTTAGTGCAAAATATCATTTATATTCAAAATAAACATTTACGTCACTCACTAAAAAATAATCAAAAGTGGCATTTTCCCCATTTGCTACGTTCACAAATCTCTCATCAAATGTCAGCTATTTTGATTTCTCTTTCTCCAATACTCAGGTGTAAAAAAAGTTTAATGAATTTTTAAACATGGTTTGTGTGACAATGACGTCTACTTTTTACAAATGAAGTAAGGTATAAAAATGACAACTTCATATATTTGTTTTGATTAGGATTTAAAATATCGGAGTATTAAACAATGAAAATGAAAACCTCATATTATAATATGATGTTATAAACATTTTTGATGAGATTTTATAAATATGTACTAAGTAAGTCTAGTTTCTAAATGGCGAGTGACAGCCGAGTTGTTATCACATTGCGCCCTGTACTCTGTTTAAAATAACGAAAGTATTTTGACAGATAGATACTTGTGATTCTATTACTTGCTATGCGTTACAGTCAAGCGTAATGTACACAAACACAATTCAAATATTGTCAATTATTATTTCATTTTTTTGTTGGTGCTGTACGTTATTTGTTGTTGTATTGTCGTTTTTTAAGTTTTACCTGGCCATTTCTCTTTATTTATTCTCTTACAGTTTTTTTGTAATTGGGTCTTTTTTTTGAACAACGAAAATGCATTTGTGTAAAGCAGACTCCAAAACCACGTCTCAATTAACTGTCAAAATTCGTTCGTTTTTTAAAACTGAGTAGGTATATCGGAAAAAGTAGGGAAACACGTATCACTTTGGACAATATTGATTACAATTACAATAACCAGAACACAGTTGGTAATAAAAAGTAATCCAACTTTTACATTCGTATTTCCTAACTGATTACAACATTAACAAATATTGATATTACAATAATTAAAACATAAATTACACCTAACAAAAATTTAGCGTGTTTTAATGGTCGATTTACGCACGCTTTTGCGTGTTTTAAAGAGCGATTATGATGATGTGTAATAAAAAAGCAATTTTTTAATCTAAACTACATGACGCCAATTAATAATATCTACGTAATGTACATAAGTATTAGTCAAGGTAGTAAACTTTATTAGTGACGTTAACTCTGATATCTTCTTTCGTACAATGATTAATATTAAATAGTTACCAGTGAGTATTATATAGTCGAAAATTTGTAGTTTTCTCTTTCGAAGTTGGATCTTGTCATCAATATTTGGAAATGAATATAAAAATAATCCAAATGCATAATTAAACTGATTAGCCCAATGTATTGCGTCAAGGATTGAATCGTATCTTATTTTAAAATTAAATTTATTTGCTATAATATTTATTATATTTGCTACTTTGCCATTTACTATTTGTAACACCCCAAACATGTTTATGTGTCTGTTGCAAATGACACAGATTTAATAATATTTAAAATTATACCTATATAGGTATATACCAGAGTATTCTACTTTTGTATAATTAATCATAATGAGATATAAATGACATGGAAACAATTTTTTTCCCGGAAGATGATTTTTAGAATTATTTGATAAGGAAATATCTGCAACAACAGTTTTTTTCATTGATTTTCTAGGGTATTTTAGTTTAGATAAATTAAATATCTTGTCTCTTTTTGTTAAATATCTACACATGCTTCATATTTCACCTTCTTTACTTAAAGTGTTTTATTATTATTATTATTATTATTATTATTATTATTATTATTATTATTATTATTATTATTTTACCCATTTATTTTATTTCATCTGCGATAGTGCGTAAAATTGATGTTTATTTGTTAGTTCTGAGTTTATAAAACGGTTGTTTAGTAGTCAAAAGTTGCCAAGCACCGAGTGATTAAAATCTTTAAACACGAACAAATTGTAAAACCTCATTCATAAATAAAAGTATTTTTTATATTTATTGGGTTATTAGAGTCTATGACCTGTTAGAAAAATTAATTCATTAGATATGCATGGTGTTAATGAATAAGTATTACAAACTTGAATAGCTTATTCCTGAGGTTATTAAGCAAAATATTTTATATGAAAGTTATATCCGGAAATATTTCGTTACATAGGTACAGCCCTTTTAAAGTTCACCTCTCCAAACACATTTTTATTTTAATAAATAACACTGGTACTACTTGCACTAAAAATTTTAAACTTGGTACAATAATATTACTTCATTAGATGCATGTTTATACTTTTTTTACCTCTCGCTAAGAGAGGTATTGGATTCATGCTAAAATTCGCATATCCAGATTTTATTGAATAAGCACGATTTAAGGTCCCTAGAATCCGATTATAACATTTTTAAAATGATGTCTGTGTGTGTGTGTGGATGTGTGTATGTGTGTATGTGTGTATGTGTGTATGTGTGTATGTGTGTATGTCTGGATGTTGTAGCCACGATTGCTCAAAAACTATAAGACTTAAAAAATATTTAACTGCAGTTTCCTCAATCTGACATTCCTGGGAAGAGCTGATTAGATTTTGGTAACAATTGAACAACCGGAAGTAGTAGTTTCTTAGAAAAATTATTCTAAATATAATTTTTTGGGATTTTTTTTTATTAAATATTGAAGAACATAAAATGCTCCATCTAATACATTTAAAAATTTTATTATATCTTGCATAGATTTAGAGATAAAGACACTATAATTTATAGAGTACACTTATTGCAGAGGCTAAGGCACTAAGGAAACCAGTTGACAAATTCCAATGTTTATAACATGACACATGTCATTGTCAAATATCAACAGTTTTAGTGACATTCTGATAGCTTTTTCTGGGAAGTATATTTAATTTTTCTTATTGTTTTATTAATTAAATATTTGAAATTATAGGTAAAATTGTGGTAAAATACATATATCCATCAGAAATACCGCCAATCTGGTTAATGAATTGGAACAATCTCTTACATTTAGAAACTTCCTCATATAATGGAAATATATATAATTAGAATTATATGTGTGCAAAAGACATGTTAAATACAATAAAAAACAATATTTGGGTAAAGTTCTGTAATATTTTGTTATAAAACGACGGTTCGAAAGCGAAGTGCAGTACAATACTTATATAGCGTAATATGGAAATGGCGAGAGGTCTTGTGCTGGCCACAACAGATTTTTGTTTCTGTATCTCAACCGGAGACTTATCATACGGGGAAGCCTTGAAGGTTTTTCGTAGTTATTTTTTTACCTACTAATATTTTTAATTTTTGCTAATAAAATATTACGTACAATGCAAATATACACACAAAAGTACTCCTGATATAATCGCAGTTTTTGAGATATTTCAATTTTTAAATAAAATAAATATGGTGTTTTTTATGAATATTGTATCGTAATGGTTGTCGTTAGTTCAAAGAATATCGACGTGTTCATTCAAGAATGAATTATTACGAGTTTAATTGTTTCCTAATTGTTCCCCATTTTTACATGATTTTTTCTAAAAATTAAAATATCTCAAAAACTAATGCGTTTATTAAGTTTTAGCAAGAATATCTTATTTGCGTATTTTTGCAATGTATGTAATATGTCATTAGTAAAAATGAAAAAATATCAATAGGTAAAAAAATTATCGACGATGAGATGTCTTTGGTTGAGATGTAGAAACAAAAGAAAGTATAAACATGCATCTAAAGAAGTAGTATTCTCGTACCAAGTTATAATGCAACTAGTACCAGATATAAATGTGTCAGGTGTGGTGCACCTTAAAAGGGCTGCAACTCTGTATAGAAACATTCTCGGGCAATACTTTCATATTTCATATTTTACTCAAAATGACCTCAGGAATAAGCTGTTAAAGTTTGTAGCACGTATTTCTTTAACACCTATAACGTAGCCTTTCCAACAGGTCGGTGTTAGGTATAGAAAGCCAAACTTAGGCAAAGAGTGGAGAACTCGAGCGTGGTTTGGGCTCCGGCCAGCTAAACAGTGGAGACGGGGGGTCCGATGTAGCTACAAACAGCTCAGAGACAAGCCCTCGCGGTAATGGAGTGTGGGGATGGGACTAGAACACGGGTTCGCAACAATCTTCAAGGTTTAAAATCACAATGTAGTCTATATTGCTAATGACGTATGTACAGTGTACAATGGCTGCTAGTCCTAGATCAGTCCCGCTCGTGTAATGGCCGACGGCCGCTTTAAAGAATCAGTTGAGAAGAATAAAAAGATGGCGAGAAATATATATGCTTTAGTCGCTTATTATTTACATCCTTTTTCGAACAATAAATTGTCAAAAGAACAAAAAAGAAAAAATAAACTAAATGGGTGGAATTCAGTGAGTTGTATTAAGGCCTGTATTAAATCTTGTATTAAGTATATGGCAACATTGTAATATTTTCCACATGTATCAATGAGATTCAATTGTGATTTTGAAATTTTAGCACAGGAAAAAGTAATACAGATATCCTTTAGTCAAATGAGGAAGTATTATTGTAAATGGAAGGTGTAAAAGGAAACACATTATTGCAAAATTAGGTTAGAAATATGTCAAATTTTATGTGTCAAATATTTCATACCTGAATATTAATGAATTTTAAAATATCTTAACCCCCGTTTTGATCAGTTTTGACATTTGTCCTTTTTTTCTTACTTCTGTTAATAATATTTTTTTCTTTATTTGATCCTTTGGTCTCTGACTTTTTTCTGACAAGTATTACAAAGTTGCCAAAATATTTTTGACAAAGGACTGTTTTAGCTTAAAACACGCTAATACAACCCACTGAATCTCACTCATTCTTTTTACAGAACCTTAATTAATGAACTCGATTTGTTCCAAAATTTAAGTACAATATTTAAACTGTTGTGACGTAATCGGTACCTACCTTGTCGAAGTACACGATCACTCCACACATAACAGTACTGTGTCCTGTAGCCCTGTAAGTCGGAAGCAAAGGGTCGCGGGTTGTAATAAAGGACTGAGAAGGGATGAACTGCTGAAGCTAATGAAAAATGGGAGGTGTGCGCCATGCCACCGCTGATACTCGTGTGAATAAGTAGTAAGAACAAAATAAAAATATATTTACCAATATTTATTGTCGGTACTATACAATTGATTTCCAAATATATAATTAACTGATGGTAGAGTGCTCAAACGGAGTACAAAGGAAATTTATAAATACTTAGCTTTTCTCAGAAGGGGACGCTTCAGTTGGACTGGGTGAACCCAGCCCGCCTGGGGTGAGCTGTGCTGTGACGGCGCAAGAGCAGTCGTTGAGAGGTACTGCGCTGTGAGTTTAGCAGACCGATTTGGTTGGAGTAAAGCTTTGTGATTCACTTCATTTGTAAGACTAAATGGATTACCTTCACAATAAAAAATGTCTCTATAATCAAAGCATAATTTTCTTAACTCATCTTTCTCTTCCTTATTACAATGATCTTGTCTTATATTTTTTAGTTTTTGTTGTAATAAATTGTCAATTTCGGTGTCAATGTCATTATCAGTTTCCATTTTTACCTCTCGCTAAGAGAGGTATTGGATTCATGCTAAAATTCGCATATCCGTATTTTATTGCATAAGCACGATTTAAGGTCCCTAGAATCCGATTATAACATTTTTAAAATGATGTCTGTGTGTGTGTGGATGTGTGTATGTGTGTGTGTGTATGTTTGTGTGTGTGTGTGTGTGTGTGTGTGTGTGTGTGTACGTATGGATGTTGGAGGGACGATTCCTCAAACACTGTAAGACTAAATATTTAACTGCAGTTTCTTCAATCTCACATTCCTGGGAACAGCTGAAAAGGTTTTGGTAACAATTGGACAACCGGAAGTAGTAGTTTCTTAGAAAAATTCTTCTAAATATAATTTTTTGGGAGTTTTTTTATTAAATATTGAAGAACATAAAAATGTAATACACTAATCAATTTTTATTATATCTTGTATAGATTCAGAGATAAAGACACTATAATTTATAGAGTAAACTAATCGCAGAGGCTAAGGCACTAAGGAAACCAGTTGACAAATTCCAATGTTTATAACATAGAAAAAGTGGATATGAGCGACTTACAATAAAATAGTTGTTTTCATTCTTCTTACTTTAGGTGCCTATAGGTTCGGACGAGTATGTTCTTCCCCCAGGTCTTCTTAGTGCTAGGCTGGCTTCGGCGATGATTGTCCTCGACCAGGAGGTCTATTCTAATTCACTTATCAAGTCGCTAACTGTGTAGTGTCGCTATCCCCACTACTGCTAGCCGTACTGTAGAGGGGGTCACCGAGTGAAGCGACTATCGCTAGACTTATCAAGACCTAAGTAGGTGTCGCTAAACTGTTTTACTCTCGCTAACTTTGAAGTTTGGTCATGTTAGTGTTTTGTTAAACAAATGAAGCAATAATTATGAAACACACTTTAAATTATGGACTATACATTTCTCCGTAATTACACTAAGTTTCATATTTTTAAATTAATTAATATTGATGTCTAATATTCAAATGAACGAATGGAAAAAATTTAAATTTTAATATGTTATATCCATAGGCTTTGTGAATAATTTGAACGTCAATTTATTTTCGATTTATTTATATTTTGTTTATAACAATTAAAAAAAGAAAATTGTTAGATCTCAGCTTCTATTAATAATTAGAAATTGATATTTGGCATACTGAAACAGAATGTAGTTTTTATATAAAATATTAATAAATTTTTATTTTAAATTGATTAATTTAATTTTAATAATTGTTTTATTATAAACCATACGTTCACGCGCGAAAACAGTAAAAAAGGATTTAAATTAAACTAATGAATTTCAAATAAATTATTAATAGAAGCTGAGATCTAACATTTTTCTTTTTTTAATTGTTATAAACAAAATATAAATAAATCGAAAATAAATTAACGTTCAAATTATTCACAAAGCATATGGTTAATTTAAAAATATGAAACTTAGTGTAATTACGTAGAAATGTATAGTCCATAATTTAAAGTGTGTTTTATAATTATTGTTTCATTTGTTTACAAACAAAACACTAACATGAGCAAACTTCAAAGTTAGCGAGAGTAAAACAGTTTAGCGACACCTACTTAGGTCTTGATAAGTCTAGCGATAGTCGCTTCACTCGGTGACCCCCTCTACAGTACGGCTAGCAGTAGTGGGGATAGCGACACCACACAGTTAGCGACTTGATAAGTGAATTAGAATAGACCCCCAGTAGTTGTAATTTTCTTCTTTCCTTACATTCTGACTTGGTTCTTGTGGACGGCAGTTACGACTTTGGTGCTGAACCGATATTCGCTAGATTTTTACCGTTGTACTACTGAACCAATCGTTAATTCTCGACTAATCGTTGAAACGAAAATTGTTCGTACTGTACGTCCAATTTCGAGAATCCTACCGACTGCGCCAATTATGTTTGTCAAATTGAAATGAGGTTTTTTTTTTAAAGGAAAAGTTACAACTTTTTTACTTTATTCTAAAACCACAAAACTACAAATTTCTAACGACATACGACTGACAACATATATTTATACATAATTTATGTACTGAATCAGCAATTTCCTATTTCTTAAGACGTAATGGCTCGTGCCACGGTCACGGTTCTAACATTGGTGTTAGCTAGAACTATTTGACACATACTTCAGGGTTGTAAAGAAAATCAGTGATGCCACTATACTAATTAAACCGAAAATGTACCGATAGGCATATTTAGTACATTTGGCTTCATTATTTTAAATTGTTTAATATGATTTGTCTCTGGACTTGTTTTTAAGATAAATTATTTTGAATATTGAAGCCAAATGTATTGAATATGCCTGTCAGTACATTTTCGGTTTAATCAGTATAGTGGCATCACTGATTTTTGTTGATAACCCTGAAGTATGTGTCAAGTCGTCGTCAAGGTTTTAACTAATACCGGTCTTAGAACCGTGATCGTGGTACGAGCCAATGGGTTTACAGGATGTAACTAGTGTTATCTATTTTTGATCCATGTATAACCGATGCGGATGCGGGTACAAAACAGTGGCGTACGACAACAGAAATTATAGTATCAATATTTAACTGGAGTTGTTTAGAAAAGATAGTTGAAGATGGGAACATGTTCCGAAACTCAGTTAAAGCTTAGTATAATAAGGTTGTTGCAAAAATTTTAATATGCGTTCTAAATATTAAATTTTTAAAAAATATTGTTTTTTTAATAACCTCAAATAAAAATATCACGAAATATGCATTACATTGAAATTTGTGCAATATTTTGAAAAACACGAGATTTAAATGTGACGTCAAAGTTCATACAGTATAACATGTGACAAACTATCGCCTACTTTTATTTATATAAATAACGTAGGTGATAAACACACTGTTTTCCTATTGGCCATGAATGATGTACTGTATGTGCGTTTCCGCCACAGGAGTGGACGGATGTTTTTCATTACTATTTTTTATGCCAATCTTTTTATTTAATTATTTACTAATATAACAACAAATTCTTAATATTTTTGTTATTACAATTTTAAAAATGCGAAAACGGCTTAATCGTAGCACCCAAAAGTGAAAGAATTTGACATTTACCGTACCGCACTCATCGACTTATTTTCTTCAATAATGAAAGACTAAAGAAAGCAATTTTTTGAACTTTGATGGTTTTAATTCTTATTCTGAGTACGTAGGAGGAAAAATGGGTTCGATTCCCACCAGGGGTTTGAATGTTGTAAGTGTCCCAAAAATATTGATGTTTCTGGCTAAATATTGTCCTAGTCTGGACGATAAAAGCCATCTACTTAATAAAAAAAAATAGTACATAATTAATGGTTTTTAAAATAATTATGTCCGTATTCATAAACACTCGTAAAAATTTTAAACGGTTCGTTATAATTTTTATCCAATAAAAACAGTCGACAATGAAAGAAAAATCGAAATTTTATTTGTCAAGCAGCACCGCTCAGTGTTTATTGATTACTGATCGGGTTACCGCCAGTATCTGTGTATGAGGGTTGCTCTTTGATAGAATGAAATAATTATTATGACTTAAAATGTGTTATCTGTCACAAATCTATCTTCAGAGCTTTTATGCAGCTTTCGCCGTTTACCGTTTACAACCGGACTCACCGAACCGCAGTGTTTTACCACTTCTGCATTGTCGGTTGAATTTCAGTCATTGTTACATTTATTTATGATATATAAGTGAGCAGCTTCTAGCATCCGAATGTGACAAGTAGCTGTATTTATTTTTTACTATAAATCCCATTTTGTCGAACGGATGGAACATGGTTTGGGTGCTATCACTGCGAGCTACAAGAAATGCGCTAACCTATTCGGCCACCAAACCGACTTCTTAATATAAATTATTACAATTTTAGCCATGTTTTTAAATTTATCAAAGGTTTGTTTACATAATGATTTGGTTTCGGTGATATTTTCATTGGATGAAATATGTATGTTCACCTCTGTTAGAGACCTCAAAAGTTTTTGACATTAATATGGCACTTATATTGTCGCACTTTAATGATTGAAAGAAAACTTATATTACGCAGCACATTTTCAATATTGTGATATTTAGTTTAAGTTCAACGGAACTAGTTCAAATGTACTAATGTTCACACTACAAAAATTCAAATACAAATATATATCTTATTTTTCTACAATGTGTAATCACACTTTTAATTCAAGTGCATATATTTTATCCTTAAATTTTATATTTTATTCTTGCCAAATTAAAAGAATTGCATCAAGAACACAATAAACGAAATATATAATTCTACAATCTGAAATCAATGATTATTATAAAAGAAGGTTTTAAGTAAAACAACTTTAAAAGTAATATTACCATTAACAACAATTTGCAGTTAATTGGTACAAAGCCAAATAAATTTATTTGACAGTTGTTGTTCACGGATTGAAGAAATATGGCGTTACTCTGAAAAAAAGATAGGCATTTACTGATGTACGAGTACGTACACAGTGTCCGGATTTAGAAAGCGATAATTGAGATCTCGTAACTTATAAGACACGAATTTGGTTAAATGGGATATCTACTGAAAATATAAGATTTTAAAGATGAGTACATTAACCCTTGTACCGGTGGAAAGAGAAAACAATTATATAATGTGTTAATTAAAATATCTGATGTGGCCAACACAAAACCTCACGCTATTTTATTTTTGCGATATTTTTCTCTTATTCAATTAATAAACTATTCGAACATTTATTTGATGTTGGTGAATACGTGCAATAGGATCTTATCTGACTACAGAACTAAATGTTTCTGTGTAGTCCGTTTACATCTATTTGCGGTTCCATCGGTGTTTCTTTTTTTTACTTTGAAGGTCCATTTATTATTTATAGCTTCACATTTTATTTCATCTTGATATGAAACTGGTTCATATTACTAGGCTATATTGGCGAATCTTACAAGTTTCTTGATTTGTGTTCCACTACGTAGGTTATGCCTTTCATGATTTTTTTTCAACGTTACCCAAGTTTGGAGGTGAGGGAGTTACCTGTTAAGCATTATGTTTATTCTCTTCATCTTGTGGATATCTTCACTCAGTTCTACTTCTACTTGTTCTACTTCCTCCATATTGGTTCCTTCATTTTTCTTTTTTTCTATTTGGAAAGTACAATGTGTTTTTCATTTCTTTTGTCTCGTTCAGGTTGACAGTACATGCATAAGTCTGCCAGTGAAGATCACACAACGATGAATTGTAACTGCATTCTTACTAGGATACCATATTAAATATTCGACATATGTCGCTTGATCAATATTGCTTGAATCCATTTGATTAAGAGTATATACGAGGGTCACTCCAAAATTATTGAGATGCTGGGAAACAGTTGGCTTTGGAAAATTTTTAGTGCACAAATGTCAAACTACAATTTATTTAAAATATCTGTCCAATAATAACATCTGGTTGAAGTGATTTATTGTGGTGGAATTCGAAGTGGAAATAAACTGCAACATGAAGTTAGGAAGAGAGCATTATCGCGCTATGATTTACTACGACTTTAAAATTGGATTACGTGAAGAACAGTGCGAGGAACGTCTACGATTGGCATTTGGAGATGAAGCTCCATCTCGAGCAACTATATTTCGTTGTTTTTCAGAATTCAAAAGAGGCCGGAATTTCTTGCGTGATGAGAAACACTCAGGGAGACCTTGTACAGCGCTAGTGCCAGAAAATGTAGCTGCCATCAGACAAATGATAAAGGATGACAATCGTGTCACCTATCAAACGATGGAAGATGCCCTTGGCATTGGATCCGCAGCAATAGCAAAAATTTTGCATGAAGAACTTCGTGTTAGAAAAATTGTTTCTCGTTGGGTGCCACACAACTTAACGGAAGAACAAAAAGCCAAGCGTGTTACAATTAGTCGCGCCACTTTAAAATTGTTAAATAATGGCGGTCATCGTATTCTTTCTAAAATTGTAACTGACGATGAAACTTACATACCCTTTTATGATGTTCCAACGCGTCAAGAAAGTAGGGTATGGGTGTTTGAAGATGACCCAACACCAGTTACCGTGAAAAAACAACGTGCACTTAAAAAAGTTATGTACGCTGTATTTTTCAGAAGTACAGGTCTTGTGAAAGCAATTAGGTTAGAGGGACAGAAGACTGTTACTGGCAATTGGTACACACAAAAATGTCTACCTGAAGTTCTTCGTAGTGTGAAAATAAGGGTTTAATGCTTCACCATGATAGTGTGTCCTCCCATACCGCTGCGACAACTGTTAATTTTTTGAAAGAAAATGGTATTAAAGTCATTGAGCATCCACCGTATTCTCCTGATCTTGCAATGTGTGACTTCTGAATATTTTTTTAATTTGAAAAAACATTTACGTGGTCGTCATTTTACGTCAGAAGAGGAGATTAACAACACCATAATGGAGTATTTTAATACGATTCCAGAAAATGAATGGCTCAAAGCTTTCCATCTCTGGAAAATTCCATTACAAAAGTATATTGAAGCAGGGGGGACTACTTTGAACACCAGTAAAACTACATGCTTCTCCTTCAAATAATATTTCTGTATCTCAATAATTTTGGCGTGACCCTCGTACTACGGTGTGAATTGTTTCGGAATTCTACTTGCATGTAGCATAAGTTCTTACTGTTTTCATCAGAGTTGATCTCTCTTTCAGCAAAAACATTTTTCTGGGGACTGTATGATACAAATTCCAGACCATTGCCTGTTTGAATGGCTTTTATTGAATCTGCTTTTCGCTTGATTATATAAATTATTCAAGGTTAGAAGCTACTTCTGAGTTATTTTTTGAAAAGTATACGGTTCTTCAATGCGAATGCGAGTAATCATCTTTCAGTAGGAAATAATCCTTCGACCCTCCTTTTAAGCGTTCCTGCATGGGACCGCACAAATATCCATGAATAAGCTCTCCAACTCTATCAGATTTCGTTTCGCTTTTTGGGAAAGATATAAAATAAATAAATAAATATATCATAACGGCATATTACCCATTTCTGGGTGTGCCAGTATCTACAACACATGTAGACATCGGTAATGATGACTATATATTTTACCGTGTGGGCGCTTACCAGGCATCACCTCACGGGCACTCATAGCTGGTGTGGAGAGTGCACCACGGGGGTCACTTTTGTGCCATTTAAAATTGGAAATATTTGGCGTCTGTCGGGATCGAACCCGGTTCCCCCAGGTTCGCGACCAGACACTCTGGCACGCGGCCACGGGACCCACCAAAAATGCTTAGTGAATTTTTCCAACTATGTATTCTTCGCACTAGTTGTTATCCTTTTCCTTGAATTGGATTCCATTGATTTAAGAATTTTTTACATGAGAAAAATTGTGATGGGCTAGTTTTCTATACCCGTATAAAACCCTTGAGAAGCATAACCAGCTTGGGACTATGACGTCACAAATAATTTCAGACATTCAAAAATTCATATCTCGTTTACTATTTACCAGTATTCTTAGATTTTTGTATATTATCAGAAAATTAAAAAAAAAAACATTGGTAGAATACCTCATTGTTCAAGAGTTTTTCGAAAAAGCACAAATACTCCATTTAACCGAAGTCGTACCTATTATGCATATAGTTTCCAATATCCAAGGTGGCCTTCGTAATCTGGACACCTTTGTAAATATGCAACAATACTTACCATTTCAATCATATTATTATCAAAATAAAAAAAGTACCAGTCGCTTACATTTTCTAGAAATTTCCTTTCCTGAAAGAAATTTAAGTTTTTAGTTTCACCATTGTGTTCAGTAATATAAATAATACACTTAGGTCTGCGATTTTCATTTCTATTTAATACACTAGCTAATGGCTTTCGATTTATTAGATGTATAAATTTTGATAGGTAAATAAAATGTATTAGCAAGTAGGTAATAGTTTCTTTGTCAAACGGTACTTTATAATAATGTGGGGCTGAAGTTTTCTAGGGATCGGGAAATTCCCACTTCCCCAATCTCGGAGCGGGAAATTGCCATAACCCAACCTCGCGGCATATCAGTGATGAGTATTTATATATAAACAAAACTTCTTTACACTTTTATATATAAAGAGAAACGTACAGAATTGTATTATAAATAAAAAGAGACGTAAAATTACTGTAATTTATTTTTGGTACATTACGGGCTAATTTACTGTTTCAAAATCACCGACTGTTTAAATTATCGGGTAATTATACATTACCGTAATATACCAACGTTTACTAACGTAGAAAATCCAATAAATGTCACTGCATAAGTAAAATAACCCATATAGCATTACTAATATTTAAGTTAAAATTCATAAAATTGATAACTTTTTGATCCGCATGTATTTATATTTTAAGACTAACATAAAAACTGCCAGTTCTTGCGGACGGTTTTTCCTCTGGCAAAAGGAGAGTTTTCCTGAGAAGATGCATGTTCGCCGTCCTAGTTAATACCGGGCATGCATAATCTAGTAAATTATATACTTACAAAATAGATAACATTTATATACTTTTTATGTTACCTTGGTTAACTATTTTTGCTTTTGTCTCGTAATTTATTTGTCATTTTCTCCCAAGTTAATGGTACCGAAACGTTGGAAATAATAAATTATTATAGAACAAAAACTGAATAGATTGTATTATTCCGAAAGAAACAAATTCGAAGTAGGCTATGAACACAGAAACGTACCTATGTCTGATTATTATTCAATTCGAAAGTCATGTTGTCAAAATTGATTGTGAAATGAAATTTTAAGGAAAAAAGAATAAAGAAAGATACAAAATATTGCCATTCTCCGTTTTCTAATTTATTTCTATTTCTAAAGTACGGATTCAAGAAGAAAATCTTTCACTTAAATAGAGAACATTTTTGACAATATCTCGTGCCAAATTAACAAATAATTAAATACTTTCAAATTAACATAGGTACGTTTTTTTGTTCAAAAGTCATCTCCAAGTTAGGCTTTTTTTACCACATTGTACAAGTATCAATGTCACCAAGAATTACGAGGAAATGTATTGCTTATATGCTGCAATAAAATAAGCAGGAAAAACTGAAATATTCCAAATTAGAGATGAAAGTACAGACTCTATCAATAACACCTTTTTATCGTTCACCTAAATATTGACAAACGCCGAAAAATTAAATTTTGGAGTACTTTGCTCAGTTTGCTATTCAATTCACCATTTCCTTCCGCTGGTCTGTATGAGGCTTGAAGCATCACACAGATAATAATAAATAAATAACTTACCATCTTGATCATCAATTCCGCTGAAATTACAATGGCAATAACAGCTGCAGAAGACATCAAAGATAAAACAAGTAACGTTTGAACAATTATTCCAGTTTTCATGTAGATAAAGCTAGTCGAACCAATCACAAATACGTACATGAAGAAATATAGACCAAAAGCAAACGGCACATTTTGTGACACAATTTTACTCATTTCACATTGCCTAAAATGTATATCGATCAATATCTGTAGATTTATATTAGAATTTCGTTGATTATTTGTTAACTCCATGTTGTCTTCAACAATACTAGTTTCCATTACTTCAATGTCTTTCTGTATTACTTTATTTAATTCATAAAATCGTTGGCCACAGATAAATGAATGTCCAGCATAGATAAAAAGTGGATCTACCACTACGCAGTGTAATAAATATGTTATATAGGCTCTACTTAGAGTTAGTGTTATGTCGTCATTGTACATGGTGACAACTTGACAAATAATTAATGAAAATATACTGAAATATATCAATATACAATAAAATATTGCGCTAACAACTGCGACTTCAAAGTGAATTGGTACGTTTATTTGTGCCATGATATTTTCTATATCTATGATTTTTGTAAACCCAGAAACACAGATGTCTTTGTCTTTTATAACAGAAAACATTATAAATAAATTGTACATTCCTATTATGATATAAACAACTCCAGTGATCAGTTGATCAGAAGACAACGTTGTATGTAAAATATAGTTCTTGATTACATTCATAGACAGCATTGAACAGATTACATGACCTGGAATCAGATTAATTTTATTTCATATTTTATTAAAATTAAATAATGAATAGGCTACTTGCGCACCTTTTTTTATTTAATATTTTTCAAGAGCAGTTAAAAACTTGCTACCCATACTTTTTTCTTTTGACAAAATTTTTATGAAGTAGCCAGAAAAAAAAATAATGAAATTTGATTATTTGAATTACCGCCATGTATGACGTAGGATTACGCCGCACCAATGAATGATCATAAAGCCATAAGCTGCATTCTTTTTACACACAATCTCAGTTCATCTCAGCTCACCTCATTTGTCTCAGTAATTTTGACAGTTCTATTTGTCCCAACTGAGATGAGATGAAGTGAGGCGGATTCCTCCCCCCTTGCCGATACTGAGCTACCTAGCGGGGTGATGCTTGTTGAGTGTCTCACCTCAGTTGAGGAGTGGGGGTCTTTTTTCAGTGTTATTTTTTATTTAAAAATGAATATTTAAGAAAGTGTTAATGTTGATGATTTAATATTGATAAGTGAAATTGTATTTCTTTAATTCTAAATTTAATATATAAATTGAATTGTTTTATAATGTTATTTCCAATGAAAATTCGTACGATGTAGATTTATTCTTTGACATTTCATTGTCATAGCGGGTCCACCTTGTCAGATATTTAAAATAAATTCGAAAACAAAATGAAAATGTCAACATACTGATAAATAAAACATATGATAAACAGAGAAAGATAATAGGTATTCCGTTCTTTCTCTAAATTATGTTCTATTTGTTAAGCAACTATCTCAGCTCACCTCACTTCAATCTCATCTCATTTTGAGAACAAGTGAGGTGAGATATTGGTAAAAAGAATGCAACTATAGCGTCTGTTTGTACGGGTAATGTAGATCTCCTGTTTGACGTTTCAACAATAGTTTGGAGGTTAGTATTTTAATTTTTTTTTTTTGGTATCGATATATTAAATTACAATTAACCACCTATGCGTTTATTTATCAAGTAATTAATGAATTTGAGAGACCAGAGAGAGAGAAAAATGAACTAATGTCAAATTCAAATTAAAACTTTCTCGCATGGCGTGCCATCTATACGTTACATTTTTAAACATTGTTTCCTTCTCCGTTCAATATAATGACGTCACAGAAAATTTTCTTTCTTAATTTACTAAAAAGCAAATATTTTTTTAATAAAATTTATATTTTTATATATGTTTTCAACATAACATTACGTATATTGTGATAGAAATCGGATTTTCAGTACCATGCAAGTAGCCCATTATACAGGATGTCTCTTAAATAGGGGGACATGGCTTAACCACAGATTCCTGAGGCTAAAATAAGACGATTTAACCAAATTTGCTTCTACCGGAAAGTGTACCATTTAGCCAGAAATCTGCTTCAAAGTTCTTCGAAAAAAAATTAATTTTGCTTATAATAATCGGACGCTTTATTCGATTTGGATGAAATTTGGTACGACAGTTTATATGGTTATAAGTCATCTTTTAAGGTGATACTTGTTATTATTAGTGAACCACTAGTGTATGAAACTTAGGTCTCCCAACATTAATTAGACCGTAACTTTTTAATGGCAATGCCGAAAACGTGAAATTATTTTTCTTCAGAAAGATACATTCAATAGTAAACTTTTCTCTCTCTGTGTAATTTGTGATATCTGTTACGGTTCACCCAGAAAAAAATTAAATCTGAGTGTCTGCACTGCTAAATTTTTAAAATAAATTTAATCTAGCAGTCTATCCAAATGTCAAACAAGTAATTTTTAATGACGGCAACGAGTTGCCAATCTTCACAACTTGTTTAGGAGTAAGCTGAGATATGTAATCGTCTTATTTATAATAATGGTAGTAAAATACTATTAGGCCGAACAAACGGATGTTACTAATTTTAGAATATTGCAAAGAAAATTTTTGACAACCCATAAAACAATTGTTACTGTCATTAAAAATTACTTGTTTGACATTTGGATAGACTGCTAGATTAAATTTATTTTAAAAATTTAGCAGTGCAGATACTCAGATTTTATTTTTTTCTGGGTGAACCGTAACAGATATCACAAATTACACAGAGAGAGAAAAGTTTCCTATTGAATGTATCTTTCTGAAGAAAAATAATTTCACGTTTTCGGCATTGCCATTAAAAAGTTACGGTCTAATTAATGTTGGGAGACCTAAGTTTCATATACTAGTGGCTCACTAATAATAACAAGTAACACCTTAAAAGATGACTTATAACCATATAACCTGTCGTACCAAATTTCATCCAAATCGAATAAAGCGTCCGATTATTATAAGCAAAATTAATTTTTTTTCGAAGAACTTTGAAGCAGATTTCTGGCTAAATGGTACACTTTCCGGTAGAAGTAAATTTGGTTAAATCGTCTTATTTTAGCCTCAGGAATCTGTGGTTAAGCCATGTCCCCCTATTTAAGAGACACCCTGTATAGGAAAAAAAAAATGTATATGGCAGATCAATGCTCCCATCTGGCCGCCATTTTGTCGTCATCCTTAGTAATAAAATAGTGACATCATTTATTATTTTTAGTTCAAAGTTTAGACATCGAAACGATTTAGTGCAAAATATCATTTGTGTTCAAAATAAACATTTATTTCAGTCACCAAAAAATTATAATTAGTGACATTTTCCCCATTTGCTACTTTCACAAACCTCTCACCAGATGTCAGTTATTTTGATTTTGTTTCTCCAATACTCAGGATTTTTTAAACATGGTTTATGTGACAACGACGTTTACTTTTTAATACGCCGTGTCAACTATATAGCATGACCTTGAGACATTCGGTTAGTTATGTATTACGACACTTAGCGCTAGTAGTGCTTCGTTCGGATTAATTCGATAAATTCGTAAATGTTCGGATGTTCAGTGATTTTGAAAACGTGACGGCTTGGCGGCAAGTCATACTGACAATTCAAATTTGAAATTGTATTTTCGTGAAGTGTTATTCTTCATTATTGAGTTATTTTATATTGATCTGTTTTTGTGTTTATTTACTTCTGCAAAATGCCAAGAGGTTGTTGTGTGCCGGGTTGTGATGAAAATACAACAAAACATTATTATCCTATTTATGAAGAAGAAATTTACAAAATGTGGATTGAACGAGTAGCTCATCCAAGTACAAGAAAGAAGAAGAAATGTAATGATTAGAGAACAATTATAATGTAAGTCTGTATTGGACTTCATTGAGTAGAGAGAGCTAGCTTGGTGGGCCCACATGATCAGAATGAACGAAGCTAGACCGATGAGACAAATATGGATGACAAAAATTGTAGAAAAAACAGACCGAGAAAGACCTAAAGACAACTGAGTTAAGGTAATATTGAAGATCTTGGAGAAGAAAAATATGACGATTCAAAACGCTAGTAAGATGGCAAGGAATAAGAAGCAATGGGCGAAATTTGTACACAACTAAATGTATTTATATACCCTACACCTTATGGTAAAAGGATATCTGACTATATTTTTATATTTTCCTTATGTGTAATTTTAAGAAATAAATATGCGTTCAACTTCTTGTTAAATATATATTTTGTTCTTTTCTGTTTATTACTATATCAATAAAAAAGAAAAATATATTCTTAATAGTAATGCGGGACGCAAAACTATCCCCGATACTACCCGCTATACTGATTATACATATAGTATAGCAGGGCATGAATGCCTACTACTTTATCATTGCAATGAG
The DNA here is from genome assembly GCA_943142095.1 of Ophonus ardosiacus. Lineage (NCBI taxonomy): Eukaryota > Metazoa > Arthropoda > Insecta > Coleoptera > Carabidae > Ophonus > Ophonus ardosiacus. Next base: position 34,259,782 of record OW964835.1, read on the forward strand.
GTACTTGCACGTGACGTTTCAATATGGCGGATATGTCAGTTTAACAGCTGATTGCGGGCAGCCAAACGTCTATTGCTCATTACGTTTTATGCGCTGTTACATCCTCCAAATTATACAGGTGTCTCTTAAATAGGGGGACATGGCTTAACCACAGATTCCTGAGGCTAAAATAAGACGATTTAACCAAACTTGCTTCTACCGGAAAGTGTACCATTTAGCCAGAATTCTGCTTCAAAGTTCTTTGAAAAAATATTAATTTTGCTTATAATCGGACGCTTTATTCGATTTGGATGAAATTTGGTATGACAGTTTATATGGTTATGTCATCTTTTAAGGTGATACTTGTTATTATTAGTGAACCACTAGTGTATGAAACTTAGGTGTCCCAACATTAATTAGACCGTAACTTTTTAATGGCAATGCCGAAAACGTGAAATTATTTTTATTCAGAAAGATACATTTAATAGTAAACTTTTCTCTCTCTGTGTAATTTGTGATACCTGTTACGGTTCACACAGAAAAAAATAAAATCTGAGTGTCTGCACTGCTAAATTTTTAAAATAAATTTAATCTAGCAGTCTATCCAAATGTCAAACAATTAATTTTTAATGTCCCCCTATTTAAGAGACACCTGTATATAACGTTTTATTTGGATTTTATGTGCATTACTTTCAAACCAAGTGGTAGAATTCGTATTTGTCAAAATGATTTTTTATTTGTACTTTAGAATTATCGGTTGGAAATCGAAAAAGTGTAAATTTGGAGTACGTTTTTTACATGAATTGCACGTCGGTACACAACAATATGAATTAGACATATTGCAAAAGAAATATACATGCAAAAGTATATAAGAAATATGATAAAAGAAACTATGAACATACGAAAATTAGTCTTTAAAAAGACTGTTTGGTAAATATCAAACTGATATATTCATGATATTCAAAATATTTATATTACATTATATATAATACGAATATGTATTTCAAAACCTGTTTTATTTACCTTTCTATAAGATATAACATGTAATATTTTCAAAATGACATGCAAATGACAGGTGTCAGTTGGGTCGTTCTCACGTTGCGCCTCTACCGGGAAAAACGAGGAAACACGTATCGCTTTGGACCCTCGTTTTGTGCAGAGTGGCACAACCAGTATATTTTAAATCGTGTTGTAAACATAGGTTATAAACTCTGACAACCGAATTCACCATCCGTGAATCAAATTTGATTCTCTGATCAACAAAATTTGACACTGTTGCTTTGTTAAAACTGATGATCTTCAAGATAAACCAGAACTTGATTTACAGATCAGTGTTGATCAGAGAATCAAGACTTGATTAACGGTTGGTGAATTTGGTGGTGAATGTCTCTCGCAGGGTTTCAAATTTTATCCGCACTGGCGCTGAGCTCTAAACTTTAAACGCCTATAGGGATTTCCAGCCCAGAAATACGCGCTCTAGTGGCGAATTTTAGAAACCCTGCGAGAGACATTCAGAGTTTATAACCTATGTTTACAACAACGTACGTGTAACTGCATTTTTTCTTTTTTCTTATTTTATTTTAAGTTCTAGTGGTGTATTTTCGTAATTTTTTATTGTTTCATTAATACATCAGTTTGATATTTACCAAACAGTCTTTAATTTTCGTGTGTTTATAGTTTCTTTTATTATATTATTTCTTATATACATGTCGGTATTGTGTTTTTCTTTAGAAATTTACGGTTACTGGATCTTGTTTCTATAATTGGCATATCAAAAGATTGGACTCTACATAATGAAATATTTTGTTTTGCACAATATTTGTACACACTTACATCTAGAAGTAAAACTTTCTTCGTCAAAATGTAAGGAGCCCACTTTTATGGAAGGGCTCACTTTTTTTCCAATTTTCAATACGTCTATCCACACTTTTTTCAGACTGACCAATTCGTATGTGTCAAAATGTTTGTACTTTAGAATTATCGGTTGGAAATTGAAAAAAGTGTAAATCTCGAGTACGTTTTTTCCATGAATTGCACATCGGTACACCATAATATGAATTGGACATATTGCAAAAGAAATATAGATGCAAAAATATATAAGAAATAATATGATAAAAGAAACTATAAACACACGAAAATTAGTCTTAAAAAAGACTGTTTGGTAAATATCAAACTGATATATTAATGAAACAATAAAAAATTACAAAAATACACCACTAGAACTTAAAACAAATTAGAAAAATGCAGTTACACGTTCGTTGTAAACATAGGTTATAAACTCTGAATGTCTCTCGCAGGGTTTCAAATTTTATCCGCAGTGGCGCTGAGATCTAAACTTTAAACGCCTAAGGAACGGTATTATTTGATTTTTTCCGAGTGTGAGACGTATTGTTTTAGAATCTTTTCATTCATACAATTTAAAAACATTTTAAAATGTAAGTAAAATACGTAAATTTTGAGGAATATTATGAAACAATAGCTTTTCAATATATGGTCTTAGATAAATAAAATATATATAATTTATATGCTACAGTTCTGTTCTGTGGTCGGTTATTACAACAGGAACTACTTATAGAATATTTTTATTATAAAATTCTGCCTTTTCTAGCGAGTAAGGATAAATATTATTTAACAAGTATTATTTTTTCCAATTATCTTTCACTTCGCCCATTCGCCCATTAAGGCTTGTCCATATTTACCTACCTAAATTTACATCATTCCATTTAAAATTAAATTATAATGATTATTACTTGCAGCATTGCGCATGCACTAGAGGCAATAAAACGTAATACAAAATGAATGCAATAGGGAAACCATATACCTATTAGAAATTTCTAATAGGTATATGAGGGAAACACGTGATAAATACATCTTGTTCTGGTTTCAAAACATTACTGTGATTATGTGCGTGACTTTAGCAGTGTACTGTTATAGTCTGTTCGCTCCTAGCTGAAACAAGCCGATATTTTATTACCCCAATAGATATTACCACAAACAAATAGAAAATCCTCAGGTAGTGTGGAACAGGGACGTATTCGAAATCTGCATAAATTAGGGAAAATGTCATTATTACAAGTATACAGTTATACTCATAATAAAATAGTCCCGTGGCTTCGTGCCTGAGTGTCTGGTCGCGAACCTGGGGGAACCGGGTTCGATCCCGACTGACGCCAAATATTTCCAATTTTAAATGGCACAAAAGTGACCCCTGTGGTGCACTCTCCACGCCAGCAATGAGTGCCCGTGAGGTGACGCCTGGTAAGCGCCCAAACGGTGAAACATATCGTCATCATTACTGATGTCTACATGTGTTGTAGATACTGGCACACCCAGAAATGGGTAATATGCCGTGATGATATATTTATTTATTTTATTTATATAAAATAATCAAATAATGGCAACTTTCCTTCACACTTTTTACAGGCTTAGGACTGTCAGGGAAATATATACAATTTTTTTTTTCAAAATTACCAATTTTTGAAAGTACAGAAGTAGTCCTCTTCCATTTTTTAACTGGAACTCCTCGTTTTACAATGCGACGAACGGATGCGAGAGACGTTTTTGTCGCAATCGAAGTTCTTTTCAGAGCATTCGTTTCACCCACTTCTACAAAATGATTATACACATTTAATATAACTTGCTGCGTTTGTTTCTTGATGAAATATTTAAAACAATTTGTGTCTTCATCACTTTGCACAACGTCGGCATCGGTGTCACAGGTATTGACTTCGTCACTAACACTGGCAGAAGCATTGTCGACATCCCAGGGCCTCCACATTTCTACATTTAAAATTTCACTTACAACAGCTGCTAACTAATGTTACATGTAAACTGAGTTACAGTGGCGGCTGGTGATATCTTTGTATGGTAGGGCACAAAAATTTAAAAAAAGTAAAAAGAGTATATTAAATTATTTAATCTTTAAGATACAGAAGCCATCTTCGTAATTAAATGAGTACTAGACGATTACAATTCAACAATAACAGATTACCTCGGAAAATGCAGTCATATGCAGCTTCGCTGCTATTGGTCAAAATTCGAGTAAAAATAGTGGGAGACCGGGGCAGAAACATTTGTGCCCTAGCTTCTAGCAGCATATCGGTACGTGCACACGTCAGTATATAGGCTATCTAGCTATCGGCGGTGTAGTAAGAATTGCATAATAATGAAAGTAAATAAATAATAATTAATGTATTTTAAAATGTATATGTACTCGCTTATTTCTTTTTTTCTTGTCTTTTTATTTGGTAGGGCTGCGCCTTTGTGCCCTATAGCACGAGCCGCCACTGCTGAGTTAGGACGAAAGAAAACCGGGAATCATAAAGGAACGAAATTCAATCAAGGGTGACTTAAATGAATAGTAGATTAAATAATTCCTAGAAATTATGATCATGGCCAAACCCGAAAACAATGTCATTAGCCGAAAACGTCTTTCCAGGCAATTCTTAATTATACCTATTCAATGATAATACCTAGCTGTAAATACATTTCAAAATAGTTTCAAAAAATTCTCTTAAAAATTTACAAACGCGCATATATCAAAACGAACTGAATACAATCCTTGTTCAACACTCCATTTACAACTGACCGCCGTTTGATGAACAAAGGCTCAAGAAAGTGGTTTATGGTTTGTGGTAATAACTATTGGGGTAATAAATTATCGGCTTGTTTCAGCTAGGAGCGAACAGACTTTACTAGTGTTGGGCCGTTATAATTGCGTACTTAATTTACACAAACGTTCACATAAATAATTATATAAGATTTTTTGATATGTAAACACGAATTCTCCATTTGACTCCATGTTAATATTTGGTTTATTTGCCCGCCATGACGAATGGCCTTGAGTGACGTAGATGCAAGTAACTCATTGACTATCTTAATAGTATCTGTTGTCTGTGCTTTTTACAAACGAAGTAAGGTCACAGAATAGACCATATTACCAATTCAATTGCGCATGCTCACAATGGACGAATCAAATATAGGAAGTACTTGAATTCAAATGCCAATGTTATCTTATGAGAAAAAATCAATTTTCAACATGAAATATCTTTTTTATAAAATAAAATCAAATTACCAAATAAATTTTATAATAATTATTTAATTGTGTTTTAACTGTTTCTGACGAAATTTTACTTTAATCGTTGAATTAAATATATGTAAATAATAATTTCATTTTGAAGAAAATGGCGGACTATTTAAAAATTGTGATTCTCCGCTATCAAGCGTCACTCACATATATTCTACTAAAACCTAACTTTCAGTGCTATTTATAATATGAAAGGTGTTGCAAGCGTGTTTTTTTTTTTTTAAATATTATGCCTGGATGTTATTGTTCCGTTCCGAATTGCAATTTAAATTCATTGCTATATAAAGGAACTTCATTTCATCTTTTCCCAAAAAATGTGAAAGAAATAAAATATTTTGCAAGAACTATAAACCGCAAAGGCTGTAATAAAATTTATTTATGGCAACCTGCAAAATATAGCAAATTATGTGGGCATCATTTTAAAAATTTAAAACGTGAATATAGAAAGTTTTTAATTAAAACTGGTAAGTTCAATATTATTCTAAATAATTTTATGATTTGATTATTAATTGTATACATAATGTATTTTAGAAACTGTAAATAAAAGGAGGAAGACACATATAAAGTATACAACTAACAACACATTGTGGGTTATTGGAGCCGAAGTTACTTTGGGAATTACAAATAATTATTAATTATAATAAATAAAAAAGAAACGGCCTTTAAAGATTTTTCCCACGCCATTCTAAAAATTAATTATACGTTTAAAAACATATTCACCACATTCAACTTAATAATACTCACTTTTAAATTATACTTTTCAAATTATGTAAACAAACGCCATTGTCTATTTCTCTTCTTTCGCTTCTTTTTGGTGTTGTGATATGTCATATTTAAATTTTTTATTGCCAACTTAAATTTAGAAATGAAAATAGTTGGCTACCATGTCACTTAATTTTACAGTTGATATGACTGCCACTAGAGGCGCAAAAATTGGTAATATGGTCTATAGACATTTATACAAAAACAACACTCCTTGTCGGCACCATTGTTGTTGTGATTTGATGTTTATGACCTTGAATTTTAAATTTGTTGGCAAATTTACGCGCGAAATTTAAATTGTTTTAAATGGTAAAAGAAATCAGATAAAATATAGATAGATGTAATTTCTAAAAAACCATGGACATGGACGGGACCATTATATTTGACAGCTGACAAACGTAAAGCTAGCGAGAAATATGAATTAATTTTTAATTATTCTAATTTTTTTAATATCAAAAATAATCAAGCGAATGTAGAATAAAGACTATCAAGAAAAGTAAAACTGTTGTTATGCTGAACAAAATTTATAAAAGTAATTTTTAATGTCTACCAATCTAACCTACACGACAACCATTAATAATAATGTACTTAAGTATTAGTCAAGGTAGTAAACTTTATTAGTGCCTTCTTTCGTGCTATAATTAATATTAAATAATTACCAGTGAGTATTATATAGTCGAAAATTTGTAGTTTTCTCTTTCGAACTTGAATCTTGTCATCAATAATTGGAAATGAATAAATGAATAATCCAAATGCATAATTAAACTGATTAACCCAGTACATTCCGTCAAGGGCTGAATCATATCTTATTTTAAATTTGAATTTATTTGCTATATTTACTACTTTGACACTTATTATTTCTAACACCCCAAACATGTTTATGTGTCTGTTGCAAATGACACAGATTCAATAATATTTAAAATTATATATAAATACATACCAGAGAATCTTACTTTTGTATAATTAATCATAATGAGATATAAATGACACGGAAATCATTTGTTTGCCGAAAGATGATTTTTTATGATTATTTGATAAGGAAATATCTGTACAACAATTTTTTTCATTGATTTTCTAGGGTATTTTAGTTTAGATAATTTAACTTCTTGTCGCTTTCTGTCAAATATTTACACATGCTTCATATTTTCATCTTCGTGTTTTTTTTTTTTATTATTTTACCTATTTATTTTATTTCATCTGCGATACTGAGAAAAACTGATGTTTATTTGTTAGTTTTGACATTGATTTTATATACTTCGTGAACGAAGTATATAAAATCAATGGTTTTGAATTTGTAAAACGATTGTTTAGTAGTCACAAGTTGCCGAGCGATTAAAATTTTTAAACAGGCAAAAATTGTAAAACCTTCCCATTCATAAATAACAGTATTTTTTATATTTATTGGGTTATTAGAGTCTATCGCAGATAAAATATTGTACGCTACACTTACGTAAAAAATCTTTAGTCCTTCACGGGTTTTAAAACCCTTGCTACACTCGAGTTTTAATCTGACCCATTCGTGACTAACGACCCACTTTACGTACTTGTATTGTAAATAACTATTTTGTCTCAAAACCATGTACAGGCTAATTCACAACTTCGTGCACAAACTCAGAAAAATGTTTCATTTTATTGCATTGTTGTTATATGCTATTTGCTAGCATAAATAAAAATTTGTTCGATCACTATTTTTGTCAGTTATTCTTTGCTTCTAATACAAAATGACCTCTTTCTCGGAAACAATTGAAGTTCGAACAAAAGTTATTAAAAATATATCATATACATAATATACCACGTATCTACTTAAAAACCATTATATAGGAAATATAATGTTAAATATCTTATTTTTGCTGTAGTTACCTATTAATTTTAGACAAAAATGTTTGAAATAAAGAGTGCAGATAATAAAATTCTACACCTAGATCACTAATCAGTTTTTATTTTGCACGTTTTGTAAGATGTAACATCAAATTTGAAATTTTATAAATCTTGCTCATTTGTAGGGTTGCCCATGGAATTGACACAAAATTGCAAATAAATGCATACTAATTGACCTGTCAGAAAAATTAATTCATTAGATATGTTAATGAATAAGTATTACAAACTTTAACAGCTTATTCCTGAGGTTAATAAGCAAAATATTTTATATGAAAGTTATATCCGGAAATATTTCGTTACATAGGTACAGCCCTTTTAAAGTTCACCTCTCCAAACACATTTTTATTTTAATAAATAACACTGGTACTACTTGCACTAAAAATTGTAAACTTGGTACAATAATATTACTTCATTAGATGCATGTTTATACTTTTTACCTCCCGCTACCCTAGGTAAGGGAGGTATAGGGATCGTGCTAAAAATAGCATATAGAGATTTTATATAATAAGCACGTTTTGACGTCCCCAGAATCCGATTTTAACATTTTTACAATGATGTCTGTAGGTATGTACATATGTGTGTGTGTCTGTGTGTGTGTGTGTGTGTGTGTGTGTGTCTGTGTGTGTGGATCTTGTGGACACGATTACTCAATTACTATCAATCAGAAAAATTTGAAATTTTGTATACCCATTCTATACTAATATGGGAAGTGCTCATTAGTTTTTAGTGTATATCGGATAACCGAAAGTATCATTTATACAAGCTTTTAACAGTTTTTCTTGTAAAAAATTCATTGAATATCATTTTTTAGCAACTTTTACTAATTAAAATGGAATATAATGGTTTAATCTTCAATTCTACGATAATAACATTTAGTAAATAACTCTAAATAACTTTAAATACGAATATATAATATAATTTATTTCCATGTATCACCTGGCCTATGCGTCAAACAAAATCATAATTTTAATGACAGGTTTGACATATTTAAACAAATGTCACTGACAGGCAGCAATTATATAAAAATTAATAATGAAACCGTGTTAATGAGAATATAATAGTAAAATATTTTATTAAGGTTTGTAAAAATAATATATTTTCCATCATACATAAATGTTAGATTTACAGGATGATCTGATTTAAATTTTCTAATTGCTATTTTTGCAGCACTATAAATTAATATTAATTTACAACTACACATTTACGAAATGGATTATGTACGGCGAAGAATTTACAAAGATTGCGTTTTAGAGCACCTAGAAGATGATGCTGATTTTTATAAGAATGTACGTGTGTGACGATTTTTCCTTAAAGCCTATTAAAATATGATCCAAAACTTCTCAAATTTGGTATTTAAAACTCATATATAATTTGAAATAATATATTACATTTTAACCATATATGATAAATCGGATGTAGTAGTTAATTTGGAGCTCGAACAAATTTTTGAGAAAAAACAATAAAACAATCCAAAATTTCGTATTACAGACTTTTCTATTTATTGGACAACAAATTAGATTTTATTTACAAACGATTAACCGGAAATGATACTTTACTTAAAGCTCACTGCTATTTTAAACATGGAATTGGCGGGAGGTCATGTGTTGGCCACATCAGATTTTTTTGTTTCTGTATCTCAACCGGAGACGTATCATATGGGGAAGCCTTGAAGGTTTTTCGTACTTATTTTTTTACCTACTAATATTTTTAATTTTTGCTAATAAAATATTACATACAATGCAAATATACACACAAAAGTACTCTTGATAAAACTTTATAATCGCAGTTTTTGAGATATTTCAATTTTTAAATAAAATAAATATGGTGTTTTTTATGAATATTGTATCGTAATGGTTGTCGTGCGTCAAAGAATATCGACGTGTTCATTCAAGAATAAATTATTACGAGTTTAATTGTTTAGAAATAATTCAACTCCTATGATGACATAGTACCTGTAGTAGCCATACTACTAATATGTTATGCAAGAACGTGCTGGACAAGAAATTGATAGAACAGGCTGTTGTGGTTTTAGAGTTATTTAAGAATTAAGGGCAGTAAGTTCTTCCTACCGGTTTAGGATAAATCGTGATCTCCAATACATCTAATACCGGTAGAGGAGCATTTACTGACCGCAATGCATAATACGTTTTTTGCACGATCGACATACAAAATTTAAACAAATAAGATCCGGTAAAAGTTAAAAAAACTCGATCGTGTAAAAAAGTATTGAAGCATCCCGATCATGAAAAAAAATATTTCATTTATTTTAAATGAATTTTAAATAGAGGCCAAAACATTAATTTGCCCTATTCACATTCTTACACACTGGACAATTTATAGAAGAAGTTAAAGATAATTTAGAATTATTAAACCCTATATGCAAAATCATCAATTCTTGCCAGAACAAAAACGCGTCTATTGCCGATGGAGCAAATATGTGGTTATGTATAGAAATTGCAAAAACACGCCAAAATAATTTAAAGACTCAGTTGAAAAAGATGGCATTTTATATGCTTTAGTCGCTTATTATTTACATTCTTCTTTTTCGAACAATAAATTGACAAAAGAACAAAAAAGAAAAAACAAACTGATTCTTTTTACAGAACCTTAATTCTAAAGGTTTAAATGAACTAGATATGTTCCAAAATAAAAGAGCAATATTTAAACTGTTCGTAATCGTAATCGATACCTATCTTCCCGAAATAGAAGATCACTCCACACATATAACTGTCCTGTAGCCTGTAGCTCTGTAAATCAGGAAGCAAATGGTCGCAGGGATGGATTGCTGGCGCTGATGAGGTTGGGAAATGGGTGGTGTAAGTAATAAGAACGGAAAAAATATATATTTACCAATATTTATTGCCGGTACTTTACAATTGAATTCCAAAAAAATAATTAATTGATGGCAGAGTGCTCAAACGTAGTACAAAGGATATTTATAAATACTTAGTTTTTCTCAGAAGGGGCGCTTCACTTGGACCGGGTGAACCCAGCCCGCCTGGGGCGAGCTGTGCTGCGAAGACGCAAGAGCTGGCGTTGAGAGGTACTGCGCTGTGAGCTTAGTGGACCGATTTGGTTAGAACAAAACTTAATTATTCACTTCATTTGTAAAACTAAGTCGAATATCTTCACAATAAACAATATCTCTATAATCAAAGCATAATTTTCTTAACTCATCTTTCTCTTCCTTTTTAAAAGATCTATACTTGCCGTTAAATAAATATGGCCTGGCGAATTCTACACTGTTGCCAATTCAGGGGCAATGTTGATAATGGTAAGTATGAAGATATGAAGAAGCGGCTATACCGCAGGGCGAAACAGGGTGCAGTGAAGGGAAAAGTTTGAACATTAGTCTATAGTCATTTGACGGTGAGTATAGTCTTATATTTTAATAAATTGTCAATTTCATTCAGTTTTAATTTTTACCTCCCGCTACCTTGGTAAGGGAGGTATAGGGATCGTGCTAAAAAACACATATCGAGATTTTAGTAAATGACCACGTTTGAAGGTCCTTAGAATCCAATTTTAACATTTTCACGATGATGTCTGTATGTGTGTATGTGTGTGTATGTATGTGTGTATGTATGTATGTATGTATGTATGTATGTATGTATGTATGTATGTATGTGTGTATGTGTATGAATTTTGTCTCCGCTCTAACTCAAATACTATCATTCAGAAAATTCTGAAATCTTGTATTTCTACCCTATTCTAATACGAAAAGAAGCCATTAGATTTTGGTGTAAATCGGATAAACGGAAATGGCACTTTACTTGAAGCTCATAATGGTTTTTCTTCAAAAAATACCATTAAATGCCAATTTTTCGCATTTTATGTCATTGGAAAATTATAGATTATTGAATTTTGTACAGGTATATATTAATACTTTTTCTATATATTTTACAGATAAACTTAAAAATCATTTTTCTTTTTTTAATCCCGAAGCCTAAGATAAACAAAATTCCTTTGTTACACAGTTTATTTTTCAAATGAATGTAACTGATAGGTAAACGTCATTGTCAAAAAATTAATCACTTGAAATTAATAATAGTGACGTATTAAATAATAAAGAAAATCGTAAATAAAGTAATAGTTATATGCAATAGAATATAATATAGTTTGCAGCATTAGTAACGTAGGTATGTATTTAAATTAATAAAAATTAAATAGCGGGAGGTTTTGTGTTGGCCACATCAGATTTTTTCATTAAAATTTAGTTCAATAGAATTTATATTTTCGATATCCAAAGGTTGAAGAATATCTAATTTTACTATATTTTCTTTTATGTTGGTTACTGTTATCGCAAAATTATTCACAATATTTAATACAGCTTTAGACATTTCAATACCGTTTTCGAAACTTGTGTACTTTAATAGTCCGATTCCGTTATTTTGTGTACTGGTATTTTTCTTCCCATACTTACGCGAGGTTGTATAAATATGGAATAATTTTGAAAATTATTTTTAGGTTCTTTTGTATTATTTGCCTCAAATACTATAGGGACATTCGCAAAAGGGGTTGTTAATCGTTTAAAAGTTACATTTACATTGGCATTTAATTGTCTTAATAAATCTATACCAATAAGTCCATAATATTTCTTACTAAATTTGAAAAGATAAAACTTTTGACTTTCGGGAATATTAAAAATTCGAAACAGGGGTATTTCGGCTACTTCGTTATGCAATGAGACGTTATGAGCTGTTTGAATATTGAAATTTTCATTAAAAAAATCTGTTGTGGCCAGCACAAAACCTTCCGTCAATTCGATGTATTTTGTATATATCCTATACCAAAAGTTTCTTGAAAAAGATTCTGTATATCCTATAAAATTGTAACACGAACACACTATTTTTTACAAATTCTATACCGAAAGTTCCTTTCCCTATTTTATTAGGGGTCGCTGTTTCTTACTCTTCTCTTTTAATCATTCCTGTCCAACGCAACTTTTTCACACAATTCTTCCTCTCTCATATCTTCTGCTACACAGTCCTTCCATCTTCTTCTCTTTGGAGAGACTCTCTATCACATTCACATATAACTTTCTGACCCTATACTTTCAACTTTGGTTTTGCATTTGACACTGACATCTGTCAATTAAATTTTTCTGAATATATTTGTTGTTTCCATAATTTTAACAAAGCTGACTAATTTTTGAAAGTTAATCTCTCTTAATGTCTCTATAACTCTATATCTATTGAATATGAACGAAACTGTATAATCAAACCGTATAGAGAATAAGATATTCTTTCATATTGATAATCACAAAATGTCGAAAAATAATATTTAACTGCGTTTTTTTAAGAAAAACTGTTAAAAACTTCAAATAAGGGTACTTCCGGTGGATCAAACCAAAATCTAATCAACTCTTCATATGGATGTACAGAAGAGGAATACGAAAGAATTATAATTTTTAGAATTGTAGTATTGGAGTTATCGTCGGAGAAAAAGTTGTCACACACGGACACACATACACACACACACACACACACACACACACGGACACACACACACGGACACACACACACACACACGTACATACAGACATCATCTTAAAAATAGTAAATTCGTATTGTAGGGACCCTAAAACGTGCTTATTCATTAAAAACTCACCACCGAATTTTTTGACCAAAGACAATACCTTCCTTACCTAAAGGTGACGGAAGGTAAATATAAATTCGATAAAATTTATAGGCAATATTAATTAAACTTTTGGTACTACCTGTGTCAATTAAGATTTTTGCATTAATTTCGGATATGTAAATATGGAGTAGATTTGCTTTTAATGCATTTAACTGAATTACGTTTAATTCGGGTTTATTGATGCCATATGAAAATTTTGTTTGTTCTCCACGTGGAGTTCATAGGCAGAGCTGGGCAGTAACTAGTTACTTTAGGAACTTAGTTACTAACTAGTTACTTTTACGTAACTTGTAACGTAACTTAGTTACTTTTTAAAATATGGTAACTGTAACTTAACTTGCTGCGGAAAAGTAGTTGGTAACTTTACGGTTTTTAATTACTAGTTACTTGAGTAACTTAAGTTACTTAAAGTAACTCACAAATTAGAATGTAACTTAAGTTAGTCAAAGTAACTTAAAAAGTGGAATGTAACTTAGTCATAAAAAGTAACTGGGGGGATTAAAATTTCTACGAAATATTTTGTTGAGGCTGATGCTTTTTTTAGAAACACTAACTAAAACTGTTTTGTTTTAAATAAATGTCTGTCCAGAGTAGGAGTATTGAGCGCAGCATCGCGCATACCCTCTGTAATGTGAACTTTTATTTTAATACATAATTAAATTCAATATTATTGTTGATTGATTTCAAGCCATAATAGATAATAAAATAAGTAATTATATTCATTAATAATAGAATTTTTGTACGGTAAACAGAAAAACTAAAAATAACACATTATTTTAACTTTTAATTCTAGAATTAAAAAGTCACTAAATGTTAAATTTGACTTAGAAATATATTATTTTCAAATGTTCTCCTCGCTTACAAATGATACGTTTTAATAAATTATAATTAAACTGCCACTAAATCATCAAAATTATTCCAATTTTCAGGTTATACAAAAAATAGTGTATTTTGTTCGTTGTTCCAAGGGTTGCAAGACTTGAATTCGTCTCATTTTTGCAAATTCCCTTCTCACAAGATAAAATGTCACTTTTAATTTTTATATTATATTATAATGTAGGTCCGCAAGGCCTTTTTATCAGATTTTTGGGCCCTAGGCCAAAATTTTTTTCGGACCCCCCTCCTTCTTTATAGTAAAAAACAAGTACGTACAAATATTTGTATAATTATAAGTTTATTTATTAAAGAATAAAATAAAATTGCCTACTGAGAGAAAAGCTGATCAGTTATACAGTACCGCATGCTCGATTCTAGTTTGAGGTGAAATTTTAGCGTAATATTTTGCTACTCCTCTCTAGGGACGGATGGCGATTTTGCCGGGTCTCGGGAATATGTTATTAGCGTAGCGGGGCCCGAAATATTTATAAAAAGATACTTTTTCATCAAATTTTCTTAGATATTTGAATGTGCGGGGCCCATGTGAGCGCGGGGCCTCAGATTAGAAATCGACGTCTGATCCGAGGTTTCAAATAAATTAATCAGTATCCACTAATAAGTCTAGGAAATAATGTCTGCATATTTTATACATTATAATGGTCATGTCATGTTAGAAAGAAAGTAGATTCTTTATATCTTGGTATAAGAAATCAAAATTAAAAAATAAATTAATATATTTTAAAAAAATCACAGCAACCGGGCCCTGCGGGCCCCTTGTTAAAGCGGGCCCTAGGTCGTGGCCTCATGGGCCTAGGCGGTAATAAGGCCCTGTAGGTCCGTTAACATTAACAATAATAATCTGATTGGGTGTTGCCACGCAATAACGTTAAAATTTAGGTTAACGTAGTTAGTGCAAAAACTCCGTGATATGTATACTACACAATAACTAAGTCAACAGTCTAAGTCTACACTTCACGCCATTAAAAGTAGTTAGAAAGTAACTCAAAGTAACTAAGTTACTTTTAATGAGTAACTAGTAAATAACTTAGTTCTTTCACCAAAATAACTGGAACTTAAGTAACTTAGTTACTTTTTTTTGGAGGTAACTGTAACTGTAACTAGTTACATTTTAAAAGTAACTTGCCCAGCTCTGTTCATAGGCATTGTTATTAAAGGTGTAACTCGGTCCGTTTCATTTTCCCCGGAATTTTGAATTTCAATTTGAATTTAGGAATTATTATTGTTAAGTTGGTTTGATGTAAAAGGTTTTTGCATAGGCATTCTAGTACGAGCTGATGTAGTGTCCATTGGCTCTGATATACTCTTTCGTGTGTTGTTGATTTTGAATAGGGCATACAGGATTTTCAGGGAAATTTTGTTGCCTTTGTAATGGTATGAAATTTGAAGGACGCATTGGAATTTGGGGTTGTCGATATGCAAATTGGGGAGGACGCCAATTAGGTTGAGTATTTGTTTCGAAAAATAAATTTGCTCGGATAGCCATCAAGTTTGGTCTTGGTGGTTTTTGTCTGGATATATTTACAGGTATATAGGGTACTGGATTTGCATGAAAGTATTGCATGTTAGATGCATAGCCTGTATTTGTTGGTACAGTCTGTCTGATTGAAGTTATTCTGTGTGTTGGTCTAAATGTACTTTGTAAATTTAAAATATTTTGTTTCTGAACGGTATATAAGAATCTTTCTCTCTGACAAAGCTCATAGCTTTTTCTAGACTGTCTGGGCTTTTTAATCTAACGTTTGTTTGAATATTTTGAGGTAAACCTTTTATGTATGTTTTAAGGGCCAAATCGTCATAAATTTTTATTTGCAGTGTTTTTTTCAGCTACTGGTATATCTGTAGAGTTTAATTTTGCAAATATTAAACCGCGGGCATCTTGAATTCTCACCAAAATTGTATGGTGATTAATTTTTTGGGGTCTTAAGGAAATTAAAATTTGTACTAAATTCAATATTTCTATGATCTCCAAAACATAGACTTAAAGTTTCTTTAATATCTTTCCAAGTTGTTAATTCTGTTCTTGAACCGATCATAAGTTGTGCGCGGCCAGATAATTTACCCAAAATTGCTCTGATTAAGAAGTTCTGAGTATTTGAATCTGTACTGTTGAAAGTTTGAATTAAATTTTGGCAATTTTCAATGAATATGTTTAATGTATGTGGATTACCTTCACATTTAGGTATTGAATCTAAATATAATCTCAAAAGTTGGTAATCAATAAAGACAATATTAACTGCTTGGGCTGGTGGTGTCATTTCAGTTTCTTGTAAATTTATATTATTTAATAAATGTGTTAAATTATTGAGTTCTTTGTTGGACATGAAATCGTTTTGAAATTTTAATATTAATAATTGAGAAACCCTCTATTTAATTATCTTTTACAAAGATATATTGGATAAGTGGATATGAGCGACGAGTTATTTCATTCTTCTTACTCTAGGAGCCTATAGGTTCGGACGAGTATGTTCTTCCCCCAGGTCTTCTTAGTGCTAGGCTGGCTTCGGCGATGATTGTCTTCGACCAGTAGTTGTAATTTACTTCTTTCCTCACCTTCTGACTTGGTTCTTGTGGACAGCAGTTACGACTTTGGTGCTGAACCGATATTCGCTAGATTTTTACTGTTGCACTACTGAACCAATCGTTAATTCTCGACTAATCGTTGAAACGAAAATTGTTCGTACCGTAGGTCCAATTTCGAGAATCCTACCGACTGCGCCAATTATGTTTGTCAAATTGAAAGGAGGTTTTTTAAAAGGAAAAGTTACAACTTTTTTACTTTATTCTAAAACCACAAAACTACAAATTTCTAACGACTTACGACTGATAACTGTCAACTCTATGTTTTTTACACAATACATATATTTATACATATTTCATGTGCTGTATCAGCAATTTCCTATTTCTTAAGACGTAATGGGTTTACAGGATGTAACTAGTGTTATCTATTTTTGATCCATGTATAACCGATGCGGATGCGGGTACAAAACAGTGGCGTACGACAATAGAAATTATAGTATCAATATTTAACTTAGGGTGACCAGACGTCCGGATAAAGCCGGACTTGTCCGGCTTTTTAACAAAAATATGAATGTCCGGCCGGCTTTTATTTACGTCCGGCTTTTTCACGAAATAATGAAAAAAATCGTTTTTACCTCACAGTACTAGAACACAACTTTTTTCTGCACTCGCACGTGCTAAATTCGTCGCACGCATTGCCGTCTAATAAGAATCGGATTTATTCGTTGAGTCTCGGTACTCGTGCTGTCGACCAGCTAAATTGTTGTTAAGTTCAAATAAATGTTATTTTTTATTTCTTTTCAAGTGTTTATTAAATATATGTTTGTTTTTTGCTATTATTATTTTGTCATCCTTTTCTACTAAAAATCATCCTTTTTTTGTCCGCTGTGTCCTCCTTTCGTTATCTAAGATCTGGTCACCCTATTTAACTGGAGTTGTTTAGAAAAGATAGTTGAAGATGGGAACATGTTCCGAAACTCAGTTAAAGCTTAGTATAATAGGGCTGTTGCAAAAATTTTAATATGCGTTCTAAATATTAAATTTTTAAAAAATATTGTTCTTTTAATAACCTCAAATTTAAAAATATCACGAAATAAGCATTGCATATGTTACTATCAATCATTGAAATTTGTGCAATATGTTGAAAAACTCGAGATTTAAATGTGACGTCAAAGTTCATACAGTATAACATGTGGACAAACTATCGCCTACTTTTATTTATATAAATAACGTAGGTGATGAACACACTGTTTTCCTATTGGCCATGAATGATGTGCTGTATGTGCGTTTCCGCCACAGGAGTGGACGGGTGTTTTTCATGACTATTTTTTATGCCAATCTTTTTATTTAATTATTTACGAATATAACAACAACTTCTTAATATTTTTGTTATTACAATAAAAAAATATTGCATAAACTTTCAAAATACTTTTTAAAAATGCGAAAACGGCTTATTCGTAGCATCCAAAAGTGAAAGAATTTGACAGTTTCCGTACCGCACTCATCGACTTATTTTCTTTAATAATGAAAGGCTAAAGAAAGCAATTTTTCTGAACTTTGATGGTTTTAATTCTTATTCTGAGTAAGTAGGAGGAAAAATGGGTTCGATTCCCACCAGCGGCTTGAATGTTGTGAGTGTCCCAAAAATATTGATGTTTCTGGCTAAATATTGTCCTAGTCTGGACGATAAAAGCCATCTACTTAATAAAAAAATTGTAATTAATGGTTTTTAAAATAATTATGTCGGTATTCATAAACACTCGTGAAAATTTTAAACGGTTATAATTTTTATCCAATAAAAAAAATCGACATTGAAAGAAAAATCGAAATTTTATTTGTCAAATTTGATTCTATTTGTCAAAAATTATAACAAACCGATTTGAAACTTTACGAGTGTTTATGAATATGGGCATTAGAGTCTGATTGTGATGCAAGGACTAGGGTTGCCAACTGACCTTTTTTGGAAAGGACAGTCCTTTTTTGAGCATATTTTGTCCTTGTCCTTTTTTAAACCAGGAAAGGACGCGATTTGTCCTTTTATAGTAAATTTTGTTATTAATAATATTTTTCTTATTATAAATATGAAAATGAAATAATTATTTTACATTTTATGTAATGTAATGAAATAACGATAGAATTTTTGAATTATTGATGTAGGGTTAACTAGTGTTGACTTGTCAAATTTGTTAATTATTACTCTCATGCTCATGCTCTCATCCTCATTAATATTTTGTTATAATTTATTAGCGCTAAATAACTGCTTTGTCAGTTTAAAAAATTAAAATGTAATATTAGTTATTGGCAGTTAACATTTTATGGTTAGATGTCTTATCTTTTACTTGTTTTCTTCATAAAATATTGATTTTAATTTTTTTCAAATTTGTTAAATTTGCTTTATTGTAAAGACACTAAGTATATATTATATTTTTGTATTGCATTAAAACACGTTTGACCTTGAAAATTTTCAAAAAATCGCCTGCGGCGCATTTTTTCTCACATATTTTAAATCCTACACACAATTCAGAAAAAGATAGCCGAAAAATGTCCTTTTCTGTAATTTTGTAAAGTTGGCAACCCTAGCAAGGACTATTCAAAAAACCAAACGTGTTACCGCAGCACCGCTCAGTGTTTATTGAGTAGTGATCGGGTTACCGTTAATATCTGTGTATGACGGTTGCTCTGTGATAGAATGAAATAATTATTATGAATTAAAATGTGTTTTCTGTAATAAATATATATTCAGAGCTTTTATACAGCTTTCGCCGTTTACCGTTTAAAACCGGACTCACCGAACCGCAGTGCTTTACCACTTCTGCATTGTCGGTTGAATTTCAGTCATTGCTACATTTATTTATGATTTATAAGTCGGCATCTTCTAGCATCCGAATGTGACAAGTAGTTGTATTTATTTTTTACTCCAAATCCCATTTTGTCGGTCGGCGGAAATCGAACGGTTGGAACATGGTTTGGGTGACATCACTACGAGCTACAAGAAATGCGCTCACCTATTCGGCCACCAGGCAGACTTCTTAATATAAATTATTACAATTTTAGCCATGGTTCTAAATTTTGCAAAGGATTGTTTACGTAATGATTTGGTTTCGATAATATTTTCATTGGATGATATATGTTTTTCCCTCTCTTTGAGACCTCAAAAGTTTTTGACATTAATATGGCACTTATATTGTCGCACTTTAATGATTAAAAGAAATCTTATATTACGCAGCACATTTTCAATATTGTGATATTTGGTTTCAGTTCAACTGAACTAGTTCAAATGTACTAATGTTCACACTACAAAAATTCAAATACAAATACATATGTTTTTTTGCTACAATGTGTTATTACACATTTGATTCAAGTGCATATATTTTATTCTTAAATTTTATATTTTATTCTTGCCAAATTAAAAGAATTGCATCAAGAACACAATAAACGAAATATATAATTCTACAATCTGAAATCAATGATTATTATAAAAGAAGGTTTTAAGTAAAAAACTGTAATAGTAATATTACCATTAACAACAATTTACAGTTAATTGGTGCAATGCCAAATAAATTTATTTGACAGTTGTTGTTCACGGATTGAAGGAATATGGCGTTACTCTAAAAAAAAAAATGACATTTACTGATGTACAAGTACACAGTGTCCGGATTTAGAAAGCGATAATTGAAATCTCGTAATTTATGACATACGACTTTGGTTAAATGAGATACCTAGTGCGTTTTTGGGAGGTCATCTTAAATGTGTTCTATTGTGAGAAATTTCATAAATAAAAACTGAAAATCTAAGATTTTAAAAATGAGTACACTAACCCTTGTACCTGTGGAAAGAGAAAAAAATATACAATATGTTAATTAAAAACCAGACAATACTCATTTAAATTTATATCACTAATCAGATTTTATTTTACACGTTTTGTAACCTGTAAAATCGATTTTGATTTATTAATATTGCTCATTTATAGTGATAGCCAATGCATTAAAACAAAATTACAAAAAAAAATTCATATCGATGGTAATGTCAAAAATTCGATTTTTAAATCTATTTTAAGAAAAAAATAATAATTTCGCCTTCTAAAAGTGTGTTCAAAATGTTTATTATTTTTTATAAATCATCACCAGCAGAGAAAATGAGTTAAAGTTGACATCACGATGCATTCTTACTATACAGTATCCCACACTCTATGTTCAGTATAGAGTCTTATGGAGTACCATGTTGCCTTATTTACCTGCTGTAAATCTGTAAGATAGAAAGAGCAAAATAGATGCCCAAAAAGAGATGAAATATTCTGGGTACTTCATTGAATGTATTTATGACTGGTGTACTTTCAGTGTATCTAAACAGGTGGGTGAAAAGAAAAAAACTTAAATTAAATAATGAACTGGCCAGTTTAATAATTTATAAAAAATATAAAATTATACAAATACAAAATGTAAGTAGGATATAAAATTATAACAAGCGTAGGTAAATGAAATGAATTAACATATAAACTCTAGTCAATTTAAAGTAAATAATATAAAACATTTTTATACTTAATTGGACATTTTACAATCGTCGTCAACAATATAAATTCCCTATGTTACATATTTCCATTCTATATTTCCAAAATTGATACATACCGTGTGTCCCAAGCAAACCTTGACATAGGCGTTTAACATGGGAAAACAGTTTTTTGTAAATAAAAAGTGTCCGGCAGAAAATTAAACTATTATATTGAACATGATAATAACAGATTACCTCTTGTACGTTATTTATTATTCATTACTTTATAATCATTGCATAAATTAAAGAAAATTATAAATATTTGTAAAGAAATATTGGAACGAAGAAACGCTCGTAGGTTGGGGTTCAAATCCCCGTCAAGCCAAACTTTTTATATTTTTTTTTTATTTATGGAATAATTGCGAATTATATTACAAATATTATGAGATCATAATATGAAAGTATTTAAATTACAAATAAGTTTTTATCATGCCATAGATAATATTAGTTTCAATGGAAGTAGTGACCATGACTCAGCAAGAATTTAAGCTATGTAATTTTTTCTTTTTATAAATATAGCATAGTAAACACAATACATACACATATTCGTTTTATGCTAATCATGTCTTTTTTTAAGATCAAAAGTAAATATAGCGCATTTTTGATTACATCAGTGTTTTGATTATTGTAATCAATTTTGTCATTGTTATATTCAAGTATAAAAATGAAATAATTTTCATCGGATTGATTATGTGGATGTCATTAATTAAAATATTCTATTAATCTGCGAAAAGTTTTGTGCTATTTAGTTCCAGTATTTTCTTCAAATTTTCTCGATTCACCCCAGTACATTTTCGCGCCATTTTCTTTATTACTAAGTTCTAGCTGGATTTGATTTGGTTTATTCTTTTACGATATCCACGCTTTTACCTTTAAATGAAACAAATTTAGAAATTAAAGAAAACAATTTTAACTTTAAATAATTATGAGTTTTTGATTGCACAGTATTTGATTTTTTTTTTTATTTTACTTGTATTTAAACAATAGTAGAGAAAATATCTAACTATAAATTAGTTCATAGTGATTTATTACACTATTAATTCGTTAACAATTGGGCTTATTCACGTGTACATTGTTATTAAACAAGAAATTGTTACTTAACAAGAATTGATAACAATATTGTTAAAATTTCGGATTCACGTGTCTCGTTGTTAGATGAGCTATAGCAATTATTGTGTACTAACAATCTTGTTATCATTTAACATGAAGTTGTATTCAGTACAGCTGTCATTATTTAAAATTGCAGTGTTGCAACCATTAGGATTTTAAAATTAAAACATTTCTTATTTAAAATAATGATTTTTTAAATTCATTTGGGTTATTAAAGATACGTTTATTATGGTATAATACAAAACTGAAGACAACATTTTTTTTAACTAATAAATCTCTAACTATTAATGTTCGCATTGGTATTGTAAGGGTGGTAGAAGTGTTTTAAGATTTGTTTACTTTGTTTATGATTGACAAGTGTGACAAATAGAGTTGTTTCATCATTTACGTCTAATTTACTTCAAATTCGCAGTAAATATGGCGAAAAAAAAAGCAAATACCTGCCAGAAATATGAAAAAAAAAATTGCAGCTTGAAGTATTTTCCATGACAAGAACTTTTTATTGTTTATTACTTCGTTTAGTGATTTATATATCTTCAATTAATAGGAAATACCATCTGCGTGTTGTCTAATCCTAAAGGAATGGTGTTATTTCAGCAATTGTACTCTGTCATGACATACGAAATATGTATTCCGAAAAATATATTTTCTTTTCAGATAAAAAAAGCGGTTCACTTCCATATCCTTTAATTGCGGCATATTTATTCTTAATACATGCCTAATGGGGTACACAATAAATGAGCTAAAAATTATCTACCTAATTTACATATTATGTATATCACTTATTTGAAACATAAGTTATTCGACAAGTTAGTTTGCCCTTTAAAGACACGACTACACACTAATATCAAATAAAGAAACGATACGAATTATATATTTGTGCACGAATTTTAGTTTAAATACACTAAATTTACCTTTGATGAATATTTATGAGCATTTGCCATTTTTTACTCTTAACAATAATTGTTGACACCTCGGCAAGTGGTCAGGAGCTCTTGCCTGACTGATAACAATTATTGTTAAAATAACGACAGATTGTTGACACGTGAATACGAATTTTAACAATTATCTTTAAAATAGCAATAAGTCGTTACGTAGCAATATAGATCGCATAACAAGGTACACGTGAATAAGCCCGAATATAATAAAAAAACTTGTTATTCTATTTTGCCCGAGATTTTGCCACATGAAATGAGCCGATAAGTATTTTAAATCATTGTAATGCCAAAATTTGAAGAAAATACTAGAACTAAATAGCGCAGAACTTTTCGCATATTAATAGAATATTTTAATTTTAATGGCATCTACATTCTACATAATCAATCCGATGAAAATTATTTCAATTTTTGTACGTGATTGTAATAATGATAAAATTGATTACAAAAATCGAAACATTGATATAAGAAATAATGCATAGAAACTTATTTGTAATTTAAATTCTTTCATATTATAATCTCATAATATTTTTACTATAATTCGTAATTAATTCATAAATAAAAAAAAATTATAAAAAATATGGTTTGACGGGGGTTTGAACCCCAACCTACAAGCGTTCTCTCGTTCCGTAAGCAAGCACGCTATCCACTCGGCCATGATAAGAATTTAAAATCGATTTGATATCACAGTATAAAATATTGAAACAAATATTTCTTTACAAATATTTATAATTTTCTTTAATTTGTGCAATGATTATAAAGTAATGAATAATAATTAACGTACAAGAGGTAATCTACTATTATCATGTTCAATATAATGGTTTAATTTTCTGTCGGACACTTTTTATGTACAAAAAACTGTTTTCCCATGTTAAATGCCTATGTCAAGGTTTGCTTGGGACACACGGTATACGAGTACAAAATATAGATGTAAAATAGCATAGGTGCGAAGAAAAAAATGAAATTGAATAACACACTGGTCATTTTAATAATACATATTTTTTATTTAATTTATATCTTCTTATTTGATAATTTACTAATATTTAAGCTTGATAGAAATACTGCATATATTTTACATAGGTCATAAGTCTTTATTCTTTCTTTGTAATCTCCAATTTGAATTTAAAATATTTTAAAATTCTAATTTCTAATGTATTTAATCAAGATTAGTATGCTGGGCGGTTTTAAAATATTGTATTGAAATATTACTTATTACAGATACAAATAGCCCTGTATATAAAACTATTTAGACAAATATTGGGTGTATACAATAAGCCCTTGGGTAAATAAGAGACCCTCATAAAACTTAAATTGTACAGTGTTAACTAATTTTGGTATAGCAATGAAAATTTATGAATGTTTCAATATTACATTACATTGAAAAATTGGCAACATGGTACAGAAAACCTCCATAAGAATAGCATTGGCTATCTCTGCCACACTGAAGATAGAGTGTGGGACACTGTATAGTAAACCATATTCGATTTCCTTTGACTTCGTATCCCACGAGAAAACCTTGCTCGACTTTGGAGTCCCATTTCTGCCGTTTTTCCTTTTCCTGCTCAACGAAGATTTTTAACTTTGTCATGTCAGTATCTTTTCGTATCTATAATTTGTAAGATTTCGTTTGATCAATATTGCTTGTATCCATTTGCGTAATAGGTTGTACTACGGTGTTAATAGGCTATTCCACAGTAATCAAAAATAGTAAAAGTTTATTGAAAATATGAACGATAATAGTTAAAGGATAAGGAAAACCATATTTCTTTTATTATAAATTATTTCTTATAGAAGACACGGGGAGTTTTGCTTTTGATGATGCAGGACATGTGCACGAGTGTTTGAGCAAATAGGATCCCAAGTATGACCTCTGATTTTGAGATGCCTCGCCCTAACTAAGAATATACTTCTTCGGGTGTATCGGATCTGTTAGGTTGCTGTTCGGGTGACGTTCTAATTTCTTTGTTTTTATAAAATGAGAAAAAAAAGTGAAATAAATTAAGTATAATAATTTATTTTATGTCTCTAATAATGAATTATAATATTACAATTTAAATATACATTATTTTGTAATTTGTTTAACATTCTTTCGTGGCTTGTGAACCACTGTTTGTTTACTTCTGGTATATCCACATTACCTACGTCACAGAGGTAATTTAAAATTCGGACCTTAATATCTCGCTTATTTGGAAGAATTTTTAACTCGGACTTTCACATGTAGTCTTATATTTTTATGTACTTCAAGAAAAAAATTGAAAAAAAATATCGTGGAATAGCCTATTGTTTCGGAATTTCACTTGCATGTAGCATAAGTTCTTGTTATTTCCACCAGAGTGCTGTTCTCTCTTTCAGCAGAAACATTTTGCTGGGGACTATATGATACAGTTTTCTATTGAATTATTCCATGATTCTGAATATTTTGCTGTACCCTTTGATTTACAAATTCGAGACCATTGTCTGTTCGAATGGTTTTCATTGACTCTGCTTATCGCTTGATAAACATAACCATCTTGGGACTATGACGTCATAATGAATTTCAGACTTTCAAAAATTCATACCTCGTTTACTATTTCGCATTTTAACATCGTGTTTTACCAGTAGATTTTTGTATATTATCAGAAAATTAAAAAAAAAAACATTGGTAGAATACCTCATTGTTCAAGAGTTATATTTTGGCAAAATCAATTTTTTAGTAGGTACCTAGAAGCCTATGATTTTTTTGACAAAAAAAATTACATCTCAAATGGTTCGTAAAGGCGCAAATATTCCATTTAACCGAAGTTGTACTTTTTATGCATATAGTTTCCGATATCCAAGGTGGCCTTCGAAATCTGGACACCTTTGTAAATATGCAACAATACTTACCATTTCAATCATATTATTATCAAAATGACAAAAGTACCAGTCGCTTACATTTTCTAGAAATTTCCTTTCCTGAAAGAAATTTAAGTTTTTAGTTTGACCATTGTGTTCAGTAATATAAATATTACACTTAGGTCCGCGATTTTCATTTCCATTTAATACACTATCTAATGACTTTTGATTTATTAGATGTATAAATTTTGATAGGTGACTAAAATGTATTAGCAAGTAGTTAATAGTTTCTTTGTCAAACGGTACTTTATAATAATGTGGGGCTGAAGTTTTCTAGGGATCGGGAAATTTCCACTTCCCAATTTCGGAGCAGGAAATTGCCATAGACCAACCTCGAGGCATATCAGTGAAGGGTATTTATATGTAAACTAAACTTCTTTACACTTTATATATAAAGAAAAACGTACAGAATTGTATTATAAATACAAAGAGATGTAAAATTACTGTAATTTATTTTTCGTACATTACGGGCTAATTTACTGATTCAAAATCACCGACCGAGCCTGAAAAATGTATAATATTCCATTTAAAAAAATATAACTTTGGTTTGTAACTTGAGAACCACTAGTTTAAATTTTTTTTTCTTCAATACGTGAATGTCCCCCTTGATCTACTGCAACCTTTATTTGAATAATTTTCTTCTATTTCTAATAATTAAGAAAATAATTGGGGTGTCCCATATCCGTGAAACACCCTATATACTTTTTATGTTACCTTGGTTACCCGTTTTTGCTTTTGTCTCGTAATTTATTTATCATTTTCCACCCAATTAATGATACCGAAACGTTGGAAATAATAAATTATTACAGAACAAAAACTAAAAAAGATTGTATTATTCCTAAAAAAAAACCTAATTCGGAGAAGGCTGTTAACACAGAAACGTATGTCTGATTATAATTCAATTCGAAAGTCATGTCAAAATTGATTGTGAAATGATATTTTAAGGAAAAAAGAATAAAGAAAGATGAAGAATGTTGCCATTCTCCGTTTTCTAATTTATTTCTATTTCTAAAGTACGGATTCAAGAAGAAAAGCTTTCAGTTAAATAGATAACATTTTTTACACAATATCTCGTGCAAAATTGACAAATAATTAAATACTTTCATGTTAACATAGGTACGTTTTTTTGTTCAACGCCTCCTCCGAGTTCGGCTTTTTACGAGGAAATGTATAGCTTATTCTCAACTGAAATGACCGATAGAGGCGCTGCAAGCACTTTCAATATGGCGAATGCATGACGGTAGGTGTACAATCTGTCACTGTCATATGATACAATTTTGCTTGTGTTTCTTGAAAATGAAGCTAAGTATTGTTCAGATATTTGTCTTTCTAAATGCTACTCATCATTCTAGGATTATTGTTGAAGGTATGATTGTATATAATATTCATTTACTACTTTATTTAAAATATTAATCTTGTAAACAGGCGAAGAAGTTCTGAATGCGAAACTCATTATATTATGTCGAATTATCGATAGTTATCGAGAAATTATATATATAACATCACTCTGTCTTTAAAAAAGCACAAAGATGGTACAGCACTTTTTTTTAATTTCTCCGTTGAGAAGGAATTTCCAAAAATTTAAATAATCATAAATATGTTTCAAATATAATTAATAATAATATTACCTGGAAGAATAAAGTCAATGTCTTTGAAATGTCTCGAACATATACTTGGAAATTTGTTTTCCAGAACGTAAAACATACAAGCTCCAATATTTGTTGAATACCTGCATTTGTGGTTATACTCACTTTATTTTTACATATTTTTGGAAAAATGTGAAAACTTAAATGAGTTTCCCTAGTCATAAGCGAGTGACACCCGTATACACAACACATAATATTGCTTTTACCGTGTTTTACAACATTCATTTTCGTATAAAAGAAATACTTTTAAAAAAATGTATGCTAACATTATGTTGTATTTAAAGTCACTAGATATATAAAGTACCGCAATTCATTGTTCCAATGTGTTAGAGAGAGAAGAACGTTTTTTAGACACAATATGGCGGAATCAGGCCAATCAGGGTCACATCAGGATCTAGTTGTAGTTGGCTGTGCCTATAAAAGTCACTATATCTGGGAACTTTAGCGTCAATGCTGTCATCATGTCAAACGACCTGAAGAAAACTATCCTTAATTGTATTTATTTTTTATTTTCTTTATAATTTTGATCAGTTATGTTTTGTACTTATATGTTTGCATATTATAAAAATTGTAAACATAAAATCAATATTAATTACTTGCCTTCATAGATTTATTCACTACCGATTATTTTCTTTGTAATAACGCACTCGTTTCAAGATAATCCATTTTAAATTTGGCGCCGAAGCCAATTGCGGTACTTTATATATCTAGTGACTTTAGTTGTATTCGCTCGCACCTACCGTCATGCACTAGTTCAAAATTTTGTCACCAGATGTCATATCGATTCTCTACAGTTGTCAATATGCTGCAACAAAATAAGCAGGAAAAACTGAAATATTCCCGACTAGAGAAGAAAGTACAGACTCTATCAATAACATTTTTTTATCGTTCACCTAAATACTGACAAACGCCGAAAAATTAAATTTTGGAGTACTTTACACGGTTTGCTATTCAGTTCACCATTTTCTTCTGCTGGTCTGTACGAGGCTTATGGTGGGTTTATGCTCGCAAAATTTAAGAATAAAAATAAGAATAAGAATAGTGATAAAGTTAAAACAGTTATAACATACGACTCGGTTTATGCTGCAGAAATAAGAATAAGGAATAAGAAATAAGAATAAGGAATAAGCCAAAGTTCGTTTAAGGGTGCGTTGAAAAAACAGCGCCATGAGGTGATGCTGGATTAATTAGGAACTATTTCTTAAATACAAAAGTGTTTCACAGGTGGCTCTGTGTCTGCCGGTTTGGGTCTTAGCTAATAATTTAAACTTTGGGACGCGCGCATGTCTAGCGCAAAATATTTGAGGGAGAAAATAGAAGGGTGCAACAAATTATTCTTATACAAGCGGTCTCAACATTTGTATGCTGCTCGAATTTACAATTTCTTTGTTAGAAACAATTCAATCAGAGTATAAAAGAAAACTCAAGGAGCTAAAAGGAAATATATAGTTTTAAAAATTTTAATGTTGTTTTTATAAATATAGATTACTAATGAAGAAAGATTATCAAATGCTTAGTGAACAGTTGGACAGTTTGATAATCCTGAATACTTATATTACAAACAAAATAAAGTAACTGCATCTAATTTTGGTGTAATTATAAAAAGAAAAGAATATACACCATGTGAAACAAATTTTGAAAATTCGCCACGTTGAAGGAACTGAAGCCATGAAATTTGACAAAAGATATGAAATAACAGCAATTCGTAAATTTGAAAAACAATATGGTAACATTCAAGTTAAAAAATCTAGGTTGTTCATTGATGAACATTTATGTTATCTTGGTGCTTCTCCAGACGATACAATTTTCAATATCATTTAATTAAAAACAAAAATAATAATTTAAATGGACCATTACTGTATACAGGCATAATTGATGACACGACAATAATAATTGAAGTTAAATGTCTTTATTCATTGGCTAAGGAAAGTATTAGATTTGAAGAAGCAGTCGATAACTTAAAATTTAAAAACATAATATGTTTAAAAAAAGTGAAAATCTGATGTGGCCAACACAAAACCTCCCGCTATTTAATTTTTATTAATTTAAATACTTACATTGCATATAAATATTGCTTTATTTGCTATTTTCTTTTTAAAATGTCACTATTATTAATTTCAAGCATTATTTTTTTGACAGTGATATTTACCTGTCAGTTACATTAATTTGAAATATGAACTGTGTAACAAAGGAATTGTGTTTATCTTAGGCTTCGGGATTTACAAAAAAAAAAGATTTTTAAATTTATCTGTAAAATATATAAAAAAAAATATTAATGTATTCCTATAAAAAAATCAATAATCTTTATTTTTCATAATGACAAAATGCGAAATAATGGCATTTAATGGTATTTTTTGAAGAGCAACCATTATAAGCTTCAGGTAAAGTGTCATTTCCGGTTATCCCATTTACACCAAAATCTAATGGGATCTTTCCATATACATTTGAAATATGAATTGTGTAACAAAGGAATTGTGCTATTGAAACCAGGATGAAAAATACGAAATAAATGTATCATGTATCATAAATAAAATGATTAAAATGTTCAACAGTATGTACAAAATAGTATATTGTTTAACAATTGCCTGAATCTTACTTTTGCTCAAGAGTGATGCAACCACAAGAGTGTAAAAAACTCAGTTTCTCGAACTTGTGCATAATATACAATTTTATAATAACACAAGATGAACATCTATAACAACGATAAAAAAACGAATCTGGACTTTGATCCTTATTTATATTATGGGGCTAGGCAATTAAATTATTATTCCTTTAAACATTTTTGCAACTATTTTATTGTAATTTATAACTTTTAGCTGAGAGTTTCTGCTTGAAGCATAATGTACTCCAGCCTAGTTCTGTGACGTTCTGAAAAGTGGAGGGGATAGTATGCCGGCCTTCTGTATAGTAAGGCCTTAGTTGTTACCGCTTACTACAAAACTGGCTTAGTCTAATGTAAAGAAATAGACTCCGAACAGTCAAAGTTGAAAACTAATATTATAAACAATAATATATTAAGTACTTCGTATTTTATGTTTCTAGATTTTGATTTATTTATATTAAAAAATAGTAGGAGTTGATTTTCTATTGAGATCCACTTTTTATTATATGTTATAATATTATATTTATTGTGATACCCGTATGAGTCTACTATTATTTATTTAAAACAAATTATTTAATATAAATTATGATTTAAATTAAATATTGGACGTGGCTAGTGTCCCGACCGCGGGACCGTGTCAAAAAAATTAGTCCCGAAGTGTGGAGGACCAATTAAATCACGATGAGGCGTGGTTTAGTATTCAGTTCTTTTATCATGCCATTAAAGTACTCAAATTGAGGTTTAGGTAGTAGACAGATAATTACCTGTAATAAACACGAGGCTTTTTTCCTTAACATTATTGATATATTATAACAATTCATGTAAATAATATATATAGGTAGTAGGTACATTGGTTTTCAAAATTTAAAGAAAGAAGAATCGATTTAGTACTACAAATATGTGAAAAATTAAGACATTATTGACTACATGAAATACATTAAATACTTTATAAAATCGCGTACGACAATGTATACTTTTTTGACAAAGCATATAATAGTGGGTATATTAAAGAACAAGTTATATAAGACACGTTTTTTTTTCGCACGCGTTAAAATTTAGAAAATAGAGTTTTCTAATCGAAGTGCGAAAATAGAAAATTCGAAAAAGTGTCGAATAAATTCAATACTGTGAAAAATAATGTGATTTTGGAATTCAAAATGCCAACTAATTGTTGTCAGATAGAAAAAATGCAATTATGGTACAAAATTTATAATATTTACCAATCAAATCACTCTATTCATTGTATGAGTAATTGTGCGCGCTATTTTTCATATTCTGTGTTACCGGCCACTTAAGTGTGCTGCCATCCTACGGGAAAAGCTAGCACTACGCACAGTGATAAAACTGTAAAATATTAAAAATTATTCTATTTTTCACCTCGAACGAAATAAACCATTTTAGACAAATTTAGAGCAATATTTGCAAAAACAAAGATTTATTTAGTAAGTCTATAATAATAGCTATCACGTAAAAGTATTTTTGTTATAAGGAGAAGGCAAATTAAAGAAATATTTTTTTTATATTTTGTAATAAATTTTTAAATTTATTTAAAATAGTTTTAATTAATAGCCCAATAAAAATCATGAATTTTGATGTATAACACAATATTCTGTGTTTTTTCAATAGGCTTTAAATGATAAATCTTTAAATACTCTATTCGAAACGCACCCTTAAAGCATCGCACAGATAATAAATAAATAACTTACCTCCGTGATCATCAATTCCGCTGAAATTACAATGACAGTAATAGCTCCAGAAGACATCAAAGATAAAACAAGTAACGTTTGAACAATTATTCCAGTTTTCATGTAGATAAAGCTAGTCGAACCAACCACAAATACGTACATGAAGAAAAATAGACCAAAAGCAAATGGCATATTTTGTGACACAATTTTACTCATCTCACATTGCCTAAAATGTATATCGATCAATATTTGTAGATTTATATTAGAATTTCGTTGATTATCTGTTAACTCCATGTTGTCTTCATCAATACTAGTTTCCATTGCTTCAATGTCTTTCTGTATTACTTTATTTAGTTCATAAAATCGTTGGCCACAGGTATATGAATGCCCAATATAGATAAAACATGGATGTACGACTACGCAATGTAATAAATATGTTACGTAGGCTCTGCTTAGAGTTAGGGTTATGTCGTCATTGTACATGGTAACAACTTGACAAATAATTAATGAAAATATACTGAAATATATCAATATACAAAAAAATATTGTGAAAACAACTGCGACTTCAGAATGAAGCGGCACGTTTATTTGTGCCATGATATTTTCTATTTCTTTGATTTTTGTAAACACAGAAATACAAATGTCTTTGTCTTTTATAACAGAAAACATTGTAAGTAAATTGTACATTCCTATTATGAAATAAACAACTGCAGTGATCAGTTGATCAGAAGACAACGTTGTATGTAAAATATAGTTCTTGATTACATTCATAGACAGCATTGAACAGATTAAATGACCTGAAATCATATTAATTTTATTTTATATTTTATTAAATTTAAATAATGAATTATATAGGAGAGAAAAAAATTAAATGTATATGGCAAATGGCAGACAGTGAACTCTATACTACGTACCTGGAATGGATTCGGTCCTATCTCCCCTACACACCGATCTGAGGCAGGCGCAAAACCAAAGATAGATAGATAGTGTAGGATCGACATCTCTGTCTAACTCATTGTACGTCTATGCTATTTATGTTTAATGTATGTATTTTCGGGGTTATCTCAAAATCTACTGTATCAATTTCATTTATTTTTTTCTTGTATATGTCAATTATAGTTTTCTATGTAACATAGGATTTGTTCCGTTTTCTGTAAGATTTCCAATTAAAAAGTTATAACGGAAAACCCAAGAAAAATGTGATTTATAGGTATTGAAGTACCGCGTTTTTCCAAGTTCCAATTAAAATTTCACACCAAAAACGTCAAGATAGACGGCACATGTAAGCCAGGCGATTTTAGCATAGGACTTACTCTTTCAAATTCTTTTTTCAGATTTTCGAAAAGTTGATTACATTTCGAATAATTAAACATAATATGCACATCAAAAAAAATATCGCGAAAACCGTTTTTACCTCTACGGCTCGTTTTTTTAATTTAGTTAGAAAGTATTTGATATCGTTAAGTTAAGAAAACATTCTCGATTAAAACGGTTATTGTTTTATTACTTTTCATCAAGTTTTGTAAGAGCAATTCGAAAAACAAGCAACATACAGTATCAATAATTATTATTATTATTATTATTATTATTATTATTATTATTATTATTATAAGATTTTTTGCATGGTTTGTGAAATAAATATATTTTTTATTGGAACCCACAGACTTCTCTGTTTATTTCAACCTTCGAGATTGTTCCGAAAATCCCAATTTTAGAAAGATATAATCAGTGGGAAATATTAATTAAATTACTACATGATACACATATGCACATATTCCCGGGACCCGGATTAGAATAAAAATATACAGGAACAATTATAATCAATTTGTGTGTGATTATGCATTTTCATTATTGTAATCAAATATGCCGATAGTATAATATATACCATACATTGTTCTAATCACCCGGTCGGCCGGAGAGCATATTATTAAAGAAAGAAATTTCCGCATTTTAGCAAACAATGACGGACTACCAAGTAATAAAACAAATATAAAGGCACGTTTGCAGAATGCAAGAATAAATCATTTGCTACTAATTTCAATCTATTTCAACCACTACTTCCATTTTCCGAGGAGTATTATGTCTGAAGATTTACATAAAATTCAACTATTAAGACAAATTGTACATTTATTTATAAAATGTCGAATGAATCACCAGACAAGACTTTTAAATTTCGAACGCCTTTGTAAAGATGCATATATCAGACAAAAATATTGCAAAATTGTTTTATTTAAAATTTGTAAAATATGTATATAATTAAAAAACAAAAATAATGCTTATATTATATTCGTATGTTTGGTTTATTATTTTTATTAATTGTTTAATTTAAAAATTGTTAAATATAATTAAAAAATAAAAACAATACTTATTTATATATATTCGTATATGTTTATTTTATTATTTTTATTACAAATTTTTACCTATAAATAATTTTTACGTGTCACACAATTTAAAATCAATCTCAAGTATGGGCCATCCAGCGAATCAAGCGGTTTACGTCATAAATACAATGGCTGGTAGCACAAGCCCTGTTTTAACTAAAACACTGTTTTAAGAAATGTCAAATTCAAATTTCAATATTTAATTTCACCTTTATGTTTAAAGAACGATTTTTTAAAAAATATTTATTTGAATACAAACTATGTTCTGCTTTAAAATCATATTTTGATAAATTTGATACTATTTATTTTTGTTATTAAATAATGAAATCTGACATTTCTTAAAACAGCGTTTTAGTTAAAACAGGGCTCGTTCTACCAGCCAATATCACTAGAAACAATGACGTCATGTGTTAAAAAATTTACATGAGCATGTAAAACGGATTAAAATATGATCTGGGGTTGTCTTCATAAACCCAAATCTTTCTTAAAAAGGTAACACCTCTGGTATAATTTTTTTCCAGCAAAATCCAATTTTATTTAAAATATTCTAAACGATACTGCTTACGCCGTTATAAATACTTCATTCTAGTAGTATCTATATGCAACAAACTATCTAGTATTAAGTGAGATCCTTAAAAAATACAGAATACTGTATACCATACAATTTCTCACTGTTTCTGTACATTGCGTATAGCGTTTGCGATACGCTGTACATATAGATTTAATTTTCAAATTATTACTAACCAATAGAACACAATGTTACCTCAATAATACAATGGGTCATGCCAAGAAAAAAATGTTGCTAATATTTTTATAAAAATAGAATCTATGACACTTATTATCCATATTGCAACATAAAACATACCAAAATATAATACTTTTCATTCATAATTTACTTAAAAGATATTCCCGCTACGATTTTCTGTGACGTCATGTATCGGCTACTCACACAACGACACTAGTCACACGTACATGAAGGTCACAATGTCACAAACTTCAAACGCGAAGTTAAACATCAGATCAGAGTAAACTAACCAAATATTTATAAAGCTGTCAGAGAAAAAGTGCTCTCTATTCAATCTTTTTTGTTTCATAAAGATTTAATTATTTCATTAGAGAAATATTATTTGTAATTGCAGGTTTGTGTGCTTGATATATAATTTAATACATAAAAGTGCAATAATTGTATATTTATATTCAGATAAAACATGGTGAAGAACTGTGCAGTTCCAAATTGTGGAAACAATTAATTAAAAAACCCAAAAAAAACTATTTATAAACAATCTTAATTTATATTTTGTCCACCAGGGTGTACTGGAATCGTTCAGATACATGACGTATCCGCTCACGTGATCTCATTGAGATTTGAAATTGACCCCTATTTTTAAAAATTATATCTACAAAATAATGCACACAAATGGCGTGAAAATATTATTTACATATACTGTGACCGGTAGACTTCCAGGAAAAAAATAAAACAGAAAATGTGGCATGACCCCATTCAGTATAAGTAAGAGCCTACCATTCTACTTTTCATTTTCAAAATAAGTCAATAAATTAACTACAAGCTCTTGAATTTGACATGACAGAGCATTTGACATTTTGTCAATGAACAACGAAACCAAAAACAAAATGAAATCGCAATGCAGGTTGAAAAGTATAATATAGACATATAATATTTAGTAATATACATATGTACAGAATTACCAATATTATAAAAATATAATCAAACGTCATTTTGCAAAAATTTACAAAATTTTACTTAATAATAATATATCAAAATATAATTATTTCTATTAAAGGTGTCAAATACATAATAATAAAAAAACCAATAAAATACAGTTAATAAAATGTATTTTAAAAAATAAAAAAAAATTCAAAAATCCCTAAACGATGACGTAAACCGCTTGATACGCTGGATAGCCTATAGTAAAATTCTCCATACTTCCAATGAGATAGAAAGAGAGGGGAATACTGCGGGTTGTATAAAAATATTTCTGCCTCAGTCGTTTGCATTATTGTACTGCGTGGCCTTTCCAGGTACGTATAAGTAATTTTTGTAAGCTAAAGTTTGTTAAGATTCAGCATTCATATTTTGATTTTTTTGTTAATCGTATGTAGGCTACTTTATTGGAAATTTGTTTTGATAGTACAAAATTACAAATTTTGTATGTTGCATTTTAAAATGGACAAATATTACATTGCTGTCATTTTTTGACAATAGTGAGTAACCATGGAAGTGATTGACCATATGTTGCATGTTAAAATAAATTCCCTGTATTAGATATACAGGGTGTCCCATTTAAGGTACGAATGCATTGGTATCTCGAGAACCGTAAGAGCTACGAGGTTGGTTAAATTAGACAAAAGTTGCCCCATTAGGAGGCTATTTTAATGGTGTTTTGTTATTTGCGAACAAATGCATAGGTCACTAGATACAGGTGAAAATGTAAATTTCGCGATTTTCTTTTTTTGCTTATAACTTTGTTATATGAAATAATACGAGATTCTGGTTTGCACTTTCTTAAGGCACTTTTGTATGGTGAATTTGCAGAAGTACTCAAATTTTTTTTATATTTAACCATTTACGAGTTACTGATAGCAACTTTTATTTTTCATATGGAGGTCATATTAAGCTATGGCATTTTTAAATAGAGATTTTTTTTAGCTTTACAATGATAAAAAACAATAATAATTTATTTTTATAATTAACAGAAAAATTAATAAAAATTGTTATTTATGCTAAAATTAAATTGAAAAAAGTGAATCGAAGGCTGCTATGGAAACAACAAACAACAAAAAAGTGCAACAATTGAATTTCTGAATTTTACTTGACAATAGTAGATTATTACGAGTAATAAAAATGAATTTTTCTCGTTGGGAAAAATATGATATGTTCAGTTGTTACATTCGTTGTCAAAGTTCGTTTATTACTCGTAATAATCTACTATTGTCAAGTAATATTCAGAAATTCAATTGTTGCACTTTTTTTGTTGTTTGTTGTTTCCATAGCAGTCTTCGATTTACTTTTTTCAATTTAATTTTAGCATAAATAACAATTTTTATTAATTTTTCTGTTAATTATAAAAATAAATTATTATTGTTTTATATCATTGTAAAGCTAAAAAAAATTTCTATTTAAAAATGCCATAGCTTAATATGACCTCCATATGAAAAATAAAAGTTGCTATCAGTAACTCGTAAATGGTTAGATATAAAAAAAATTTGAGTACTTCTGCAAATTCACCATACAAAAGTGCCTTAAGAAAGTGCAAACCAGAATCTCGTATTATTTCATATAACAAAGTTATGAGCAAAAAAAGAAAATCGCGAAATTTACATTTTCACCTGTATCTAGTGACCTATGCATTTTTTCGCAAATAACAAAACACCATTAAAATAGCCTCCTAATGGGGCAACTTTTGTCTAATTTAACCAACCTCGTAGCTCTTACGGTTCTCGAGATACCAATGCATTCGTACCTTAAATGGGACACCCTGTATAATAGGTATATGGTTATTTCAAACAGAGTATATCGGAAAAAGCAAGGAAACACGTATCACTTTGGACAATATTGATTACAGTTGGTAATAAAAAGTAACCAGTGGCGTAACTACCATGCGGCAGTTCGAGGCAAAGCCCGGGGGCCCCGCGATTTTAGAGGCCCCATCGTAACATCCTTGTCACGAAAGCTTTAACATATAATCTCATTAATTTATAGAAAAAAAATTATTTTAACTATTTCATATTATTAACCGAGCTTGTGTCACATGAGCATGTAATTGTCCAACTCGCGTACCTCTCGTCGTGCAAACTTACATGCTCGCCACACAAAGAATCACTTTTACTCCTAATAACACAATATACTATTGTATCTTGTATAGATTTAGAGATAAAGACACTGTAATATATGTTTATAACATAGTTTGGAAATGACAGATGTCAGTGTCCCAATTCAACAGTTTTAGTGACATTCTGAAAGCTTTTTTTGTACATTTAATCTTTTTTATTGTTTTATTAATTAAATATTTAAAATTGTAGGTAAAATGCATATATCCATCAGAAATACCGCCAATCTAGTTAATGAACTGGAAGAATCTGTGATATATAGGAACTTCCTCATCCAATGAAAAATAGATATAATTAAAATTGTATGTGTACAGAAGACATGTTAAATACAATGAAAACAATATTTGGGAAATGTTCTGCATTTTTTTTGTTATACAACGACGCTTCGTTAGCGAAGTGCAATACAATACTTATACATAGAACACAACAGATTTTTTTTTTACTTGTACTTGTTATGGTATAAAATAAAACAATATCAGTGAAAAAATATATTCGTATTTATTTTATTTCAATTATTAATTTTCTTTGGGTGGGGGGCCCAGCTGATTATTTTGCCTCGGGGCCCCAGATGGGCTTATTACGCTACTGAAAGTAACCCAACATTTACATTCGTATTTCCCAACTGATTACAACAATGACAAGTATTGATATTGTAGTAATTTAAACATAAATTACACCTAACAAAAATTTATTGAATAAGTAAAATTTATTTTTATTTTAATAAAATAATTAACCCGATATATGAAATATTTGTATGTTAGAGTATACAGGTGTCTCAATAAGCTTGCTCACTATTGGTAACTTTTTTATTTGAAGAGATACGAGGTTGGTTAAATGAGCAAAATTATGCCATTTTATATTAGAAAAATGGTCATGTAGACAAAATAAAAATTGTGTCAGCGGTTCCCAATATATATTTTTTAAATGGAACTATATATTTTTTATTATCTTATTGGAAAGGGTATTTTTTTCTCTTTCCAATAAGGTAATGTTGTTTATGTACAATTTTTTCAAATAAACGAGTTATTTACGGTTAAAAATTAAAATTTTGTAAACTGTTTTATTAGTTTATTTAGCCAAGTAAGCCATGGAAACAATTGATTCTTTGTTTGTTTGACATTTAATAATATCTCCCGTAAAGTTCTCTGTGTTTAATAACTTTACAAATAAAGAAAAGTTAGATATGATCTTGCTATATGGAAAGTTATATCTAGACACCAATTACGTAGAACGGTCGGCTCTCTTTCCAAAAGAGTTTAAATGTGCGAAAGAAATAATGGCTTTCAATTTGAATATTTTCTTTGTTTTGTTATTACTGTAAAATAAATTAATAAAATAATAATTTTATAAAAGACAATTGTTTCCATAGTTTACTTGACCTAAACTAATAAAAGATAATTTTTATCTTTAAACGTAAATAACTCGTTTATTTGAAAAAATTGTACATAAACAACATTACCTTATTGGAAAGAGAAAAAAATACTCTTTCTAATAATATAATAAGAAATATATAGTTCCATTTAAAAAATATATATTCTGTCCCAAATTTTGGGAACCGCTAACACAATTTTTATTTTGTCTACATGACCAATTTTCTAATATAAAATGGCACAATTTTGCTAATTTAACCAACCTCGTATCTCTTCAAATAAAAAAGTTACCAATAGTGAGCAAGCTTATTGAGACACCCTGTATTTAAAGTCAATTGCAAATTTATGACCACTCTAGTGTCGTTGACGTCACAATATGGCGACCATATTTCACAAAAAAAAATAAGTTACATTGTTATAGATATAAAAATACACAATATATAGCAATTTTTATTTCGTTTTCATTTATTTATATTTTTTTATATTATTTATTATACAGTATGTCCCAGGATTGAGTTTACAAGAGGAAAAATATTTTTATTTTTGATTTTACGAAAAAATGCCAAGGGAAGAAAAATTTTTGCTTAAATTAAAACGCATGTTTCAGTTATTAAAACTTTTAATTAATATAAGGTTCTTTTATTATAACATTTTTTCGTATTTTGTCCTCCTAATAATACAGTTATTACATTGAATCTTAACATGATTTTAGTTAGCTTTGAAATATTGACAAATAATTATTAATTCTAATTTCAGAAAAAAAAAAACGACGAACATCAAAATACTTGTAGTTTATTCAATTAACGGC
The DNA here is from genome assembly GCA_943142095.1 of Ophonus ardosiacus. NCBI lineage: Eukaryota > Metazoa > Arthropoda > Insecta > Coleoptera > Carabidae > Ophonus > Ophonus ardosiacus. The sequence continues at coordinate 34,300,349 of OW964835.1, forward strand.
CGGTATTATAAACGTCCAGTTAAATTTAGTTCCAAAGTAAATTTAATAAAGTGAACAAATTCGAATCAATTTCTATGTTCTTATGACATTTAAAACATTGCTGTCAAAAATTCGCGTTGCATTTGTTCATTTAATTGAATTTACTATGGAACTAAATTTAACTGGACGTTTATAATACCGGCCCTAACTCTTTTTTATCTGAAATTAGAATTAATAATCATTTGTCAATATTTCAAAGCTAACTAAAATCATGTTAGATTCAATATAATAACTGAGGAGGACAAAATACGAAAAAAACGTTATAATAAAAGAACCTTACATTAATTAAAAGTTTTAATAACTGAAATATGCGTTTTAATTCAAGCAAAAATTTTTCTTCCCTTGGCATTTTTTCGTAAAATCAAAAATAAAGATTTTTTCCTCTTGTAAACTCAATCCGGGGACAACTGTATACATGTAATTTCTAAAAAAACCATAGACTTGGACGGGCCCATTATATTTGACAGTTGACAGACGTAAAGCTAGCGAAGAATATGAATTAATTTTTAATTATTCTAATTTTTTTAATAATGTCATCAAAAATTATCAAGCGAATGTAGAATAAAGACTACCAAGAAAAGTAAAACTACTGTTATGCTGAACAAAATCACGACAGCCATTAATAATAATGTACATAAGTATTAGTCAAGGTAGTAAACTTTATTAGTGACGTTCGTGCAATCATTAAAATTAAATAATTACCAGTGAGTATTATATAGTCGAAAGTTTGTAGTTTTCTCTTTCGAACTTGAATCTTGTCATCAATAATTGGTAATGAATAAATGAATAATCCAAATGCATAATTAAACTGATTAACCCAATACATTGCGTCAAGGATTGAATCATATCTTAATTTAAATTTGAATTTATTTGCTACAATATTTATTATTTTTGCTACTTTGCCACTTATTATTTGTAACACCCCAAACATGTTTATGTGTCTGTTGCAAATGACACAGATTCAATAATATTTAAAATTATATACAAATACATAACAAAAGAACCCTACTTTTGTATAATTAATCATAATGAGATATAAATGACACGGAAATAATTTGTTTGTCGGAAGATGATTTTTTAGGATTATTTGATAAGGAAATATCTGTAACAACAATTTTTACCTCCCGCTACCCTTGGTAAGAGAGGTATAGGGATCGTGTTAAAAATCACATATCGAGATTTTAGTAAATGACCACGTTTTAAGGTCCCTAGAATCCAATTTTAACATTTTCACGATGATGTCTGTATGTGTGTATATATGTGTGTGTGTGTATGTATGTGTGTGTACGTATGTGTGTGTGTATGTATGTGTGTATGTGTAGGGATTTTGTCTTCGCTCTAACTCAAATACTATCATTCAGAAAATTTTGAAACCTTGTATTTATACCGTATTCTAATATGAAAAGAAGCCATTAGATTTTGGTGTAAATCGGATAACCGGAAATGGCACTTTACCTGAAGCTCATAATGGTTTTTCTTCAAAAAATACCATTAAATGCCATGTTTTCGCATTTTAAGTCTTATGAAAATTAAAGATTATTGAATTTTCTACAGGAATACATTAATACTTTTTATATATATTTTACAGATAAATTTAAAAATAATTTTTTTAACAAGTCCCGAAGCCTAAGAAAAACACAATTCCTTTGTTACACAGTTCATATTTCAAATGAATGTAAATGTCACTGTCAAAAAACTAATCACTTCAAATTAATAATAGTGACATTTTAAAAAGAAAATAGTAAATAAAGCCAGGGTCGCATTTAAGCAGAGGCGCATGAGGCGCTAGCTGGGGGCCTCGTCATCCGGGGGGCCTCACAAAAATGCCGAATAGCCTAGTAAGACAGCCCAGCTATACGCTTTTGGAGCGCATATACGCGTTTTCGCCAAAATATTTATTTTTTTATGAATTTGTTAAATTTGCTTCTTTGTAAAGAACTCTATATTATCGTACTTTGCATTAAAACTCGTTTGACCTTGAAAATTTTCAAAAAAATCGCCTGCGGCGCATATTTTCCCTAACCCTCCCCCAACCTACCAACAACGATTTATTTCGGAGAGTTAACCTTGGGTTTTGACAGTGCTAAGTAGTGTTCCAAACAGCGACTTATATTGTTAAATTCCATTGTTCCTACAACGAGTAATAATAATAATAATAGTACTTTATTCCATCGACAATGTAAAAATACATGTATAGAATATGTCACAGTAATCATACAGTAATAGAGGTACATAAAAAGTATAAGAGGTATTTTAATATAGACCCCGTTATTTGTCAAAATGATAAAAATTCATTCACCGAATAAAAAGTCTTGTCCAAAAGGATTTTTTTTAATAATCTTTTAAAGGCATTCTTATTCGTCTCTAGTTGTATATTCATCGGTAAATTATTAAAAAGTTTTAAACCTTGTATATTTGGAAGTAAATCTAACGTTTTGTGTTTATTTACTGGAATGTGAAGCATTTGCTTTTGTCTTGTGTTGCAGTTATGTTTATCAAAATTAGTTTGAAATTGTGTTTTATTATTAAAAATATATAAACAAACTTCATAAATGTATATGGAGGCTACAGTCAGTATCTGAAACTGTGAGAAAAGAAGTCTACAAGAAGAACGACGGGAAACTTTAGCAATTGTACGAACTATACGTTTTTGTATAATGAATACACTATGTGCAGACGATGTAGCGCCCCAGAAACAAATACCATACCTCAATCTGGATTCGACTTGGGCGTAATATAAAGTGATAAGTTGTTTTCTTGTGAGAAGACTACTTAAATGCCAAAACTGATAATTAACTGAACCTAGCTTTGAGATAAGTGTGTTACAGTGATACTTTCCATTGAAATTTTCATCGAATTTATAACCCAGAAAGTTACCCTTTTCAGATCTTTCAATTTCATGGTTATCAATGATTATATTTAAATTTAAATCTTTTCTACATTGATAGAAATGAGTACCAAAAAGTGAAACATACACTCACCAAATAAGGTACCGTTCCTTCCAAAAACCTTTTGGGGCATACCCAATATGCCCAAATTTCACTCTTGCCAAATAACAACACTTGCAAGTCACTCATCACAATTTTTACTAACAGCACCATCTCATAAATAATAGAAAAAACATTAGAACGTGTAAAAATAAAAACCTACAAAACATCTACCGACACGAACAAACTAAAACCAAAAGATGGAGTTAGACGAACATAACAAGAAACTGCCGACAAACACTGTAAACACACGAAATCAAACCGCAACTAACACAATGACAAATCTAAACAACTTAAATAAAAATTCATTCGCGAACATCGCTAAAAAACAACCACAAACTAACATATTCCCTAAGAAAGACCAAGCAATTCTTATGCAAAGTGTAGAGGACATAAAAATACGCGATTACATACTAACAGGCCTATTCTGTAAAACATTCGCTTAACGAATCGTTATCATAACGATAATCGTTGTTATGAAAATCGTTATTTGTATTTTACGAAAATCGTTATTTTTGTATTCTGTAAGATCGATCGTTAAAACATTATCGTTGAATTTCATTGATAACGAAATCGTTATAATTTTTTTGCGATTGGTACTATTGTTTACTCAATTCACTATTAAAACTGACATTTAAATTTCATTTTGAAAATTGTTGGTGAAGATTTATATTATTATTTCATTTTATTAATGGCTATATATTATTATTCTCTATTATATTAGATATGGATAAGTAAACGAGGGCCTCAAAAACTACAAAAGAACAATATGCTATTATGTAGACTTTCTTGCAAGTAGTGTCGCTCTGAGAACAAATAAATATTATCCAGAGAATCCAAATCAGATTGAAGAAGCATATGCTGAATTGGCTAGGGGATTAAATGCACTCAGTAAAATAAAGCATAAAATGTAAAAGTATGATTAATATAGAGCACTTTTAGGAGATTTGGTATAAATCAGTTATCATCAGTGGCGTTTTCTCCATGCAAGCAAGGCAAGCAGTGCTTGCCTTTATATTTTGTTACTTTTAATATATTTTTACAATTATATTTATGTATTTAGAACTTTAATATATCAAAATTTAAAAGCAAAGACACAAATGTATTTGCTGTTGCCTACCGCACCGTTAATCTAATTCTATCACTGGGATACGTACTATTACGATCTTACCATGTTGTACAAAACGTGCTGGTAAGCAGAACTTCGGGTGCTTACACCGCCTATACCTACACTATACCGAACATTGCCGAACATGTAGCCTTCTATACTGAAAATATTTCGCTGTTTAGGTTCATCTGCAAGCAGTTTTTATATTGCTTCCATGAACAAAATTTAAGTGAAATAGATAGTAAATGTTAAAATAGGATACGAATAAAAGTAAAATTTATTTATAAGGTATCTATATTTTATATTTCTACATTTATTTTGTTTCAATTAAATTTTGAAAATAATAATACTCCTTATATTTTTATACAGAATGGATAACACTTGTGCAATAATAATAAAAAAATTACAAGAAAAGCCATTTGGCAATTTTGAAGAAAAAAAACCTTTTTGCAAATGGCAGACCAGTTCCTCCTATGAAGTTATTAACAACAACTGTTAAACATATAACAAGGCATTTTAATACCAATTTATATGACAAACATGTGTGGCTATGTGATAGTGAAACATTACTAAAATTATATTGTTGACCATGTTTATTATTTAATAAAGAAAAATCAGTATGGAATGATATTAAGCGATGCTTTTGCGACTTAAATAATATACGTACGCAGTATCACTTCAAGTCTGTGATCTGGCAATTTATGTTTTTTGCACATGACAGGGGAAAACATGCATTTGCACATCCCTTCGAAACATGTAAGTCAATTATGACGCATTTGACCTTGAATGAAAAAAAAAATTCGCCTGCGGCGCATTTTTTTTTATACCTTACCTACGCCATTCCTGCTTGCCTTTTTATAAAATGCACGAGACGCCGCTGGTTATCATTGTATTTGCTTCTAGTAATGGCAACAGTTCAGTAAAATCTCTTGCGGCGACTCGTGATAATCTAAATAATTTTCTAAATTTTCCTGTGGGATAGTAAAAGGATCACTTTTATCTCTTAAAGCCCTATGAATTTTTCGAAGATTTTTCCTGTTAAATATATTTAGTAAAATTGAAATATAATCTAACATATTTTTAAAATATATAATTACCTTTCATTATTTTCTTCGAAAAAGTGAAGATATAATAATAATTCGGGATCACCATTCATTATAATGGCAATTAATATTTCAAGAATATTGAAATGTGATTGAAATGCAACAAATCGTTAACATAACGATCAGATTTTTCTTGTCGTTAAAAAATAACGATTTTACGAAAATCGTTATCATCTTGTCGTTATGAACAATTGAATTTTTGCTTACAGAATACCACTTTAACGATTATCGTTATTTTAACGATATAACGATTCGATATGTCATAACGATCGCTTACAGAATAGCCCTGTAAGTATTGGAAATATAATTGGTGCAAAAAATGTACTCTTTGCGTCTCGAATTTCAAATAACAGAATATGTATCTATTTAAAATCCAAGTATATAGTTGACCAGCTAATTAATGAGCATGAAACCGTAACAATCAACAACAATAATATCAATATTAGAAGACTAATCACGCCAGCAAAAAGAATTATTCTTTCTAACGTTTGCCCGTCGATACCACATGAGAAAATAGAACAGACTTTAAAAGAAAAAAATATAAAAATCGTTTCTCCGATTAATTTTTTGAGAGTAGGCATGACTGAAGAAGAGTATTCTCACGTACTTAGCTTTAGAAGATCCCTGTACGTTACACCAGACGACAAAAACCCCATCCCGGATTCAATCACTATCGACTATGAAGAAATACAATATCGCATATTTATAACAGATGAAATAACTACCTGTTTTATATGTAAAAAACAAGGACATAACACTAACCAATGCACCTTACATCACCAACAACAACAACAACCACAAGAAGAGGAAAATGTACAAAACACGCTTACTCCAATGACAACCGAAGACATAACTACTCAAATAGACACCGAAAATTTTCCTACCCTAACACCAATCCCAACATGCAGCAAAAATCTACAATCACAAACATATATTACCTCAAAAAGGACACGCTCGGAAATAAATGACAGCACAAACAGCGAATCTAACATTGAAACTACACTCCCGGAAAACATTATAGATATAAACAACGAACTAGAACCTGCAGTACTAGACCGCAAACAAAGTAACATATCAAACGCTAACAAAAAACCAAAAATAAATTTAAACCCACTCAAACCGCTTGAAATAGAAATGAATAACAACCCAAAAAAATATATATTAAATTACAATCAACTCACAGACTTCCTAGAAAACGTACACGGATCAAACGAAAAACTAAATATCGCGGAAGAATATACAGACGACCCTAAAGAACTTTTAAACACATTAAATCTGCTATACCCATTTCTAACAGACCCCAATATGAAACGGAAATTTACAAGACTACAAGGAAAACTAAAAGACCAATTAGCAAAAAGACTGCGACGCTTAAACGAACCTAATATCTAATGTCAATAATACAGTGGAACGCTAACGGATTTTATGCTCATATAGAAGACATCCAAATATTAATCAATAAACACCAACCAGAATTCCTATGTCTACAAGAAACTAGATTCAAACAAAACCAAAATTCAACATTAAAGAACTACAACTTCTTCAGAAAGGACCGACAAAATGATTTTGCTAGTGGAGGCGTTGCTATACTTGTAAAAAAATCTGTACATGCCGAAGAAATCAAGTTAAATACTAATTTAGAAGCAGTTGGAATCAAAACTCAATACCCGCAAAAGCTATCAATATGTTGTATATATATTCCGCCTGACGAAAATCCAGAAATAAATAGCTTAAAACAATTAATCCAGCAACTTCCCAAACCCAGAATTATCCTCGGAGACTTTAACGCTTACAGTTATGACTGGGGCTCTTCCTACGAAAACAACAGAGGGAAAACAATCAGTGATACAATGGACGAATTCGTACTATTGAATGACGGAAGCACAACACATTTCTGCACAAGAACGGGAAACGAATCAATTATTGACCTCACTTTTATAGAACCCGATATTGCAACGAACTTCACATGGGAAAACAACAAACATTGGTATGATGCCGGCCACTATCCAATTTTAATAAAACATATAGACAAAATCAATCAAACATCAAATATTTATGCATCAAATAAATGGAACTTAAACACAGCAGACTGGACATCCTTTTCTATAAAAATGGAAGAAATGGATACAACCTGGACGTACAGCGAATGCGAATCACCATTGAAAACACTTTACGAACACATTATAACTGCTGCAGAAGAAACTATTGGCTACGTAAACAGTAATAATAATAATAATAGAAACCTAGTACCTTGGTGGAACGACGAATGCCAAAAAGCTATAAGAGATAGCAAAAACGCCCTCTACATGTATAAATCTAATAAAAATACCGAAAACTTAATAAATTTTAAAAGAATTAGGGCAGTAGCGCGACGAACAATAAAATCGAGCAAACGGAATTCTTGGAAAAATTATGTCTCAGAAATAAACACGTCAACACCCATAAGCGAAATGTGGAACAAAATAAGAAAAATTAATGGGAAAAAGACTACCCTGCCAATCACAACAATAATAAATAACGACATACCAATTACTAATCCTACAGACATAGTAAACACACTAGCGGAAAAATTCGAGAAATATTCAAGTGATGAATACTACTCCGACGAATTCAAGAACTATAAATATGAAGAGGAACGAAACACTGTCGACTCTGATCCTGATCCCCACTCGCCTCTAAACAAACAAATAACTGAAGCAGAACTAAAAGCAATTATAAATGAACTGAAGAACAAATGCAGCCCAGGACCCGACAATATCCCTTATGAACTCATCAAACACCTTCCTGGCAAAATCCTCAACTTCATCATACAGACCTTCAACCACATATGGACCTCTAAAACCTTTCCTAAACAGTGGAAAATCTCAACAATAGTCCCAATCCCCAAACCTGGGAAAAACCAAACAAAACCGGAAAACTACAGACCCATCGCATTATCAAATAGCCTATGCAAAATTTTTGAAAAAATAGTTAATAAAAGACTAATCTGGCATTTAGAAAAAAATAACTTCCTTGCGAATACACAGTGCGGCTTTCGACAAGGTAGAAGTACAATGGACCACATAATACACCTGACCTCCGAGGCACAAAAAGCTTTCATGAACAAACAACACCTTATAGCTGTTCTCTTTGACCTTCACAAAGCATATGATACAGTTTGGAAACACCTCATCTTGAAATCACTGCTCGATAAAAACATTAAAGGAAATATGTTTCACTTTATAAAAAACTTTTTAAGTGAAAGATTATTCAATGTAAAAGTAAACGGGCATATATCCGAAACAAAACAACAACAAAACGGCCTACCACAAGGAGCAGTACTTTCTGTTACACTATTTTTACTGGCCATAAACTCCATTAATAAACACATCCAAAAACCTGTCAAAATCCTACTATTTGCTGATGACATAACCATACTTTGTAAAGGAAAAAATATGAAAAGTACACTGAACAACCTACAAAAAGAAATTAGGAATATAGAAAAATGGTCTTGCAAAACAGGTTTCACCTTTTCACCGGAAAAAACAAAAGCAATTCATTTCACAAAACTAAGAAAAATGACTGATCCTTGTCAACTGGAAATGTACAACAAAAAAATTGAATTCGTCAAAAAAGTGAAATTCCTTGGAATGACAATCGATAATAAATTAACATGGAAACAACACCTTACAGAACTGAAAAGCGAATGTAATAAAAGGATCAATCTAATAAAAACCTTGACAAATCAAAATTGGGGCGCAGATAGGGAATCTCTAATGAAAATATACACGACTATGATAAGATCAAAACTAGATTATGGATGCATAGTGTACGGAACTGCAAAAAAATCGCATCTAAAGTATATCGACACTATTCAGTCTACTGCACTTCGAATTATAACAGGCGCTTTTCGTACCAGTCCAGTAGAGAGTATTCTGAACATAGCTGGAGAACCTCCATTAGAAATTCGCCGAGCAAAACTTACCGCTATCTATTACACCAGAACAATAATCAATAAATCCCACCCAACATACAAACATATCAACATAAACATACCACCAGACACCTCACACACTCCATTGCAATCCCACATTCAAAACATCTTATCATACCTAAACCTTGAACTACCCGACGACAACTCCTCATACAACTACCCAGAAATCCCACCTTGGATACCTGCCCCTCATATCTTTAACCTAGAACTCACACAATACCCGAAAGGGACCACAAACACAGAAAAATTCATGCAATTATTCAACAACATCATCGAAAACAATAGTTACCGGAAAATAATCTACACCGACGGTTCTCAGTCAAATAACAAAACGGGAGCAGCATTTGTTACAGAAGAAGAAAGTTTTAAACACCGTCTGCCCAATCTCTCAAGCATCTTCTCCGCTGAACTCTTTACCATCAATCAAGCACTAAAATTCATTTCCGACCACCACCCACAAACTCCATATATCATATGCACAGATTCACTAAGCTCCTTGAACAGCATACAACATCCTTTCCCTACACACCCAATAGCTCAATACATCCGACAACAACTACAAACTCTATCATCACACAACAACCCGGTCATGTTTATATGGACTCCCTCCCACGTCAATAATCCAGGAAATGAAAAAGCAGACACCGTAGCAAAAGAAGCCATACTAGTTGAAAACTTCACCAACGTACCTATTACAAAAAACGAATTAAAGAACCACATTAAAACTCAAACAGAACAACACTGGTTCAGCATATGGCAACAAACGACAAACAACAAATTGAGAAATATCAAAGCAGACACCAAGACATGGACAACAAACGGAACGAAAAAGGACCAAATAATTATAACAAGAATGCGCATAGGCCACACCAAACTTACCCACAGCCACCTACTATCAAGAACAGCCCCCCTAACATGTGACAACTGCAACACCACACTGTCCATCAAACACATAGTAGAAGAATGCCCACAGTACACCCAAAAAAGAAGACAGTTTAACATTCCCACCGACTTGAGACGAGCACTATCCAATAACCAACAACAGGAAGAAAACATAATACTATTTCTTAAAGACATAGAACTGTACAATAAAATTTAACATAAATATATCTACATTGAACAAAATGTAAAAATAATACATAATTGAAATTGTAAATTAGAATGTACCAGGGTTCAAATAACCATAGAAGTTGAAGAACCCTCAAATAAACAAATAAAAAAAAAAAAAAACGATTTATTTCCTTTATGTGCAGTGGAAAAAAATCCTTAACATGACCTCTGGAGGAAACCAGTGTTAAGCCAATCAAAATGCCTCTTTTCTGTTTTTATTTTGATAATATCACTGTAGGGTAACCATAGTAACCGTTAAATGTTATGTAGATGTGTATTATAGGTAGATAATATTTTTATTTACAGTTTTCGAACTATTTTTGTTTTTGTTTATGTGATACTAATAATAATAAAATTATTTACTATTATTAATACTCCATAATTTATTTTGATTTAATAACCATTAACAACTTATCCTTTAATTTAAAATAGACAGGTGTTTTTCACCGGATATATTTTAAAGTATATAAAAATAGGGGCCTCAACAGGTCACTGCGCCTCGGGCCTGTAAAGATATAAATGCGGCCCTGAATAAAGCAATAGTTTTCTGCAATGGAACAGTTTGCGGCGTTAGTAAATACGTAGGTAGGTATGTATTTAAATTAATAAAAATTAAATAGCGGGAGGTTTTGTGTTGGCCACATCAGATTTTTTTCATTGATTTTCTAGGGTATTTTAGTTTAGATAAATTAAATTTCTTGTCTTTTCCTGTTAACTATTTACACATGGTTCATATTTCATTTTCTTTGCATAAAATGTTTTCTTTTTTTGTTATTTTACCTACATATTTATTTTATCTCATCTGCGATAGTGCATAAAATCGATGTTTATTTGATAGTTTTAAGTTTATAAAACGGTTGTGTAGTAGTCATTTAAAATTTTTAAACAGGCAAAAATTGTAAAACCTCTTCATTCATAAATAAAAATATTTTTATATTTATTGGATTATTAGAGTCTATCGCAGATAAAATATTGTACGCTACACTTACGTAACGGATCTTTAGTCACTCACGGGTTTTAATCTGACCCATTCGTGAAGACCCACTTTACGTACTTTTATAGTAAACAACTATTTTGTTTCCAAACCCTATACAGGCTAATTCACAACTTCGTGCACAAACTCATTTTATTGCATTTTTATGTGCTATTTGCTAGCATAGATAAAAATTTGTTCGATCATTATCTTTGTCAGTTATTCTTTGCTTCTAATACAAAATGACCTCTTTCTCGGAAACAATTGAAGATCGAACAAAAATTATTAAAAATGTATCATATACATAATACATAATATACCACGTGTCTATTTGAAAACCATTATAGAGGGAATATAATGTTAAATATTTTATTTTTGCTGTATTTACCTATTAATTTTAGACGAAAATGTTTGAAATAAAAGGTGTAGATAAGAAAATTCTGCACCTAGATGACTAATCAGATTTTATTTTGCACGTTTTGTAAGATGAAACATATAAATCTTGCGTATTTGTATGGATACCCGTGGAATTGACACAAATTTACAAATAAATACATAATAATTGACCTGTCAGAAAAATTAATTCATTAGGTGTTAATGAATAAGTGTTGCAACCTTAACAGCTTATTCCTGAGGTCATTTTAAGCAAAATATTTTATATGAAAGTATATCCGGAAATGTTTCGTTACAGAGTTACAGCCCTTTTAAAGTTCACCTCTCCAAACACATTTTTATTTTAATGGGGTCCTATACCATAGTCATATTTTAACTATCTTAAATAAGAAGACGAAAATATACATAAATTAATGAGTATTAGTGAAAAAAATTTCTTTAAATGTTGACTAGGTCACAAACTATAAGCGATTGAAGCTGATTACTAATTGGGTATGACGCGTAAGGTACTAAGAATTTGATTCGTCGCCTGATTTTAAAAAGGAGATTCGCGCGTCTGCAACGGTCACCTTTGAGTCACCTTTAAAAGAATATGAAATGTTAAGTTGTTCTATAACCTACCAAAACATTTAACAATTTTGTGTTTGATGAATTTATTTAATTATAACATCTAGTAATATTAACAATAATAATATATTTATAATTAAATCAATTTGTAATATTAATTAAATTAATAATAATATTAATTAAATTAATAATAATATTAATTAAATTAATATTGAAGCTTCAAAACAGCCAACACTAGCGCCATCCGTCGTCATACTTTGTGTAATAATATTGTCAAGCTGTTTCAATGTTCTATAATTTATTAGGAAAAAATTGCTTATTATTTACGTTATTTATACTTAATAATAATTTCTTCATGAATATAACGTATAAGTTTTTATTTACAAACATTTCAGCTAAGCAAACATGAAAAAAATTGTTCCCTCTATAATTAACAGTTTGTCCCATTGTTTGCCGATCACTTGTTAGTACCTGCTACGTCACGCACAAATTCTTGAACTTTAAAAATTCATATCTCGCTTATTACGTAAAATTTTTAAGTCGCGTTTGTACTAAAATTCTTAATTTATCCTGTTCTTACAGAAAAAAAAAAAATAAAAGAAAAATGGTATAGGACCCCATTAATAACACTGGTACTACTTGCACTAAAATTTTGAAACTTGGTACAAGAATACTACTTCATTAGATGCGTGTTTATACTTTCTTTTGTTTCTATATCTCAACCAGAGGCGTATCATATGGGGAAGCCTTGAAAGTTTTTCATCGGTATTTTTTTACCTATTAATATTTTTTATTTTTACTAATAAAATATTACATACAATGCAAATATACGCAAAAACGTACTCTTGATAAAACTTTATAATCGCAGTTTTTGAGATATTTCTTTTTTTAAATAAAATAAATATGGTGTTTTTTATGAATATTGTAACGGTAATAGTTATCGTGTGTTCAAAGGATATCGACGTGTTCATTCAAGAATAAATTATTACGAATTTAATTGTTTCCTAATTGTTACCTATTTTATTGGTTACATGATTTTTTCTAAAAATTAAAATATCTCAAAAACTTTTGTGTTTATTATTTTTTAGCAAGAGTACCTTATTTGTGTATTTTTGCAATGTATGTAATATGTCATTAGTAAAAATGAAAAAAATCAATAGGTAAAAAAATATCGACGATGAGATGTCTTTGACTGATATACAGAAACAAAAGAAAGTATAAACATGCATCTAAAGAAGTAGTATCCTCTTACCAAGTTTCAAAATTATAGGTGTCTGGTGTGGTGCATCTTAAAAGGGCTGTAACTCTGTAACGAAACGTTTCCAGACATACTTTCATATACAGAAAAATCGCGTTAGTGCGAACAGAATAAATCTAGACATGTTCATATTATCGAACTGTTCACATCACCGAAGGTTTATAAAACTTAAGATAATACAAGTATGTAACGCACCCTTATTAAATAAATACAGACATATATTTATTAAGCAATTTTACCGTAATATATGTATACAAACAATAATTAGCCAGTCATCACTAGCGTTAAATGACACAGGTTTTTCATTTAATTTTACATGCAATGGGCTACTTGCGTACCTGTTTTTTATTTAATATTTTTGAAGAGAAGGTAAAAACTTGCTACCCATATTTTTTCTTTTCACAAAATTTTTATTAATTAACCAGAAAAAAATAATGAAATTTGATTATTTGAATTCCCGCCATGTATGACGTAGAATTACGCCGCACCAATGAATAGTCGCGAAGCCAAGCGTGGTGCCAACCATAGTAATGGTATGTTTGTGCGGGTAATGTAGATCACCTGTTTGACGTTTCAACAATAGTTTGGAGGTTAGTATTTTAGTTTATCTTTTTGATATCGATATTTTAAATTACAAGTAATTACCTATGTGTTTATTTATAAAGTAATTAATGTATTTGAGAGACCAGAGAGAGAGAGAAAAATGAACTAATGTCAAATTCAAATTAAAACTTTCTCGCACGCCATGCCATCTATTGATAACATTCTTAAACATGCTTCCCCTCCCCAGTTCAATATAAAGACGTCACAGAAAAATTTCTTTCTTAATTTAGTAAAAAACAAATAATTATTTCAAAATAAAATTCATATTTTTATATATGTTTTCAATATAACATTACGTATATAGTGACAGAAATCGGATTTTCAGTACCACGCAAGTAGCCCATTCCTTCGCTTTTTCTTTTAGCATATCTTTACTAACTGGACAATTTCGGTTACGTTGTTGCAAAAACTATTTATATAAAGCTGCTTCCATTTGTGCAATTCAGCTATTTTTAAAGTGCGTTTTTTATCCGGCTTTATCATCTTACTTACGGTTTTATTTATCGCAAGTTTTCTTGTTTTTTAAACTGCAAATAATGGATTTCGCTATGCCATATTCTTGGATAAAAAGTTGTATTAGCACCATTGTCATGTTCAGACAAATTTTTAATTTTACATAGAGCTAAAGTTTTTCGTTTAAATTTAGACATATTTTGGAAAGAAAATTAAAAATAGTATTTGGCAAAATAATATTAGCACAATTAATACCGCATAGCAACAATACTTCTATCAACTTTTAAGCTGTTTCTACGTTTTATAAGTAATAGGGGAAGTGAACTATGTTCAAATTAACGAAAGTTAGGTTGTTCATGCTATAAGGTAGTCAATGTTAGAAAATAATTTGTTCGAACTACGGAGTAGTCTAAATATTCGACTGTTCACGTTAACTCGATTGTACTGTACCATATTTTTTTCGCGATCGCCCAGAAAATGAGCTCTTTCTGATCACTATTTAGACCGGAAAGTCCTTCTTTGCTGAGCTAGCTCGGAAAGTTGTCTATAAGGGATCGGAAAGTACTTTACCGATCCCGGGACCGGTAAAGCTAAATGTTTCCATGGAGATCAGTTGTTTATTTATTTCTTATTTGCTCGCAGTAAAAAATAAAATAATACTTTTTTATTCTTTTTTCAGGATCGCAAAAAAAATATTGTACCCAACATGACCTGAAAGTGTTTATACTGGGCTCACAAGATTCCAAAGCTCGCCTACTGCTCGCTCTGGAATATGCTTGCTCACCCAGTAAAGTATCACTTTCAGGTCTTGTTACGTAAATTACTATTGCTCAAAATGATCTCAGGAATAAGCTGTTAAAGTTTGTAACATGTATTTCATTAACATTCTGTATTGGGCTTCCAAAATTACAATGCGCCACTGGTGGCAGATTTCTGAACTGAGTGAAGTGTACATGTACAAAGAAGGTTGTTTTATTCAGGGATTGTATTTACTTGTATACGAATTTTAATACGCTTTTATCTTCGACTATTATTGTTTTATTCTTAGTAGGATCTGAATTACTGTTAATATAACAGGTAAGTTTTTGATTTTTAAAAAATTAATGAACAAATTAGGAGATATGCAATTTATAGGTTAAAGTTACGATGAAGTTTTTTCCGAAAATATTTGCCACATAATATTATGTGGCCACTATTTATTACTTGCTGGCCTTCCACCATAATTCTAGATGATACACTACAATTCCCAAATCTACAAATAGTATCTAAATCTAAGCAAAGAAAATTGTTCATTATGAAAGAAAAACAATTAAATAAAAGTAAAGCTATGTAGATAGAAATTAATATACCGTGAGTATTTTTTAACGTGAAACATTGGGTTTTTATGTCCATGGTTACGATTTGACATTTGATTGACAGCAATGTACTTGCGTGTCTCATTTAAAATGAAACATAGGGAACGAATTTGACAGATGTTAGCCAAGTCAGAAAACCACTCGAGAGCACTAAACATATTTCGGACACACAATATTTTTTTTGCAACTAAATTTAATTTTTAGAAAAAAGATATAATTATTTAAACAAAATTAACCTCTAATGACGTCTTGTCGATATGACAGATAACCGCTGAACTTTCCTATAACGACTTGACATTTGATTGACAGTAATATATTTGCCTGTCTCATTGAAAACATAGGGAATGAATTTTACAGAGTATTATATTTAAATATTGTAAGAAATTTGGCCAAGTTAGAAAATCACTCGAGCACAGGGTACACTGAATTTAATTTGGAAAGCAGGTATAATTATTTAAACAAAATTAACCTCTACTGACGTCTTATCAAATGTCAAATTCGTTCCCTATGTTTCATTTTAAATGGGACACGCAATTACATTGCTGTCAATCAAATGTCGAATCGTAACTATGGATATGACAAACCCAATGTTTCACGTTAAAAAATACTCACGGTATGTACAACTACGGCAATGAAATACAATCTAAATAAAGGAAATCAAATGTTTTTTATTAAAAAAACTAATATACTGTTAATTAAAATGGCTGCTAGCACAAGCCCTGTTTTAACTAAAACGCTGTTTTAAGAAATGTCAAATTTCATTATTTAATAACAAAAATAAATAGTATCAAATTTATCAAAATATGATTTTAAAGCAGAACATAGTTTGTATTCAAATAAATATTTTTAAAAAAATCGTTCTTTAAACATAAAGGTGAAATTAAATATTGAAATTTGAATTTGACATTTCTTAAAACAGTGTTTTAGTTAAAACAGGGCTTGTGCTACCAGCCACTATGACTAAAATACTCTTAACCTACAAATACTTACTAAAATTAACCCTATTAACTAAAATATTATTAAAACTATCACTAAATTGTTACTACAAGAAAGATCAAACTCAATTCTACCGAAATTAACAAAAAAAACATTATACTAAATCCGAAATTAAATTAAAAACTACGAAAATTAGTCTCACACCAATTGTAAATTGAAAAATGTACCATTCGTTTGAATTTTGACGTCAGCGCCATCTGTTGATAATTTGGAAGCCCAATAGCATATTTCATAACGAGTATCGAAAGAAACAAATATCGTGCTAGTGTGAAGATTGACGAACGAAGTGAACCAATTTAGCGATAATTTTCAAGTGTATGACTTCGCGCTACATCGAAATAAGTGTTTGTGAAATTAAAATAAAAATTAAATAATAGTGGTTTCCAAAATTTACTACTGTAAAAATCAATTTGTAATAATGAAAAATTTAAATTTTACGATATAATTTTGTTTATAAATATATAAAAAATATATGTATATTTAATAAATACAACAATGAACATATGTTTCAATATATTTTTTATTTATATTACAATTAATATTACAAAAATGTCTACACGAAATCTATTCTATTTCAACTACAGCCCCAACTTTAGTTAAAGCTTCTTTAAGCTTCTCAGCCTCATCTTTGCTCACATCAGCTTTAACAACCGTCGGAGCACTTTCCACAAACTTTTTAGCCTGCACCAAATTCATACCTTCTAAAAGACTTTTACATTCTTTAATCAATGCAACCTTTTGCTTTTCGTCAAACTTCGTCAACTTCACTGTAAAGGATGTCTTTACCTACAAAAAAAAAAAAAACACGTTTTCACAGATAGACAATTTATATTGTACGCGAGTTTATTTTATCAATAAACGTACGGCATATCATTATCATAGTTACAGTATGAATGATTGACAGAAATGGTATTAAAGCGTCTACGCCTCATTCACAACTCCGAAAATAAAAATGAAATTATACAATCATGGACAAAAGTATGGAAACTTTTAAATATTTCATTTTTTTAAAATATGTTTATAGTTCTCGCAAATTTGAATCGTATTTTCTGAAGTCAATATATCGAAGAATATATTGACAAGAAATCTTTTGATATTGACTGTACAATTTAAGTGAAATAACATATACTCGATTTTTCGGTGGACAAAAGTATGGAAACTTATTGAAAATATGATTTTAATTGTCTTATTTTCAGTTGTATTTTGTCATTTATTTAGTAAGTTGATGTTAAGGAGGTTCGAGCGAAACTAATGAGTCAAAATAATATTTATATTTTTTTGTTCTTTTAATTCCTAACATAGTTTTAAAAATTTATAATTTCAATTAATAAACGTGTATTGAGCCAATAAGTACATAATTAATTTGTATTTAACAAAAAAAGTACTGAAATGACTTCAGTATTTTGAACATATGTGATGGAAGAAAGTTATGTGGCAACAGCGCGTCTTGTAAAATTATTATATTAAATTTATCTATCAATTTCAGTAATCACAAATTTTAAAAAGCACAAAAATAAATAGCTTTATTATATTCGAAAAAAGTTATCCATAATAGAGTTACAAGTTAAACTCCAATCTTTTTTCCTTTACATCAGCTGGGACGTGCAACGTTGCCAAGTCATTCTTCATCTGTTCTGCAACTATCGATATAAAATGAGAACATAATGTTCAACATTAATTTTCAGATTAATTTGAGCGGTAAAAAGGCATTATAAACTTCTCATAATATACTACAAGTCTTCAGTTTTATTATACTTGTTTTTTGTTCATCAAAATTGGAAATATCAATATAAAACAAATAAAAAAAGTATCTACGGAAATGTTTCTGCCGTAAGAGCTTATGTATTAGAACATTGAAAACGTCAACTTTATAAGCGTTTTTATAAGAAACTAGACGGTGGAATGTTTTTTATTTTTTAGAATAGTTGGATAAGATATCATTCTTGATAATTACAAAATTTGAAACCATAAAGTTGAAAATTAATTTTTACACGAGAATCGCTCGAACCTCCTTAAGATGGGTAAAAATAAATATTTTTCCGACGACTTAAGAGAAAGGGTAGTACAGCTTCACAAAGAAGCTGTGAAACAGCGCAATATTAATTTAAAAAAAAAATTAGTAAAAGTGGCATATCAAAGATTTTGAAAAAAAAATCGCAGTATAGAAGTGTTACAATTAATATAAAAGTCGGTAGTCCAAGAAAACTAGTGCTAGAATTGACAAAAACTATTCGGCGTCTATCCGTATATACCTTATCAGCAAATGAACGTTCTGCAAAAATTCGGGAACAATTTCATGTAGATTAGAGTGATCGCACTGTGATACGATGGCTATGTGATGTAGGATTACTAGGAAAAATAGCCGTTAAGAAACCTGTACTATCAAAGAAAAACAGGAGGGTCAGAATTGCATTTGCTTAGGAACACTCATCGTGGACGAGTGAAAAATGGCATACTGTTCTTTGGAGCGATGAAAGCAAGTTCAAGATGTCTAACATATTGACCCTGTCGGAACCAAATATTTTGAACTTGCTTTCATCGCTTCAAAGGACAGTATGCCACTTTTCACTCGTCCACGATGAGTGTTCCTATGCAAATGCAGTTCTAGCCCTCCTGTTTTTCTTTGATAGTACAGGTTTCTTAACGGTTATTACCTCTCGCTAAGAGAGGTATTGGATTCATGCTAAAATTCGCACATCCAGATTTCAGTGAATAAGCACGATTTAAGGTCCCTAGAATCCGATTATAACATTTTTAAAATGATGTCTGTGTGTGTGTGTGTGTGTGGATGTGTGGATGTGTGTATGTGTGTGTGTGTGTGTGTGTGTGTGTGTGTGGTGTGTGTGTGTGTGTGTGTGTGTGTGTATGTCTGGATGTTGTAGTCACGATTGCTCAAAAACTATAAGACTTAAAAAATATTTAACTGCAGTTTCCTCAATCTGACATTCCTGGGAAGAGCTGAAAAGGTTTTGGTAACAATTGAACAACCGGAAGTAGTAGTTTCTTAGAAAAATTCTTCTAAATATAATTTTTTGGGAGGTTTTTTTATAAAATATTGAAGAACATAAAATTCTCCAACTAATACACTTAAAATTTTTATTATATCTTGTATAGATTTAGAGATAAAGACACTATAATTTATAGAGTGAACTAATCGCAGAGGCCAAGGCACTAAGGAAACCAGTTGATAAATTCCAATGTTTATAACATGACACATGTCATTGTCAAATATCAACATTTTTAGTGACATTGTGAAAGCTTTTTCTGGGAAGTATATTTAATTTTTCTTATTGTTTTATTAATTAAATATTTGAAATTATAGGTAAAATTGTGGTAAAATGCATATATCCATCAGAAATACCGCCAATCTGGTTAATAAATTGGAACAATCTCTGGCATGAAAATGATATAAAAGATATAATTAGAATATGTGTGCAGAAGACATGTTAATTACAATAAAAAACAATATTTGGGTAAAGTTCTGTAATATTTTGTTATAAAACGACGGTTCGAAAGCGAAGTGCAATACAATACATATATAGCCTAATATGGAAATGGCGAGAGGTCTTGTGCTGGCCACAACAGATTTTTTTCCTAGTAATCCTACATCACATAGCCATCGTATCACAGTGCGATCACTCAAATCTGCATGAAATTGTTCCCGAATTTTTGCAGAACGTTCACTTGATGATAAAGTAGGATCACTTACGGATAGACGCCGAATGGTTTTTGTCAATTCTATCACTAGTTTTCTTGGACCACCGACTTTTATATTAATTTTAACACTTCTATACTGCGAATTTTTTTAAAAATTTTTGATATGCCACTTTTACTGATTTTAAAAAAAAATTAAATATTGCGCTGTTTCACAGCATCTTTATGAAGCTGTACTACCCTTTCTCTCAAGTCGTCGGAAAAATATTTATTTTACCCATCTTAACATCAACTTACTAAATAAATGGCAAAATACAACTGAAAGTAAGACAATTAAAATCATATTTTCAATAATTTTCCATACTTTTGTCCACCGAAAAAACGAGTATATGTTATTTCACTTAAATCGTAAAGTCAATATCAAAAAGATTTCTTGTGAATATATTCTTTGATATATAGACTTCAGAAAGTACTATTCAAATTTGCAAGAACTATAAACATATTTAAAAAAAAAGAAATATTTAAAAGTTTCTATACTTTTGTCCACCATTGTATATAAACATAATAATGATATAAGCAGTAGATTCTTATGGAAGTGTTCACAGCTCTCGAAAATAAAATTAAACATAAGACATAACACAAGGATTTGCAAATGTGGGAAAGCCTTCAATACCCGAATATTTAACACCAGAATATGCATGCACAGAATCATTCAAATCCCGAATATTCAAGAACCGAATCGTGCATCGCCAGAAAGCGCTTTGCCCGAATGATTCATAAACCGAATATATGGGCGGGGCGAAGGCGGGGCCAGGAGGAGCAAACGTTAGTTTATGTTTACGATGGTTTGCGATGGTTCTGCTGATACACTTTCGGGCAATGCGCGTTTCTATGTTTGAATATTCGGAATTTGAATGATTCTGTGTATGCATATGCTTTTGAATATTCTGGTTTTGAATATTCTAGTATTAAATATTCGGGCGTTGAGTATGCACCCTGCAAATGTTAAATATTTTACACAAAAATAAGCACAAAAGGATTTCAATTTAAATATAATTTTAAAAAACTGTGTTAAGACAAAGGTTCGCATATATGATTGCGTACAGTGCTTTAAAAGGTATGAGGTTGTTATTATTGCTTGTTAATTATGAATATATTAAATGACAGTTGATGTTCATTTACGTTTTATTTACGAAGCTGTAAACACCAACCATAAAGTCTTATTTATAATTTTATTTATATGCAACCGGTAAATAATGTTAACTTTATTCTTATCAAAATCACAACTTAATGTACTTCATTATTTATCGAGGGAAATAAAGTACTCCCTAGGGAAAGAAAGTGATTCAAGTCCATTGTTAATTGATATTGATTAACATATTAGTAAGAGCCAACATACAGGGTTATAAGTAAACATGACCAGCAAATCGAAGAGATATTGTTCTGTACCGCAGTGCAATAATTATGCAAGTGCTGGCATATCCGTTCATTATTTCCCAAAAAGAGAAATATTAAAAAATAAGTGGAAAATCGCGTTAAAAATCGGAAAGGACAAATCACCGTTCATGAACGTTTGTTCACATTTTTACCTCCCGCTACCCTTGGTAAGGGAGGTATAGGGATCGTGCTAAAAATCTCATATCGAGATTTTAGTAAATGACCACGTTTTAAGGTCCCTAGAATCCATTTTTAACATTTTCACGATGATGTCTGTATGTGTGTATGTGTGTGTGTGTGTGTGTGTGTGTCTGTGTGTGTGTGTGTGTGTGTGTGTGTGTATGTGTGTATGTGTGTATGTGTACGAATTTTGTTTGCACTCTAACTGAAATACTATCATTCAGAAAATTCTGAAACTTTGTATTTTTACCCTGTTTTAATAGGAATAGAACCCATTAGATTTTGGTGTACATCGGATAAACGGAAATCGTACTTTACTTGAGGCTCATAATGGTTTTTCTTCAAAAAATACCATTAAATGCCATTTTTTCGCACTTTATGTCTTATGAAAATTAAAGATTATTGAATTTTCTACAGAAGTACATTAATACTTTTTCTATATATATTACAGATAAATTTTAAAATAATTTTTTTTATTAGTCGCGAAGCCTAAGATAAAAACTATTCCATTGTTACATAGTTCATTTTTCAAATGAATGTAACTGACAGTAAATGTCACTGTCAGAAAACTTATCACTTCAAATTAATAATAGTGACATTTTAAAAAGAAAATAGTAAAGAAAGCAATAGTTTTCTGCAATGGAACAGTTTGCAGCGTTAGTAAATACTTAGGTAGGTATGTATTTAAATTAATAAAAATTAAATAGCGGGAGGTTTTGTGTTGGCCACATCAGATTTTTACCTAAGCGATTTTATTCCATGAAGTATTTATAAAAATTTATGCTTCAAAACATTATTAGATTGTTTTTGTAGTCAATAAAAGAAAAATATTAAAAAAAAATGATATAGCAAGCTAAAAATTACAGCAAAGAAAATTCGACAAAACCCCTGTACAGAGAAGAAAAATAGAGAGACGTTACCTGTAAGTAGTAACTATTATTCATTAATATTATATATTTATTTTAAATTGTTTATAGGAAAGACAGGGAAGAAGAAGAAACTACAAAAATATCAGAAATTGAGCAAGAGGAAGACGTGCAAAACAAAGAACTTGATGTGCATTTGTATTTAGTGTTATTACGATTGAGTGGTTAGCCCCTTTCAAATTAGATGTTTGAACACATAGTTAATTTATTTCTATATTATTCTGTTTATCTGTCTTATATCCGCACAAGATAAAATGTCCAGCTAAAAATAATTGAATAAGTAGTTAACATGCAGATAACCTCAATTTTGAATCTTATTTTACCCTTATATACTGCTTCTCCGTAGGCCGCACAGCATCATTTAAATAAATGTATATATCTGACATTATGATAAATATATTTGATTTCAATTAAAAATAACAAAATATCCTCAAAACAAAGCCTCAAAATACAACTAGCACAAACGTAAAATATAATGTTTTCCCTATAAGTCGGTCATTAGTGCTGTCATCTCTAGGATGTGGCTCTCCCGGTTTCTTCGTTTATAGAAATGTGCCTTATTTTTACTAATTTCGCATTCTCTTTTGTTAAATAACGAATTTTTTCCGTTTGTATATAAAATATTGTATTATAACACGGGAGTAAAGTGTCATTATTTGCCTCTAGCGATTGCATCCCTTGAACTACGTCCTCAGGATTCAATCTTCACTCTCGACAAATAATGACGAACTTTAGTCCCTTGATATATAAACTATTATTACATTTCTTATTTTCGTAGCTGTGAATGAGCCTAAATACTTCCAGCCCGATTCACAAAAAAGTTTAAGCTAATCCTCATTTTTGGATTAGTGAATTCTATTCTATTCCGGTATTTAAAACTTAATTTTCATGATATTATCAATAGGTAGATACTAGGAATAGATTAAACTATATTTTAAGATATAAACTGTCAAAATTAGGGTAGAATTTGCTAATCCAAAAATGAGGATTAGCTTAAACTTTTTTGTGAATCGTGCTGTTCAATAATACATTGATATCATTTTGTAAATATGGTAATGAAACTACTCTGGGTCGAATTCAGCACTCTTCTTTAACTAAAGAAGCTTATTTAAAAATAACAAAATAAAGAGAGACATATAAAATGACGCATTAATAAGACAAAGATGCAAGGTATTTCCATGGTTAGTAAAGATGGTCACCAACCTAAAGAAGAGTGCTGAATTCGGCCCTCTGTGTTTACTGATTAAAAAAAAAAACTCTCTGTATACAGATTGTATCTGAAATAGCGGGACATGGCTTCGCCATAAATTCTGGACCCAAAATAAAAAGATTTAACCTCTGTCTGAACGGTGCACTGTCAGATATAGATCAGTTAAGTAAAATCGTCTTATTTTGAACCCAGGAATCCGTGATTAAGCCAAGTCCCCCTATTTTAGAAACAGTATCAGCCCGATTCACAAAAAAGTTTAAGCTAATCCTCATTTTTGGATTAGTGAATTCTATTTTATTCCGGTATTTAAAATTTAATTTTCATGATAGTATCAATAAAGGTAGATACTAGGAATAGATTAGACTATATTTTAAGTTATAAACTGCCAAAATTAGAGTAGAATTCGCTAATCCAAAAATGAGGATTAGCTTAAACTTTTTTGTGAATCGGGCTGTATATATTTTCTTCTTACTTTTGTGGGTGCAGCAGCTTCCTCATCGTCCATAGACCGAGAAATGGATGGGAAACCACCCACAGGCATCATTGGAGCATCGGGAAGATTTAGACGCTTTTTTAATATTTCGCTAAGTTCGGATACTTCTATCAGAGATAAGTGTGTAATTTCTGTTATTAATTTTTCTATTTTTGGTGATGCCTGTCTTTCTACATTTGAAGGAGGTGGTACAGAAAGATTTTCAGAAGTTGGTTCCAAAGATGCTGAATTTAAAACTGAGCTAAAAGTAAAATATTATGAGCTAACCTATAAAATTATAAATTACAACTAAATCTTATGTTACCATACAAATATTATATATGATTTCAGTCATCATACATACAAAAATATGATATATTTTACATATTTAGAACAATATTTAAACGTATTAAATATTATTTTTTAAGTTACATCCCCAAATTTAAGGTTAAAACATAAAAAATATATATCTACTTACCACCGAGATATCGAACGAATATTTCTGATATTTTTTGCTAAAACAACTCTCAAACTATGCATTTTTATTTATTATTATGTATTTTATTAAATATTAAACAATTTTCAAATATCGTGTTACTTTTATATGAAGTTAGTAACGTAGAAAAAGCACATTGCGCACCAAAATAATCAATAATATGTTGCTGAATTCATGGTATTATGTAATTTCAATTTAAAAGTATATGCAACCATGTTTATACTTCTGTAATAGAAAAAAATGTTTACAAGGGGTATAATATGCAGGTTTAACAGCTAAACGATCTATCTCAAATAATTTCTATATTATTAGATACAATAAAATTCTATATAACACAAAGAACAACATCCAAATAAAAATGAAAATATTTTTTAAACCAGAGGTTCTCAATTTGCAATACAAAGT
Organism: Ophonus ardosiacus; assembly: GCA_943142095.1. Classification (NCBI taxonomy): domain Eukaryota; kingdom Metazoa; phylum Arthropoda; class Insecta; order Coleoptera; family Carabidae; genus Ophonus; species Ophonus ardosiacus. The sequence continues at coordinate 34,326,047 of OW964835.1, forward strand.
TATATTTTTTTAAATGGGACGGCATATATTTTTAGGCCCAGTCGATAGAGTATTTTTTCTAAATTCAATTATGTAATTATTGTATTTACATAAAAAATATTGAGAAAAATTCAAATAAAATTTAAATAAATTTGATGTTTTTAGTTATTTTAAAGTAGGTTATGAATGAAAACAATTGAGCTTAATTTAAAAGAAACAAATATTTGTTAATAACTTCATAAATAGTGTTCTATTTGATTTCCATCCTAAATAATTTAAATTGGCAAAATACAGTTTTTGTTTTACATACGGTAATCAAAAATAGTAAAAGTTTATAAAAAATATGAGAGACTCTTTTTTCTTTTTTTTTTTTGTAAGCGTCGTCACGAAATAAAGCTTGTGTTTACACTTTTGTTGCATAAATAACTATTATGTACTTCAAGAAAAAATAAAAATAAAAAAATATCGTGAAATAGCAGCTTTTAATTCTTAATATTTTTGTTAAGTAAAGATACAGAAAAACCTAATTCGGAGTAGGCTATGATATGAACACAGAAACATATGTGTAGTCATTATTCAATTCAAAAGCCAGGTTATCAAAATTAATCTTGAAATGTGATTTTAAGGAAAAAACCTTATGTGGCCAACACAAAACCTCCCGCTATTTAATTTTTATTAATTTAAATACATACTTACGTATTTACTAACGCTCGAAACTGTTCCATTGCATAAAACTATTGCTTTATTTACTATTTTCTTTTTAAATGTCACTATTATTAATTTGAAGTGATTAGTTTTTTGACAGTGACATTTACTGTCAGTTACATTCATTTGAAATATGAACTGTGTAACAAAGGAATTGTGTTTATCTTAGGCTTCGGGACTAATAAAAAAAATTATTTTTAAATTTATCTGTAAAATATATAGAAAAAGTATTAATGTATTCCTGTAGAAAATTCAATAATCTTTAATTTTCATAAGACATAAAATGCGAAAAAATGGCATTTAATGGTATTTTTGAAGAAAAACCATTATGAGCTTCAGGTAAAGTGCCATTTCCGGTTATCCGATTTACACCAAAATCTAATGGCTTCTTTTCATATTAGAATAGGGAAGAAATACAAGGTTTCAGAATTTTCTGAATGATAGTATTTGAGTTAGAGCGAAGACAAAATCCCTACACATACACACACACATACACACACATACACACACATACACACACATACACACACATACACACACATACACACACATACACACACATACACACACATACACACATATACACATACACAAATACAGACATCATCGTGAAAATGTTAAAATTGGATTCTAGGGACCTTAAAACGTGGTCATTTACTAAAATCTCGATATATGTATTAATTTTAGCACGATCTCTGTACCTCCCTTACCAAGGGTAGCGGGAGGTAAAAATTATAATGAAAAAGGATACAAAATATTGCCATTCACCGTTTTCTAATTCATTTCTATTTCTAAAATAAGGATTCAAGAAGAAAGCTTTGATTTCTCTAGATAACATTTTTGTCTATAACTCAAGTCAAATTAACATTTAATTAAAGTGACATACGTTTTTTTTATTCATAACCTACTCCGAGTTAGGATTTTTTGTGAACACGCTGTATAAAACGATTACATGATTGAACTCAGAAAAAAAATGGTCTATCGAAACGGCCTAAAAAATATATAGCATCATTGGTATCCCATTTAAAAAAATCTGATGTGGCCAACACAAAACCTCCCGCTATTTAATTTTTATTAATTTAAATACATACTTACGTATTTAGTAACGCTGCAAACTATTCCATTGCAGAAAACTATTGCTTTATTTACTATTTTCTTTTTAAAATGTCACTATTATTAATTTGAAGTGATTAGTGTTTTGACAGTGACATTTACTGTCAATTACATTCATTTGAAATATGGACTGTATAACAAAGGAATTGTGTTTATCTTAGGCTTCGGGACTAATAAAAAAAAATTATTTTTAAATTTAAATGTAAAATATATATAGAAAAAGTATTAATGTATTCCTGTAGAAAATTCAATAATCTTTAATTTTCATAAGACATAAAATGCGAAAAAATGGCATTTAATGGTATTTTTGAAGAAAAACCATTATGAGCTTCAGGTAAAGTGCCATTTCCGGTTATCCGATTTACACCAAAATCTAATGGCTTCTTTTCATATTAGAATAGAATAGAAATACAAGGCTTCAGAATTTTCTGAATGATAGTATTTGAGTTAGAGCGAAGACAAAATCCATACACATTCACACATACATACACACATACACACACACATACACATACAGACATCATCGTGAAAAAGTTAAAATTGGATTCTAGGGACCTTAAAATGTGGTCATTTACTAAAATCTCGATATGTTATTTTTAGCACGATCCCTATACCTCCCTTACTAAGGGTAGCGGGAGGTAAAAAACATAACTTTGTTGTAACTTGAGAATCACTGGTTTAAAAAATCTGATGTGGCCAACACAAAACCTCCCGCTATTTAATTTTTACATACATACATACGTACATAAAATCACGCGATTCCCACTTAGCGGGTTAGCAAATACCCGGAAACAATAGTAACAATAAGAAAAGGGATAAGAGTAAGAGCTCAGCTGACTCACTTCACTCTTTAACAACATTCTTCTTTCGCCTTGTCCACAATCATCATAGCATTCATACATAAGAACATATTAAAGTGACCGATTTTCGGTAGCGAATAACCCCATCCGGACCACAATAATAGTTACGCAACAATCTTCCTTCGTCACACTTTCCTATCCATTTTTATTAATTTAAATACATACTTACGTATTTACTAACGCTGCAAACTGTTCCATTGCATAAAACTATTGATTTATTTACTATTTTCTTTTTAAAATGTCACTATTATTAATTTGAAGTGATTAGTTTTTTGACAGTGACATTTAATGTCAGTTACATTCATTTGAAATATGAACTGTGTAACAAAAGAATTGTGTTTTTCTTAGGCTTCGGGACTTGTAAATTTATCTGTAAAATATATAGAAAAAGTATTAATGTATTCCTGTAGAAAATTCAATAATCTTTAATTTTCATAACGACAAAATGCGAAAAAATGACATTTAATGGTATTTTTTGAAGAAAAACCATTATGAGCTTCAGGTAAAGTGCCATTTCCGGTTATCCGATTTACACCAAAATCTAATGGCTTCTTTTCTTATTAGAATAGGATAGAAATACAAGATTTCATAATTTTCTGAATGATAGTATTTGAGTTAGAGTGAAGACAAAATCCCTACACATACACACACACACACACATACATACATACATACATACACACACACATACACACATACAGACATCATCGTGAAAATGTTAAATTTGGATTCTAGGGACCTTAAAACGTGGTCATTTACTAAAATCTCGATAAGTGATTTTTAGCACGATCCCTATACCTCCCTTACCAAGGGTAGCGGGAGGTAAAAATGGGGTCCCATGGCCGTGTGCCTGAGTGAATGGTCGCGAATCTGAGGAACCGGGTTCTATCCCGACCGACGCCAAATATTTCGAATTTTAAATGTCGCAAAAGTGACCCGTGTGGTGCACTCTCCACGCCAGCAATGAGTGCCCGTGAGGTGACGCCTGATAGGAGCCCGCACGGTACAAATATGTAATCATCATTACCGATATCTGCGATAAAGCAGATTGTGGCACACTCAGAAATGGGTAATATGCCGTGATATATTTATTTATTTATTCGGTTGTACTCCTTGGTCTTCTATAAGATAGTATTTTATTGATTGTATCTTTAATAATATGGAAAAAAATTGAGGTAGCTTGTTTAGGTATTACAGCCTGTATATTCAAAAAAAAAAAAATATATGACAACATATTTATGTTTGACTACATACTGAAGTATCATATTTTATTAATAATTATATTCTAAAAGACATTTTAAACACTTCAAGTTAAAGTTCAAGAGCATTGTATAATATAAACAATGTTTGTATTTAATTAAAATTTGCTAATAGATACTGATATCATCTATAACGAATATTTTTGTACACCAACAAACCTATAAAACCCGTTTACAATTAATCTCCGGTTGTAACGAACCAATCTAGAGACTAAAGTCCTAAGAAGCGTGTAATTTTTTTCCGCAAATAACGAACCCGTTTATAACGAAGTTTCGAATAAAACGAACCCGCTACCCTAGCTAAGGGAGGTAAAGGGATCGTGCTAAAAATCGCATATAGAGATTTTAGTGAATAAGCACGTTTTGATGTCCCCAGAATCCGATTTTAACATTTTTACAATGATGTCTGTGGGTATGTATGTGTGTGTGTGTGTGTGTGTGTGTGTGTGTGTGTGTGTGTGTGTGTGTGTGTGTGTGTGCGTGCGTGGATCCTGTGGACACGATTACTCAAATACTATCAATCAGAAAATTTTGAAATTTTGTATACCCATTCTACACTAACGTCGGAATAGCTCATTAGTTTCTAGTATATATCGGATAACCGGAAGTATAACTTATACAAGTTTTTAACAGTTTTTCTTGAAAAATATACATTGAATATAATTTTTTAGCAACTTTTACTCATAAAAATTAAATATAATGGTACAATCTTCAATTCTACGATAATAGCATATAGTAAATAACTCTAAATAACTTTAAATATAAATTTATAATATAATTTATTTTCATACATCATTTTGCCTATGCCTTAAACATAAAACAATATTTTAATAACAATTTTGACATATTTAAACAAATGTCAGAGTCAGGAAGCAATTACATTAAAATTAACAATGAAACCGTGTTAAGGAAAATGTAGTGATAATATATGTATTTGAATCTAATAAAATTAAGGTTAGTAAAAATAATATATTTTCAATCATACATAAATATGAGAAGTATTATTGATTTGCTTCATTGTCTTCCAGAATACTGGTTTGAAAAAACTTTGTGTCCAGATGCGAATACTATTTTGATTTTTGTTAAGTGTTTCTATTAGTTTAGCCAATATTTGTGAATGGGCTACTTGCGCACCTTTTTTTTATTTCATATTTTTGAAGAGCAGGTAAAAACTTGCTACCCCTATTTTTTCTTTTGACAAAATTTTTATTAATTAGCCAGAAAATAAATAATAAAATTTGATTATTTGAATTACCGCCATGTGTCATACATTAGTAGAATTACGCCGCACCAATGAGTGACCGTAAAGCCATAGCGTTTGTTTGTACGGATAATGTAGATTTCCTGTTTGACGTTTCAACAATAGTTTGAAGGTTAGTATTTTAGTTTGTTTTTTTCGTATCCATATTTTAAATTACATGTAACTACCTATGTGTTTATTTGTGAAGTAATTAATATATTTGAGAGCCCAGAGAGAGCAAAATGTCAAATTTAAATTAAAACTTTCTCGCACGCAATGCCACCTATAAGTTACTTTCTTAAACATGGTTCTCTTCCTCGGTTCAATATAATGACGTCACAGAAAATTTTCTTTCTTAATTTACTAAAAAACAAATAACTTTTTTAAAATAAAATTTATATTTTTATATATGTTTTCAACATAACATTACGTATATAGTGATAGAAATCGGATTTTCAGTACCACGCAAGTAGCCCATTGGGTTAACAAATTTTAGTAGTGTATTCTGTAGTGGTGACAAACCAGTGTTCAATAAATTTTGTGAATGTTTTTTCATTTCAATAGCTTCCAACATGTTAAGATTTTTGTGGTAATTAACTTTTAAACATTTAATATTATCAGAAGAAAAGTTATGACCTGTTTCATGATGGTGTACGGCTATGGCTGAATTAAAAGTTTTTACTTTTAAGATGATAAATGTGCTCTTTAAATCTAGTACTAATTTTCCGTTTACTTTGGCCGAAATGACGAACTATTATAGTTTATTTCATTTGTTTCTTAATAATTTTCACCCCAAAAAATTAATAATCCATCTTTTATTCATAGGTAAAACAAAAGAATGTAGACTTGTTATACATATCACTGAAAAGCTTATAAAATAAGAAAAAAGATAAGATTATTTTCAACATAGGTTGCCATTTAAGATATTTACACACCAAGTGAGCTAAGGTAATGTTTATTTATGAGAAGAAAGTTTAGTTTACGAGCCCGTAAGGGCGAGTGAGTTAATTTCTTCGAGTGAATAAAACATTCTTAGCTCACGTGGTTTGTACAATATTTTACGCACATCTGCTTTAAAATTGTTTGTTTACATCGTTACCATGGCGGAAAATGAAAGATTAGACCCTGCGGGCGGTAAAGTAGCATATGCGGACGGTAAAATACAGCAAGAGCCCGCCTACTGGTAAACAAAACGTGAAAAATACAATTGGAAAAATAATCAAGACTCTTATTTTTAAAAAACGATAGCAGTTCCGCTAAATTTTTACTAGATTTTATTAGAATTGCTTAAGGAATTACTTCAGAAATTGTCTCTAATCTCCATGTTTGACTTTTAAAAAAATATTCATATAAGCAAATAGTTAGCAATGCAACGCATCGCCTTATTGTTTTGCGACATGGCCACCTGTCCATGTAATATTTTTATGTAGCAACAAGCTTTAAATGATTTTAAAAATAATTTAAAATCATTTCATTTGATTGCAGTTGTGCGTAAAACGTTGTACATACCTCGGGCCGAAAGAAGTTTACACCCTTGGACGAATAAAAGCCCTCCGCTACCTTTTCTTTCGACCCTCTATATGTAAATAACTATTATTCAATTTTGACGAAATACTAATAAAAAACATTATAATATTTAATTTTGACAAAATAAAAAACTGATTAGTTAGTAGGCTGAGAATAACAATCGTCGCTGATAGACGTCAAGTCATGTATTTAAAATGCTTTATTGTCTGTCATTTGTGCCGTGAAAAATAATGAAAATGGCTGATATTGTCTGATAAATATTATGGTAAGTGTTATTTCCTACCTGATGTTATTTTAAATGCATTATTTGTTGCAGAGTGAGTTAAAATTGAGAGTGATTTAAAGAATTTTTTGTCCTCCTGAAGTGTAATGGGAACTTTACAATTGTATACACAGCAAGTGTAACCTACATTTTACGCTTACTGTGTTGTAACTTGTCTAACTATGCGGTAAAATAATCAAAATACACTGGACGTTTATGGGCATTTAGAAAAGAAATCACCTTTACTGTAATAAAGTTCATGTAAAAAAGTACTACCTACTTAAGTTATTTTTTTACTTTAACATTTCCTATATTTAAAATTAATTTATATAAACCAAACTCACGGTAGCGACATCTGTCATTATTGTAAAAATCCGCCGTTATCGACATAGTCACCGATCGATATACCTGTCAAATACGCGAGCATTATTGAAATGTCAAATATCGACACATACCTATTATTTATTACGAAGAAAACATGAGCAAATAAATATATTATCAGTCATAAACAACGTCTATTATTACAAATAAATTTTCGCTAGAAGAAGTACTCTAATGAAGGTAAGTAAAATCAAATTTGGAAATTGACTTAACCCCAGTATTTTAAACTAACCTTTTTCAGAAGTACAACCTATCTCATTAAAAAAAGTGATTTTCATTATCGTCGGCCAAAAAATTTGATACAATTCTCGTGCGTGAAGTATTTTACAGCGCTCCAGCTAATAAAGCTGTCGCGCTGTAAAATACAACTTACACACACTCGAATGTGAATAACTATTTTAATTCACATGTGAAAAAAGTGTTACTTGTAGTTGTTGCTATGTAGTTAATAGTGACAGTTTAAAACGTCAAAATTGAATAAAAAATCATAAGTTTGTGTTATATCTCGAGAATTATGAAGTTTTCAAAAAATCTAATTACGCCATCTTATTTTCTCCAACTACCATAATAAACATATTATGAGATATTTTCGAAATGAGCGAAAAACAATTTTTTGCCTGTAGCTCAGAAACAAAAAAAAAGATCGAAAATTTCAGTGGTGACTATTAAACTTTTCTCAAAAAGTTGACCCTGGAATGTGCAAACGATTTTGCTCTATCAGTAATATTTCCTGAGATACCCCAAAAAACATCGAAAATTAGACACCTGTATATCATCAAGGCCACGGCAAATTACCCATTGCTGGATGTGCCAATCCGTTTTGTATACAAATATCGGTAATGACGATGACATATTCGTACCGTGTGTGCCTTTACCATGCGTCACCACAGGGGCACTCATTGCTAGCGTGGAAAGTGCACCACTAATACATAATACAATAATTTAAATAAATTAAGTCGTATGTATCTTGTTTAACTTTAATTGTTTAAAAAGTAAAGATAAGTTTCATTATCTGGCCTTCTGCCTACGTATTTTGAACTTATGGCTTGGTCGTCTCGTCTCGTCTAGTCATCTATATCTTCACTTTTGATGGAACGTATAGCGGAGCGGAGAAAGTCTTGTTCATAAGTGGGTAACTGGGACAGAATCCCACCGAACAGCCAAAGTCATTGTCAGGGCCGTATAAAATAAATTTTAAAAACGAAACCCGAAAAATCGACAAATTGAAATTAAAAATTTTATTTTAAATTTTATACCTATTACCCCTCGCTAAGAGAGGTATTGGATTCATGTTATAAATCGTTGTTTGGTAGTGTACTTAAATAAATAAATAAATAAATGAATAAATAAATAAATTGCATATCCAGATTTTAATGAATAAGAACGTTTTAAGAACCCTAGAATACAATTTTAAGGCGGTTCACTTATTTTCTTTTAGTTAGACAGGGGGCCAGACGTGCGGTGGCGAGTAGCAAGGAGGCGGGGTTATATCTGGCGTACGATGATGTCTGTGTGTGTATGCGCGCGCGCGCGCGCGCGCGTGTTTGTGTGTGTGTGTGTGTCGAATATTGGGAGGACGATTCCTCAAAAACTATAATACTTAAGACCTGTTTAACTACGAATTCCTTAATCTGACATTAATGGGAAGAGTTGAAAAGGTTTTGATAACAACTGGACAACCGGAAGTAGTAGTTTCTTAAAAAAAATCTTTTAAATATTATTTTTTGAAAAATTTTGTTATTACAAATATTGAAAAACATAAAATTCTCCATCTAATATACTTAAAATTTTTAGCATAACTTCTACAGATTTAGAGATACACAAAATATAATATATAGAAAAATCTGATGCAATAAATCACACAGTCCAGACTAGTGATGTGCCGCCAAAAAATTCCCGTCGGGAATTCCTTCAGTAACAATTTGCGGGAAGAAATTTTGTTACGTATTTTCCCGGATTCTTTTGAGAAAAAATAGGCGAAGGCCTATCCCATTCTGAAATGGACTATACCTATCGTGACCTATACACACAGTACTGATTCTTCTGATTCTGATGTCTAATTACATATTTGTTTACATTTTAAATTATTTGTTCTTGTATTACCAATGTACACTTTTTCGATATTAATAAATTACCCACCCGCCACCAGAAAATTTCTCAAAAAAAAATCCGGGGAAATTTCCCGTAACTTTAAATTTCGGGAATTGACCCATCTCTAGTCCAGACAGATAAATATCAGAGTCTAAAATCAGCAGTACATTTGTTATTGAATTATTAATTAAATATTTAAAATTGTAGGTAGGTGCGTATATTATAGTAATAGTACATGTATCCTTAAGAAATAACGCCAATTCCATCAATGAATTGAAACCATCTTGCACAATTTAAAAGAGCAAAATTCCTTATAGAATGAAAGAATACATAATTATAATTAAAATTATTTGTGTATACAAGAAATGTTAAATTCAATACTTATGTAACAAAACGGAAATGGCAACAGGTATTATACTGGCCACATTAGATATTTATTGATTTTGGTTTAAATCGGATAACGGGAAATGGCACTTTACTTAAAGCTCAAAATGGTATTTCGACCCTATATTCCAATATGAAAAGAAACCATTAGATTTTGGTGTAAATCGGATAACCGGAAATGGCATTTTACTTGTAGCTTAAAACGGTATTTCTTCGAAAAATACAGTTAAATGTCATTTTTTCGCAATTTATGTTACTATGAAACTGAGTCCAGGAGCCTCTATGTATCAAATATAAACACAATTCCTTTACACATATTTCAAATGTACGTAATTGAAAGATAAATGTCACTGTCAAAAAACTAATCTTTACAAATAAATAATGGTGACATTTTAAAAAGAAAATAGTAAATAAAGCAATCGTTATATACAAAGGAACTTAATATAGTTTGCAGGATTAGTAAATATGTAGATATGTATTTAAATTAATAAAAATGAAATAGCGGGAGGTATTGTGTTGACCACATCAGATTTTTGTAAATAATTTGTATTTAACAAATTTTAATTCTGAAAAATTAATTTGCTGCACAAAATTCTTCGATCCAATTCATATGCGATAGGGGTCGTGTGAATGGCTGTGTAAACAAATAATAGTTATTTATGCAACAAGTGTAAAAAGTATAGTCTTATTTCACGAATAGGAAAGTTTGATCAAATCCTATGAGTGAAATAAGACACTTTTTACTCGAGTTGCATACAATTTCTTTTAAGGCTGCAATAAAAGTATGAAAAAAAGAGCCGAAACGTTTTATTATTTCACTCCGTAGCGTTAAAAAAGTGCACTTATCTTAACACTTTTATTGTGTTAAAAAAGACATAGGTACTTTATAAATCCATTTTAATGAAAAAAATCTGATGTGGCCAACACAAAACCTCCCGCTATTTAATTTTTATTAATTTAAATACATACCTATGTATTTAGTAATGCTTCAAACTATATTATGTTCCATTGCTAATAACTATTGCTTTATTTACGATGTTCTTTATTATTTAATATGTCACTATTATTAATTTGAAGTGATTAGTTTTTTGACAATGACGTTTACCTGTCAGTTACATTCATTTGAAAAATAAACTGTGTAACAAAGGAATTTTGTTTATCTTAGGCTTCGGGATTAAAAAAAGAAAAATGATTTTTAAATTTATCTGTAAAATATATAGAAAAAGTATTAATGTATACCTGTACAAAATTCAATAATCTATAATTTTCCAATGACACTAAATGCGAAAAAATGGCATTTAATGGTATTTTTTGAAGAAAAACCATTATGAGCTTCAAGTAAAATACCATTTCCGTTTATCCGATTTACACCAAAATCTAATGGCTTCTATTCCTATTAGAATAGGGTAGAAATACAAGGTTTCAGAATTTTCTGAATGATAGTATTTGGGTTAGAGTGCAAACAATATTCGTACACATACACACACACACACACACACACACACACACACACACACACACACACACACACACACATATATATATAGACGTCATCGTGAAAATGTTAAAATTGGATTATAGGAACCTTAAAACGTGGTCATTTACTAAAATCTCGATATGTGATTTTTAGCACGATCCCTATACCTCCCTTACCAAGGGTAGCGGGAGGTAAAAAGTGTACTTTTTTTAACAGACGTAAAAAAATATTTTGTCTCATTCCGATCTTAAGATTGCAAATATTTAGCATGTATTAACACTCTATATTTTCAAGTGTGAAAAAGAAAGTAAATTTCGCATGTACTTACTCATATCTATTTTTACAAAATATTGTTTGCATATGTACCGAATTTTATTTGTAATTTCTCTTTTTGACATGTTAAACAATACTTTCTTCGATACGCCTTCAAATACATACGAATAAGTATTCATGCACTTTTATTTCGAATAACCTACATTCAGAATTCAAAACCAATGTTGCACAAAATAAAATTTAAAAATTTTATTGCAATTTTTCGAACGATACCAAAAAATTATTTCGAATTTTAAAATGGCACAACAGGTACCCCTGTGCCGCACTCTCCACGCCAGCAATGAGTGCCTGTGAGGTGACGCCTGGTAAACGCCCGCACGGTACGAATATGTCATCATTAGCACGCTTTTAAATGAATTTAAATGAGAGCACTAAACTACAAAATAAATAAGTCATTTATTAATCTACATCCATTAATAATTAATTAATCTATGTTGATTTAAACTTTCATTTTCTTTATCTAAATTGCTCAAAAATACCAGAAGCAATATTTTCTTGGAATATAGCTTTTACATATGAATCATGTGATATAGGTTTATATTTTAAATTTTTATTAAATATTCGTATAAAAGAATTTTTTCTTTACAAAGTTGGTATTGTAATGTATTGTACCGTTGAAATCTCTGTACATATGCATGTATAGACTTCAACAATACGTTAAGACACAAACTTTGTAAAAAATTAACATATCTTGTTGTCTTTGCTCAAAAAATTCAGTGGTGAGGTTTTAATGAATAAGCACGTTTTAGGATCCCTAAAATACAATTATACTATGTGTGTGTGACAAATTTTTCTCCGACTATAACTACTAAAATTCTAAAAATTATATTCTTTTGTATTCCTCTTTCTACATCCATATGAAGAGCTGATTAGATTTTAGTTATATCTGATTACCCGGAAGGTCCCTTATTTGAAGTTCTTAACAGTTTTTCTTGAAAAAACGCAGTTAAATATCATTTTTTGACATTTTATGTAATTATCAATATGAAAGAACATCTTATTGTCTATATATACGGTTTGATTATACATTTTCCTTCATATTCAATAGATATAGAGTTAAAGAATTATAAAGAGATTAACTTTCATAAATCAGCTAGTTTTGCTATACTCATGAAAACAGGTGATGTATTCAAATAATTCTGATTGACAGATTTCAGTGTCAAGTGCAGATTACAAATGTATGTTCATGTTACAATTTTTCTGGATATATAGAATCTTTTCCAAGTAACTTTTCGTATGGAATTTGTACAAAATACCTACCGTCAATTCTATGAATTGACGGTAGGTATTGATCTGGCAACAGCTGATTTTTACCTCCCGCTACCCTTGGTAAGGGAGGTATAGGGATCGTGCTAAAAATCACTTATCTAGATTTTAGTAAATGACCACGTTTTAAGGTCCCTAGAATCCAATTTTAACATTTTCAAGATAATGTCTGTATGTGTGTATGTGTGTATGTGTGTGTGTATGTGTGTGTATGTATGTGTAGGATTTTGTCTTCACTCTAACACAAATACTATCATTCAGAAAATTCTGAAACCTTGTATTTCCATCCCATTCTAATATGAAAAGAAGCCATTAGATTTTGGTATAAATCGGATAACCGGAAATGGCACTTTACCTGAAGCTCATAATGGTTTTTCTTCAAAAAATACCATTAAAAGCCATTTTTTCGCATTTTATGTCTTATGAAAATTAAAGATTATTGAATTTTCTACAGGAATACATTAATACTTTTTCTATATATTTTACAGATAAATTTAAAAATATTTTTTTTTATTAGTCGCGAAGCCTAAGATAAACACATTTCCTTTGTTACACAGTTCATATTTCAAATGAATGTAACTGACAGTAAATGTCACTGTCAGAAAACTAATCACTTCAAATTAATAATAGTGACCTTTTAAAAAGAAAATAGTAAATAAAGCAATAGTTTTATGCAATGGAACAGTTTGCAGCGTTAATAAATACGTAAGTATGTATTTAAATTAATAAAAATTCAAAAGCGGGAGGTTTTGTGTTGGCCACATCAGATTTTTTTCTTCTGAAATTCGAATAAGTACGTTATATATTATAATTAAATATAATTTTCTGTTAAATTTTTTGTATATATTAAACACAGTAGTAATTTAAAAGTACACTTTTTGAATTGGCTCCAATTTGACAGAATTGCAACTACAAAAGTTTAAAAATATTTATGCTTACATCAAAATGATTTTCACAAAATGGAAATTTGATTTTATATATATTTATATGTTAACTTGACAACTTGAGACAACCATTTTATTACTCTTTCTTAGTTTAAACAAGGTACTACTAAAACTTTTTTATTATTATTACTTCTATTTAGGCACACTATATTCTGTTTTTAAACTATAGACAGCACTAGACGAAGTCACATTTACACCGTTAGGTTAGAAGTTATCAAAAAAAGTCACTAGATTTATTCGGCGGGGGAATTGAAATGTTAAAATGAAAGTCACGTCAGCATTTATACTTTCCAGGTTATATTTTCATTAGCCAAAACTATTATAGATAATCTACTTAATTTATTCATATAAAATCATAAATACATAACTTTTAATTATAAATCAATTAATTGCATTATTTTTTTGTAATTCCTTGATGAAAAATTTACATATTATAACTGTTTTTATTCGTGAAATATCACAAAAAGAGGAATGAAACAAAAAACAAGTAATTTGACAACTACTGAGAGTTTGACGTTTCAATTACGTTTGATGGTTAACTTGAAATTTCGTCTGGTTAAATGCGGCTTCACGAAATACCGTAGCAGCAAATCACAGGCTTTGATTTTCTCACTAGAATTTCTAGTTACTGTCTATGGTTTAAAAACAGAGTATAGTACAAAACCCTTGGATAGACTACAGAGTGATCAAAAAAAGAAAGAAAAAACCAATTCAGTTGGCAATAACAAAAAATTACTTGAAATTGGCAACACTGATACAAAAATTTATTTCCAGTTGTTGACAGCGACATTTGAAAATTTAAATTTGGGTACATTTACAATTTTTTATGAAGATAGTTGTTGTACGTACAATATTAAAGATTTAGTAGAAATGCAGATAATATTATTGATACATAAAATAAAGTTAGGGCTTCAACCAGAGTACTTTCAAAATAAATTAATTAAAATTGAACAGGTACATAACTATAAAACTCGCAATAATGATAAATATTACACATTACAAAGAAACACAATACAAGGGCAAAATACATTGTTTTTTAAAGGAGTAAAAATTTATAATGATTTACCTGTTATGTTCAAAAATTTAGAATTAAAAAAAATTAAGGTTAAATTAAGAGAGTATTATTTAAGTAAATAGGTTATACTTATGTATTATTGTATATTTATTGTATATATGCAAATTTATTTTTTGTTATTATTGTATAGCTTTTTTATGCTAAATAAAGTTATTATTATTATTATTATTATTATTATTATTATTATTATTATTATTATTATTATTTCTTATGTTACCCATAAGCAATAATCTAAAGCATTTCAATCACACAAAATCCTATTAGCAGCAGGCCCCTGTTCTGACATAACCTATTTGTATTTATTGTCAAAATGACATGTCAAATAGTATTTCCGCTTTCACCTAGTATTGTGTAAACTGTGGAATAAAAAGTTCCCCAAAATTGTATTCCAGCTGCATCATTTCTTTTTGATCACTCTGTAGTACCTATACTTCATTTCACGTAAGAAAATAGCGTCGCATTAGATAGGGAAATAATGTTTGCCCTCTAATTAGTCAAAATGCACACCTAGTTCATAAAATCGAAAAAGAAAATCTTCTGCCTATAAAAGCAACGGAATTACGTGATATTTCTCCATGTTTTTGATTTTGATTTTGTAATTTTTGATATTCGGGTATGATACTTTTATACATGGGGTCCCGTGGCCGCGTGCCTGAGTGTCTGGTCGCGAACCTGTTCGATCCCGGCTGACGCCAAATATTTCCAATTTTAAATGGCACAAAAGTGACCCATGTGGTGCACTCTCCACACCAGCTATGAGTGCCCGTGAGATGACGCCTGGTAAGCGTCCATACGGTAAAATATATCGTCATCATTACCGATGTCTACATGTGTTGTAGATACTGGCACACCCAGAAATGGGTAATATGCCGTGATGATATATTTATTTATTTTATTTTATACAGTTCTACAGATAAAAATCTGTTGTGGCCAGCACAATACCTCTCGCCATTTTCATTTTATGTTATATAAGTATTGTATTGTACTTCGCTGACGAACCATCGTTTTATAACAAAAACAGAACTTTACCCAAATATTGTTTTTTATTGTATTTAACATGTCTTCTGTACACATACAATTCTAATTATATCTATTTTTCATTTTATGAAGAAGTTCTTAAATGTCAAAGATTCTTCCAATTCATTAACAAGATAGCGGTATTTCTGATGGATGTATGCATTTTACCTACAATTTTAAATATTTAATTAATAAAACAATAAGAAAGATTAAATGTACTTCCCAGAAAAAGCTTTCAGAATGTCACTAGAACTGTTGATTTTTGACCTTGACATTTGTCATTTACAAACTATGTTATAAACATTTGAATTTGTCAACTGGTTTCCTTAGTGCCTTAGCCTCTGTGATGTACTACATTAAATTATTCTATATATTACAGTGCCTTTATCTCTAAATCTATACAAGATATAATAAAAATTTTAAGTGTATTAAATGGAGAATTTTATGTTGTTCAATATTTGCAATTACAAAAATTTCCAAAAAAATATATTTACAAGATATTTTTAAAGAAACTATTACATCCAGTTGTCCAATGGGGGATTACACCATTTTTTTTTTTATAATTTCATCTGAAAATATTAGGAAAACTAAGACTATTGATGAAAATCCGGTGAAAAAATTCCTATTAATAAGCGAGTTATGGTCTCCCGAATTTTGAAAAGATTGACGTGACGTCACATTTATGTGTTTTTATATCAACCTGTTTTCATCATGGACACAAATGTTCTTGAAATATATGCTATTTTAAGTTATATTTACATAAAAATAAATGAATATTATAACACTGTCTACATACTTTATAATTACAGGTGTATTTAAATTATTAAGTTTAATGCAAGAAATTTATGTTAAAATAAAAACTGTTTGAAAACTGCTGTACAGGAATGTTAACCCCTCCTTTCGAATTTGAATTTATTAACTTCCATTGGTAATAATCCCCACCTCCTAACATGCTATTTGTAATGCATGTATAGGTGGTCTCTCGGTCGCCAATCAAAATATTTTCATATTAGTGTCGAAGCGCTATAACAAAAAACCTTTTATTTCCGAAATATCTCAATTATACCATTTCATTTTTTTATTAATATTCGTTATTCAGCATATACATTCGTATTTTTTTGCTATTTTCCTTTAATTCGATTGAGCCGTAATCCCCCATTGTTACCAAAATCTAATCAGCTCTTCCCAGGAATGTCAGATTGAGGAAACTGCAGTTAAATATTTATAGTAATTGAGAAACCGTGGCTCCAACATCGCAACATCCACACACACAAACACACACACACACACACACACACACACACACACACACACACACACACACACACGTACACATACCGACATCATCGTAAAAATGTTATAATCGGATTATAGGGACCTTAAAACGTGCTTATCCACTACAATCTGGATATGCGATTTTTAGCATGATTCCAATACCTCTCTTAGCGAGAGGTAAACTGAACCCCGTGCAATATCTTATTGCAAATGCAAATTTTGATTTATTGTTCCAGCTTATCTTGAAACGAAGAACATTTTATAAATAAAAATTGTATAAAGTCAACATAGTAATGTAAACATTATCATTTTTATTTTTAATATCTATACGTTTCCTCTTCACAGTCACATGACAAAATATTGTGTATAAATTTTGAAAGTGATATTTGTTTAGAGGGAAAGCCTGTGACGTCACAAAGTGGTGGGGAGGCGTACACGGATGTGATGTTCATCTGTTCGAATCACATGACAGTTGAGCTGCGTTCACTCACGTGATACCCCACCACGTGATGTGACGTGTAACGTGTAACTAGTTAGCGTTGGTATGGTTACGGGAAAACAGTTGAACGGCGGATCGCACAAACGATAATTGCAAGATTGATATGAACAACCATTGTTTACACATACATAAATTATATTAGTTTTTTAATTAGGGTTTCTCATATTGCAATATAATTTATTTATGAGAATTTGGTTTAAAGAATTAGTCCAAGCAATAAATAGTTTTGCCTTGAAAAAACCCTGGGGTGGTAAGTATGAATAGTTATTTATGATATAAGTGTTAAAAGTAACATTTTATGAGTGAGTGGGGAAGTTTGTGAAACGAGGCGAAGCCGAGTAAAACAAACCCCACGAACGAAATAAAATCACTTTTAACACGAATATCATACACTATTTTTCCTACGACCCTAGTTATATATTACTAAAAACTAAAAATTATAGAATGATATTTATGACAGGTTATGATGTATTTGCTATGAACAACTGAAAATTGTTTATTCTAACCTCTACTTCCAACAATACTGTTTTAAATTCCAATCCTTCAAGCGCCTTGCAAGGAATTACTATAAACAATTGTAATAATTGTACTATAACAATAAACGTTCCAAAATAATGTATACTTCTAATAAAATACCTATATAAATAATTTTAGTACAAAAATAAATATAAAATGAAACTACATTTACTTATGAACACTAAATGTATCTACATTTAGTTATACTTTTAACACTAAATGTAACTAGATTTAGTTCTTTTTTACCTCCCGCTACCCTAGGTAAGGGAGGTATAGGGATCGTGCTGAAAATCGGATATAGAGATTTTAGTGAATAAGCACGTTTTGATGTTCCCAGAATCCGATTTTAACATTTTTACAATGATGTCTGTAGGTATGTATGTGTGTGTGTCTGTATGTGTGGATCATGTGGACACGATTACTCAAATACTATCAATCAGAAAAATTTGAAATTTTGTATATCCATTCTATACTAATGTGGGAAGAGCTCATTAGTTTTTAGTATATATCGGATAACCGGAAGTATCATTTATACAAGCTTTTAACAGTTTTTCTTATAAAAAAATCTGATGTGGCCAACACATGACCTCCCGCCAATTCCATGTTTAAAATAGCAGTGAGCTTCAAGTAAAGTATCATTTCCGGTTAATCGTTTGTAAATAAAATCTAATTTGTTGTTCAATAAATAGAAAAGTCTGTAATACGAAATTTTGGATTGTTTTATTGTTTTTCCTCAAAAATTTGTTAGAGCTCCAAATTAAGTACTACATCCGATTTATCATATATGGTTAATGTCTAATATGTTGTTTCAAATTATATATGAGTTTTAAATACCAAATTTGAGAAGTTTTGGATCATATTTTAATATGCTTTAAGGAAAAATCGTCACACACGTACATTCTTATAAAAATCAGCATCATCTTCTAGGTACTCGAAAACGCAATCTTTGTAAATTCTTCGCCGTACATAATCCATTTCGTAAATGTGTAGTTGTAAATTAATATTAATTTATAGTGCTGCAAAAATAGCAATTAGCAAATTTAAATCAGATCATTCTGTACATCTAACATTTATGTATGATGGAAAAAATATTATTTTTACAAACCTTAATAAAATATTTTACTATTATATTCTCATTAACACGGTTTTATTATTAATTTTAATATAATTGCTGCCAGTCAGTGACATTTGTTTAAATATGTCAAACCTGTCATTGAAATTATGATTTTGTTTGACGCATAGGCAAGACGATACATGGAAATAAATTATATTATATATTCATATTTAAAGTTATTTACTAAATGTTATTATCGTAGAATTGAAGATTAAACCATTATATTCCATTTTAATTAGTAAAAGTTGCTAAAAAATAATATTCAATGAATATTTTACAAGAAAAACTGTTAAAAGCTTGTATAAATGATACTTCCGGTTATCCGATATACACTAAAAACTAATGAGCACTTCCCATATTAGTATAGAATAGGTATACAAAATTTCAAATTTTTCTGATTGATAGTATTTGAGTAACCGTGTCCACAAGATCCACACACACACACACACACAGACACACACACAGACACACACACAGACACACACACATACATACCTACAGACATCATTGTAAAAATGTTAAAATCGGATTCTGGGGACATCAAAACGTGCTTATTATATAAAATCTCTATATGCTATTTTTAGCACGATCCCTATACCTCCCTTACCTAGGGTAGCGGGAGGTAAAAATCATTGAATATAATTTTTTAGCAACTTTTACCAATACAAATTGAATATAATGGCACAATCTTCAATTCTACGATAATAGCATTTAGTAAATAAATTGAAATAACTTTATATTATATTATAAAATAATTTATTTTTGTACATCACTTTGCCTCTGCGTCAAACAAAAACAATACTTTAATAACATATTTGACATATTTAAACAAATGTCACTGTCACGAAGCAATTTTCATTAAAATTAATAATGAAACCGTGTTAAGAAGAATTTAGTAGTTTAAATATGATTCTAATGAAATTAAGGTTTGTAAAAATAATATATTTACCATCATACATAAATATTAGATATACAGGATAATTCGATTTAAGTTTGATGTTACAGCATTATATATCAAATAGCTCTCAATAAAAACGTGATTTCAAAGTGTCAAATAATAGTTTGCAACTACACATTTACGAAATGGATAATGTACGGCGAAGAATTTACACAGATTGCGTTTTAGAGCATAAGGAAGTTGGTGATGATTTTGACAATAATGTGTGTGTGACGATTTTTCCTTAAAATATATTAATGATCCAAAAGTTCACAAATTTGGTATTTAATATTCTTATATAATTTGAAACAACATATTAGATTTTGACTATATATGATAAACCGGATGTAGTACTTCATTTGAAGCTCTAACAGATTTTTCAGGAAAAACATAATAATATATAATCCAAAATTTCGTATTACAAACTTTTCTATTTATTGGAACAACAAAGTAGATTTTGTTTACAAACGATCAATCGGAAGTGAAACTTTACTTAAAGCTCATTGCTATTTTAAACATGGAATTGGCGGGAGGTCAAGTGCTGGCCACATCAGATTTTTAACACTAGTGTTAAAAGAAAATTTGTTTTTTACTTTTAATCCGTTGTCAATGACAACGATTTAAAAGTATTCACTGTGTTATAAACTGTTATTTTTAACTCTTTAAGCAACCGTTAAAAAAACTACTTTTAACAGTGGTCGTATGTAAAGGTAATTAGGATATGACTAACAGTGTTTTAACTCTATCAATCGTTAAAAATACTCTATCGACTGGACCTAAAAAAAAATACCTACCATCCCATTTAAATAGTTATTTGTATTACTAGGCCAGAAACTGAACATTTGTGAGAGCGAGTTTATTTTGACAGGCCGAGCTGAAAGCGAGTCCAAGATCTCGCGAAACACTTTCTGGGTGTGTGATACACAAGATTTTTTGTGCCGACGACATTTTTAATTTATTAAAGAATAGTATATTACATCCGAGGTGGGAGATGTTTCATTACAGCCGAGGGCTTATGTATATTACCGAGAGGCGAAGCCTCGAGGTGAGATAATGCGCGAGGCTGTGATGAAACTCCCACCGAGGTTATGTATACTATTTTATTCACAATCATCCTCATTTTAAATCAATAATTTTCAAAATAAATCAATGAATTATAACCTTTAATTTTATTAATATTTTGACAGCTGTCTTAAAATTTGTTTAGCCTACTTAATTATGGGGATCTACTGCAATGTTGCTAGGCAACCCCTGCATAAACATTTCCAACCCAAGAGATGGAAGTGAAATCTGTTATTTCCAACCCAAGAGATTGTCATTAAAGTTAGGAATGACGTATTTCCTAACCTCCAAAAGGTTAGGAATCTGTATATATTATTATAATGATTGTGAATAAATATTATTACTACTTCAAATATTATATACTATAAATTTTTTATGTTGGTGACATTTTCGATTTACATGGTTTTATCAACAATTCATTTGTTTTGTTGAAAAAAATTAGTGACATTTTAGTCCAATAATCCACATTATAGGTTAAAATGGGGCCATTTCAAAAAAAATAATTGTCGATTTTTTTTATAAAATCATGAAATCCATCACATTTAATAAATATAGTAATAGAAAATAATTTGAAATATGCTACTTTTCATTCATAAATTTGCTAATAAACTTTCGCGGTTTTAAACACGGACTGAATTTGTGACGACACAAATTCATACTCACACAAAGACAATTCACTCTCGCACACACACGCTTCACAACATGAAACAGTAACCTAACCTAAAAGTGTGACAGCTGACAGCAAAATATACAAGAGAGAAGATTATTATTACTTTCTATTTCTTTAAAAGTACTAGTGCAGTATAAATTATGTAAATAAACCATTTATTTAAATAAATACCAAACCAAATAGTCATAGTTCTAAATTAAACCGGTAGAGCTCGACTGTCGTATCCGTGAATATGTGTCGTCAGCCATTGAAATATTTGAAATTAAACGCAACTTTTAAAAAATCATATCTCTGATTCAAAAGACTTATAAGATGAAAAACATACACATACATGTTTAATTTGACCTATTTTTTCAAGAAAAAAATAAATCAGAAAATGTGAAATGACCCCATTTGAAGATACATTTTCTGTTTGAATTCATTCAACAGAACCTCAAAAATAAAACGAATGTGATGATATTTTACAATTAATGTAACAGTAATCGTATAATACGAGTATAATATGAATTATAAATCAAAAATAGTGTTTTTAAATAATGTGTCACATTTTGAAAATATTTATAAGTTGACATTTCACCAGAATAATACCAACTTATAGTCATAAAATTCGCCATATGTTTGCTAGCCTCGGCTAGAAAATAAGTGTTTTTGGACGATTTCGAGATATGTAACACAAGCTATGCCGGACGAAGGCACGAAAAAAATATATAAGTATTCTCATATTGTCGACTCGATTTGATTGGTAATAAGTTCGAAATTGCAGCATTTGCAGTTTCATTTACCTCAGGAGGAGTATCGCTATCAGTGATCTCGTCACAATTAATCGTTTTAAAGCAAAAATTGATAATATAGGTAGATCAAAAATACAAAATCGTTGACACTTTATTTATTTATTCAACATTTGCATGTTCCCTTGGTTACAACACAACAGGCGTCTTCATATTGGTAGCAATGTAATATTATTATTATTATTTGGAATATTTTCCTATCCCGTGGTCGCGTGCCTGAGTGTCTGGTCGCGAACCTGGGGAACCGGGTTCGATCCCGACCGACGCCAAATATTTTGAATTTTAAATGGCACAAAAGTAACCCCTGTGGCGCACTCTCCACGCCAGCAATGAGTTATTTATATTTTCCTATAATTTCCTTAAATAAATCTAAAATTATTGAATTCGTTTTTAGACAGTTGTAGAAAAAATATTGTTTGTATTTCGTAGGCGAAATTTGTGTTTTTTGGTGCGTTCAAATGCCTTTTTTGCCTTGACTTAACGGTCTCGGCTAAAAGTGACATCCTCACGTGAAACAAAAAAACACACATTTCGCGCACTTAATATAAAAATAACTATATTTACGTCTGTTAAAAAAGTACACTTTTTTTCATTACAAATACCTGAAGTAAAAGTTGCATACTATTGAAGTTTTTTTCTCTAAAATAAACCATAAACGATTGACAGAGTTAAAACACTGATTGTCATATCTCTTAATTACCATTCATGCTACCATCTCAGGAGTTATGCAAATTGGCAGTTTAATACAGTTTCATATTCCAAATAAAATACTAAACTTGCGACCTTGGGATGCTGCCGCTTGGCCGCTTGCTCCGCCATATTGGAAGAACTGACTAGATTTTGGTTATAATTGGTCAACCTCAACCGGAAGTACCCTTATTTGAAACTTTTAACAGTTTTTCTTGAAAACACGCAATTAAATATCATTTCTTGACACTTTATGTTGTTATAATGGGGTCGCGTGGCCGTATGCGTATAGTGTCTACTTGCTAATCTGGTGACCCGGGTTCGATCCTGGCCATTGCAGACTTTTAATCGCCCAAAAGTGAAGAATGTGGTGCACTCTCCACACCAACTATGAGTGCCCGTGAGGTGGGTAAAAAAATATCGTCATCATTACCGATGTTTACATGTGTGTAGATACTGGTACACCCAGTAATGGGTAATATGCCGTGATGATATATTTATTTATTTTATAAAAATTAAAGAATATTTTATTTTCTGTACGGTATGACAGCATTTTATTTGGAGTTCATATTCAATGGATATAGAGTTAAAGATTAGGGCTGTTGCTAGAATTTTTATATGACTTCTAAATACTAAATTTTAAAAGATATTGTTCTTTAAATAACCTCAAATTTGAAAATATCACAAAATATCCGCTATATATTTTACAATTAAATATTAACATATATGTGTGTTTCGGAAAAAGTCACGTGATCTGAAACAGAATGTGACGTCAGAGTACATACAGTTTAACATGTGACAAACTATCACCTACTTTTATTTATATAAATAATTTAAACTGTGTTCGTACTGGCTATGAATGACGTAATGCATGTACTACGACGTCACAAGAGTGGGGGGGGGGTGTTTTTCATTACAATGGGGGATTACACCATTTTTTTTTTATAATTTCATCTGAAAATATTAGGAAAACTAAGACTATTGATGAAAATCCGGTGAAAAAATTCCTATTCATAAGCGAGTTATGGTCTAGCGAATTTTGAAAAGATTGACGTGACGTCACATTTATGTGTTTTTATATCAAACTGTTTTCATCATGGACCTAAATGTTCTTGAAATATATGCTATTTTAAGTTATATTTACATAAAAATAAATGAATATTATAACACTGTATAAGTCTACATACTTTATAATTACAGGTGTATTTAAATTATTAAGTTTAATGCAAGAAATTTATGTTAAAATAAAAACTGATTGGAAATTGTAGTACAGGAATGTTAGCCCCTCCTTTCGAATTTGAATTTCTTAACTTCCATTGGTAGTAATCCCCACCTCCTAACATGCTATTTGTAATGCATGTATAGGTGGTCTCTCGGTCGCCAATCAAAATATTTTCATATTAGTGTCGAAGCGCTATAACAAAAAACCCTTTATTTCCGAAATATCTCAATTATACCATTTCATTTTTTTTATTAATATTCGTTATTCAGCATATACATTCGTATTTTTTTGCTATTTTCCTTTAATTCGATTGAGCCGTAATCCCCCATTCCTGGCGCCAATCTTTTTATTTAATTATTTACAAAAATAACAATAAATTATTATTATTTGCATAAACTTTCATTAAAATACTTTTTAAAAAATGAAACCGGCTCATTATTGGAAATGATTTTCAAAAGAATGTCAACAATTTTTTGTCTCGCAATAATTCTACAGTAAAAATTTTGTTTGATGTTTTATTAATGTAAAAATATGTGAATGATCTTGAGACGAAAATAGGATCATCAGCAAAAAACGCATCCTGCAGACATTTCAATGTTCACGTAATTAATTTCGACATAGAGTCATATGACTGAAATTTTTTCTGTTAATAGTTAATATATTCAAATGTGTTTTTATTTTACAAACATGTGACTAAGTGTGTTAACATTTTAATATCTTCAAATTAGTCTACAAAACAAAGGTATGCTTAGCGAGACGATAATGCTTTGCTTCTCGGAACATAAAAACATAATTTGAATTTAACGTATTTCGAAATTGACGTACAATGGAGAATATACAATAGACTCATATCCTGATTGTAAATAAATAGGTATTTACCAGAAATTACAAAATGTTTTCATTTTAAACATAATTAATTTTATTATTATCTAGAAAATGTTGAGATGGTTAAATAATTTGTTTTGATGTTCACATTTTCTTGAAATAAATGTATATTTATGTTTAGAGGAATTTTATACGGATGTAATAATCTAAAAAAAATTAACATATTACTCAGCTGATTTACATTTTTAATAAAACAAATTATAAAATCTTTTACGCAAATGGTGAGAAATAATTACATTTTTTTTTTTTTTTTTGATTAGTTTAAAATTTATCGTCCCGATTCACAAAAAAGTTTAAGCTAATCCTCATTTCTGGATTAGTGAATTCTTTTCTATTCCGGTATTTAAAATTTAATCTTCATAATATTATCAAAAAATCTGTTGTGGCCAGCACAAGACCTCTCGCCATTTCCATATTAGGCTATATATGTACTGTATTGCACTTCGCTTTCGAACCGTCGTTCGAAAATATTACAGAACTTTACCCAAATATTGTTTTTTATTGTATTTAACATGTCATCTGCACACATATAATTCTAATTATATCTATTTTATATCATTTTCATGTCAAAGATTGTTCCAATTTATTAACCAGATTAACGGTATTTCTGATGGATATATGCATTTTACCACAATTTTACCTATAATTTCAAATATTTAATTAATAAAACAATAAGAAAAATTAAATATACTTCCCAGAAAAAGCTTTCACAATGTCACTAAAAATGTTGATATTTGACAATGACATGTGTCATGTTATAAACATTGGAATTTGTCAACTGGTTTCCTTAGTGCCTTGGCCTCTGCGATTAGTTCACTCTATAAATTATAGTTACTTTATCTCTAAATCTGTACTAGATATAATAAAATTTTTAAGTGTATTAGATGGAGAATTTTATGTTCTTCAATATTTAATAAAAAAAATTCCCAAAAAATTATATTTAGAAGAATTTTTCTAAGAAACTACTACTTCCGGTTGTTCAATTGTTACCAAAACCTTTTCAGCTCTTCCCAGGAATGTCAGATTGAGGAAACTGCAGTTAAATATTTTTTAAGTCTTATAGTTTTTGAGGAATCGTGACTACAACATCCAGACATACATACATACACACACACACACACACATACACACATCCACACACACACACACACACACAGACATCATTTTAAAAATGTTATAATCGGATTCTAGGGACCTTAAATCGTGCTTATTCAATAAAATCTGGATATGCGAATTTTAGCATGAATCCAATACCTCTCTTAGCGAGAGGTAAAAAGGTAGATATTAGGAAGGAATAGATTAGACTATATTTTACAAAATAAACTGTTAAAATTAGAGTAGAATTCGCTAATCCAAAAATGAGGGTTAGCTAAAAATTTTTTTTGAATCGGGCTGTAGATTACTTACAAAAACTGAATATGTTATTCACGTATTCCTCCATTTCATATTGGTTTATATCTCCTTTATTGCTAATAACAGCTTTAATTCTATTAAGCCAGGTCCCCATCGAAACATACATACATAAAATCACGCGTTTCCCACTTAGTGGGTTAGCAAAAACCCGAAAATAATAAGAAAAGGGATGAAAGTAAGAGCTCCACTGAATCACTTAACTCTTTAAAAACATTCTTCTTTCGCCTTGTCCAAAATCATCATAACATTCATACAAAGAACATATAAATGTGACCGATTTTCGGTAGCGAATAACCGCATCCGGACCACAATAATAGTTACGCAACAATCATCCTTCGCCACACATTCCTATCCATGCACACTTCTTTCACCTCAACCACATTCATAAACGTATTCATACATAATAACATATTAAAGTGACCGATTTCCGATAGCGAATAACCGCATCCGGACCACAATAATAGTTACACAAAAATCATCTTTCGCTACACATTCATGTACAAACATACTTCGTTCTTCGCGTCCACATAAAAGTTCAGCTGTCTCTCCATTCTCATAAAACATTCTTACTAACCATACATCTTCACACCACAATAATTACGAAACAATCATCCTTCGCCACACATTCGTATCCAGGCACACTTCTTCCGCCTCAGCCACATTCATAATCGTATTCATACATGCTCTTCTTCTCTTTCCACTCGGAAACTTACGCTCCTTCAAAACACTGCCAATCACATCCATCCACTTACACACTGGACGGCCACGCAATCGAACACCCTCAACTTTACTAACATATATGCGTTTTACAAGTCGTTCACTCATCATTCTCTCCACATGACCAAACCATCTCAACTGACTCACTCCAACCCTCTTAACTACATTCTTCCTAACCATACATTCTTCATACATCAAATTATTCCTCACGCGATCCCGTCTTGTATACCCACAAACACCACGTAAATACCTCATTTCCACAGCAGTCACTTTCCTTTTATGCTTTCTCGTTCATGCCCAACATTCACTTCCATACATCAAAGCAGGCACCAGCACTCCATTATATACACTTAACCGAGCTGTTATTACATTTTTTGTTAGCGAACAAATGTTCAGCACTGTAGTTCGTGAAAATGAGACAGTCACATTTTTTAAAAATTATTTTTAATAAAAGTTTATGCACTATTTTTCATAGTAATAATAAAAATAACAATAATTTATTGTTATTTTCGTAATTAATTAAATAAAAAGATTGATGTCAGAAATAGTAGTGAAAAATAACCCCCACTCCTGTGACGTCGGAGTACATACAACGTGTCATTCATAACCAATAGAAAAACAATTTACGTTATTTATAAAAATAAAAGTTGGCGATAGTTTGTTACATGTTAAACTGTATGAATTCTGACGTCACATTCTGTTTCAGACCATGTGACTTTTTCAAAATATTACACAAATTTCAATATTTAATTGTAAAACATCCAATAGATATTTCTTGATATTTTCAAATTTGAGGCTATTTAAAGGACATTGGGTGGTAGTATGAACAAGTGATTAGCTAGGAGATGACTAGCAGTGTTTTAGCGCTGCCAATCGTTTACGGATTATTTTAGACAAAAATACTTCAAATAGCAGTTGTAGAAAAATTAATTGTACACAACTTTTATTTGAAGTATTTTTCTCAAAAATAATCCATAAACGATTGACAACGCTAAAACACTGCTAGTCATCTCCTCCTTAGTCAACTCCTAATCACCATTCATGCTACAACCCAATATCTTTTAAAATTTAATACTTAGAAGTCATATAAAAATTCTTGCAACCCTATTGTTGGTAAGAATGTTACAATAACAAATTACGATCTCTATTCTCTGTAGTAGTTCCAAATAAAAGTTGTAGAGTTAAAAATTCTGCATCTGTATCAATAAGAAAAATTAATTTTCATGCTTTGTAGCTGCAGAAATTAGGTATGAAATAACCTCAAAAATAGCGATAGCCATGGAATTAAATCAAATAACGTAACATATGATTTTTGTCAATTTAGGTTAATTTTTGTTCAAGTGAACAATTACTATTATGTAATTTATGGCCGGTTGCACCAATGTAACTTAAATATTAAACTCGGATTAAATTGACAATATTCGCGATACACGTTCAGACGTCAGCGCCGCTAGTGAACTTGTTTGGAGGGTAATGACATCTGTCAATCTCTTGTTCACTTTGTAATATTTTGGCATAATTTCTCTTATATTTGTGTTATTATGCAAATTTAAGTGCTTTGCGATAAGAATATACAATATTTTTGTATATAAACATCGTTTTCATCTATGGGCCATCCAGCGAATCAAGCGGTTTACGTCATAAATACAATATCTCTAGAAACAATGACGTCATATGTTAAAAAGTTTACATGAGCTGTAAAACGGATTAAAATATGATCTGTGGGTTGTCTTCATAAATCGAAATCTTTCTTAAAAAGGTAACACGTCTGGTATCATTTTTTTCCAGCGAAATCCAATTTTATTTAAAATATTCTGAACGATACTGCTTACGCCGTTATAAATACTTCATTCTTGTAGTATATGCAACACACTATCTAGTATTATGTGAGATCCTTAAAAAAATACAGAATACTGCATACCATACAATTTCTCACTGTTTCTGTACATTGCGTATAGCGTTTGCCACACGCTGTACATAAAAATTTAATTTTCAAATTATTATTAACAAATAAAACGAAATATTACCTCAATATTACAATTCAGTGAAAGTAAGAGCCCACCAATCTATTTTTCATTTTCAAAATAAGTCAATAAATTAACTACAAGCTCTTGAATTTGACATGACAGAGCATTTGACATTTTGTTAATGAACAACGAAACCAAAAACAAAATGAAATCACAATACAGGTTGAAAAGTATAATATAGACATATAATATTTAGTAATATACATGTTCAGAATTACCAATATTAAAAAAATATAATCAAACGTCATTTTGCAAAAATTTACAATGTTTTACTTAATAATAATTATATTATATATAATTATTTCTATTAATGGTGTCAAATACATAATAATAATAAAAAACCAATAAAATACCGTTAATAAAATATATTTAAAAAAAAATAAAGAAAATTTCAAAAAACCCTAAACGATGACGTAAACCGCTTGATTCGCTGGATGGCCTATTTCTAGTATTGATATTGTAACTTTTATGGTAGGTATTACTTACAAGGTTATGTAATGATTTCATTGTGATATTTTTATATCATTTCAGTTTCACTGAATAGTCAATAACATATGACAAAGTAAACACTTGATTGATAGATCTCATTACCCTCCAAACAAGTTTACTAGCGGCGCTGACGTCTAAACTTGCATCGCGAATTGCATCGAAGTGAAATGTCAAATGAATTATAATTTATTGCTGTCAAAATTTCGATTTGCATTTTTTTGTTTAAGCCTGGCTTATAATTTAAGCCTTGATGGTGCAAATGGACATTAAATATATAATTATTCACTTGAACATACTTTACAAATAAAAATAAGTTAATCTAACTTGACAGATAAACCATTTAACATTTTTTGTTTTAATTCCATGGCTATTGCTATTTTGGGATGAGGTTCAACATTTTCATATCTAATTTCTGCCTATTCAAAGTATTCAAAACTAATTGTGCTTATATATTCAGATGTAGAATTTTAAGCTCTACGGCTTTTATTTGAAGCTGTTTTATCTAAAACAATTAGGAAAGCAGGAAATTTTAAAAATCTGATTTTACAGATTAAAATTTGAGTGTTCGAGTAGACACCGCCCTGTATATATTTTAATGTTCAAGGTTATTGACATAAAAAACTATAACATTTCACAATTTAATTATAAGGAACTATTTTTACTTTAACCACAAATATTCGTTAATTATATTGTCTAGTCGTATGATATGACAAAAAAATAAAATAATAATTTCAATCTCTATAGATCAGGAAGCACATAATAAAAGATAATTTTATACATTTATGAGAGAGAAAGTACAAATATATTCTGCCTGACTCTTCATCCATTTACTTTGAATTTGAATAATTAAAGTTTCCTTAAGAGAATTTCAAGAAACGAGGAACTGAACTTATCTTGTAATAACAATTTTTTAACAGTAAAGTATGTTAAATATCTTCGGTAACAACGTATTACTTTATTGTAATGGGGCCTTATACCATAGTTACTAATTAGGTCATAAATAAATAAAATAAATACAAAGTGTTTCATGTAATAAAATAATGACACTTTACTCCCGTGTTATATACAATATTTTATTCAATTTTGACGTTTTAAACCGTCATTATTAACTCCATAGCAACAACTATAAGTAACACTTTTTTCACATGTGAATTAAATTTTTTTTTAAATCACTCTCACAAAATTTTAACTTACTCTGGCACTCTGCAACAAAAAATGCATTTAAAAATAACATCAAGAACGAAAATAACTCTTACCACATAATTTTTCAGACATTATCAGCCCTTTTCATAATTTTTACCACATAAATGATAGACAATGAAGCTTTTTAAATATGTGACTTGACGTCTATCAGCGACGATTGTCATACTTAGCCTACTAACTGATCAATTTTTTATTTTGTCAAAATTAAATATTATAATGGTTTTTATTATTATTTCGTCAAAATTAAATAAAATATTGTACAAACCACGTGAGTTACATTACCTTAGCTCACTTGGTGTGTAAATATCTATTAAAATATCTCATCTCCCGTTTGATCATTTTTGACATTTGTCCCTTTTTTGTCGTAATTGCATGGCTTTCTTACTTCTGTTAATAATATTTTTTTCTTTATTAGATCCTTTGGTCTCTGACAGGTATTACAAAGTTGCCAAAATATTTTTGACAAAGGACTGTTTTAGCTTAAAACACGCTAATACAACCCACTGAATCTCACCCAATGATTTTTGTAAAATTAAATTTAAAATAAATAGTTTTTCTTCGTTTTTAGAAATATGCTTCATTGTTCTTCTTTTCCGTTTGTATATAAAATATTGTATATAATACGGGAGTAAA
Source organism: Ophonus ardosiacus (assembly GCA_943142095.1). NCBI lineage: Eukaryota > Metazoa > Arthropoda > Insecta > Coleoptera > Carabidae > Ophonus > Ophonus ardosiacus. Next base: position 34,358,097 of record OW964835.1, read on the forward strand.
GTGTCATTATTTGCCTCAAGCGATTGCATTCCTCGGGCTTTATTTCCTTAGGGAATACTTTATTTTCCTAAGGAGTACTTTATTTCCTTCGATAAATAATGAAGCACATTAAGTTATGATTTTGATAAGATAAAGTTAACATTATTTACCGGTTGTAGTAAAAAATATTTACATATTACAAAAGAAGAATAGTTTAAAAAAAAATTAGAGATTTAGTACTGATTAGAAAAAAATATTTACACAAAAAAAAATAATACTTAATAAAATAGAGATTTAGTATAAAGTACATAGCACAGTGGCAGTCAGATTTGGAAAAAATATTTATTATAATTGTACATTTAAAACACGTCGGGTCGAATTCAGCACTCTTCACTAGTGTAGTGATCGTCTCTAGTAAACTTGCATATTTCTCTTATTAATGCATGTATGCATATGTCTTTCTTTATTTTGTTAATTTTAGATTAAGCTTCTTTAGTTCAAGAAGAGTGTTGAATTCGACCCATTTATTTTAAGGTATATAATAACTGTTTGTATTTAAAATTTACTTTTGAATATATTGTAATCTCTATAACATTTTAATCTTTTTTTATTGTTAGAAGAAGTACATTTAAAACGTATTATTATTGGAATACTATAGTCCAGATTTAAAAATAACATAATTAGGAAATACCTTAAACGCAAATTTCGGGTACGGTCCATGACAGAAGAAATTACCTGGGGTCAGAAACCTTTACCGCAAGTCCCATAAAACTTTAGAACGGGTAATTGGCAGATTCTACATATAATGAGTTCCTTAGATCGCTTCATACAACTATATCTGTCGCCGACTGAAAAGTAGGCATAGAATGTCGCCGACTGAAAAGTGGGCATATATATAAAAAAAAAAGAATATAGAACAATTTTGTGTGTGAATTGAAACTGTCATATAAAAATAAATAAAAATATATTTAATACTGACTATCTTTAATAAATCGCATCGAGCCGGATCTATAATTATTGTATTTATAGGTAAATATAGTTAATTACCAACATATAAGTGGTCCTTCGAGCCGGATCTATAATTATTGTATTTATAGGTAAATATAGTTAATTACCAACATATAAGTGGTCCTTCGAGTTAAAAGCAACAGAGCTGTGGAAAAACGTCTATAATTATGTCGAAAGGAAATTCAGCAAAGTCCTTTTCTGAAGACGCAGTCGCTACCAGATGTAGTGAACGAGTTAATAAAGGAGTACCTCCGCGGCGATTTGGTGATGAAGAAAAAGAAAAATTTGAAACTAAAAAGTCAAATAAGCCAAAGTCAACAAAGTCTAATAACACAGGAGTAACGAGAATGAGTGAAAGCACAGCTAATCGTAGAAGATTAGAAGCGAAGTTAAAAGCTGAAAAAGAAATAAGAGAATTAGAAGCCGCGGAAGCTGAACGCAAAAAGAAAATTATACAATTGCAACTAGAAGTAGAAAATGCAAGAATTGAAGAAGAAATTAATGAAATAGAAGAAAATGAGTCCCTCGACAGTGTACAAGATATAAATGAAGATGAACAAATCAAAAAAGCTACAAAAGAATGGGTCGAAAACATAAATCGAAATTTAGAACATTCAACGAACAACGAATTGAAAACCGAAGAAGAGATTCCTGTACCTTCTCACGTTACCGCTGCATTAGTGAATGCAGTAAATGCACTTGCAACACAACAAAAACAACCACATATTGATATAAGTAGATTTATGGCGAGACAAGTGAATAATATTAATTTACCATATTTTTTGGGAAATCCAGAAGACTGGCCCGCATTTATTTCTGAATTTAAAGAAAGTACAGAAACTTGTGGACTCACCGCACGAGAAAACATAGTTAGACTAAGAAAATGTTTAAAGGGAGAAGCAATGAATGCAGTGAAAGGACTTTTGATTAATCCTGAAGGTGTTGATGAAGTAATTAAAACATTAGAGTCACGTTTTGGAAGGGCTGAGCAAATTTTGAGAAGTTTATTACAAGAAATAAGAAGCATGCCACTTATCAAAGAAAATAATTTAGAACCTATGATGAAACTTGCTAGTTCGGTAAAACAACTAGTTGTAAATTTAGAATTATTAAATTTACATGATCAGTTACCAAATATGCAAACAATAGAAGAAATTATTTTGAAGCTTCCTTGCAGTTGGCAGATTGAATGGGCAAGATTTTGTAGTAGAGAAACTGGTAAAACATTTAATCTTAAAGATTTGTCAGATTGGTTGACTGAAGAATCATTAATTATTAGTAAAACTTTAAAGTCAACTGAGTTTAAGAAAAAAGAAAATTTTCTTTCAAAACTGAAGAAAGAAACAACAATGACAACAACAGCAACAGAACAACGAACTTGTATGTATTGTAAAAAACCAAATCATGGTTTGTACAAATGTAGGATATTTGAAAAGTTAGCAAACGAAGAAAAATGGAAATTTGTAAGAAATAATCATTTATGTTTTATTTGTTTGCAATTGGGACATAGGATAAATAATTGTTGGAAAGCGAACAAAATATGTGGTGTAAATAGTTGCGACAGGTATCATAATAAAATACTACATCGTCTCCAAAATGAATTCAAAAATGAAAATGATAAAACTAAATTAATACATGCTGAAGAAAATGTACAAGAAAAGGTGAACCTTACTACTTCACACAATCCATTATGCGCCAGACATTGTAAGAAAATATTATTAAAAGTAGCACCTATAGTTCTAAAAGGACAAAAAGAAGAAATTCATACATATGCGTTACTTGACGAAGCCTCATCTGTTAGTTTAATTCATAAGAAAATAGCAAATAAACTTGGATTATCTGGACCTTCTTCTGTGTTAAGAATTCAATGGACTAATAATGAAAATACACAAGAATTAATTTCTAAAGCTGTAAAATGTAAAATAAGAGGAGAAAAGTGTGATAAAGAACACAATTTATTCAATTTGAGAACTGTAGACAATTTAGATTTACCTACACAAACTGTCAATGTCAAACGGTTTGGTAAACAATGGGCTCACTTGCAGAATGAAAATATTGTTTCGTATGAAGATGCAAAACCATTAGTTCTTATTGGACAAGACCACTGGGAGCTCATCATAAGCAGACAAATAATTCAAGGTCCAAAGAATGCTCCAGCAGTGTCACGAACAAATTTAGGATGGATAGTACATGGAAGAATTGATAGAAAAAGTCAACAAGATGATAGAGTATTGTTTATAAAACATACAGAAAACGATTTATTGCATAAGTTAATGAAAGAAACATTCAGTACAGAAAATTTTGGAGTTGTATCACCAAGTAAGCAGAGACAATCAAAAGAGGACGAGAAAGCAGTTGAAATTATGAAACGAACATCCAGAAAAATAAATGATAGATGGGAAATAGGCCTTCTTTGGAAAGAAGAAAATGTCAATTTACCAGAAAGTAAAACAAATGCTTTCAGCAGATTGAGATGTATGGAAAGAAAAATGGATCGCGATTCCAATTTTGCTAAAAGATATTGTGAGAAAATTAAAGAATACGAAGATAAGAATTATGCAAGAAAATTAAGAATAGAAGAAAGTATCATAGAGCCTCCTCATTCTTGGTACCTTCCACATTTCGGCGTGATTAATCTAAACAAACCAGAGAAATTAAGATTTGTCTTTGATGCAGCAGCTAAAAGTAATGGTATTTCATTAAATGATACATTATTAAAAGGTCCTGATTTAATGACAACTCTAATCAGTACATTGTTTAATTTTCGGCAAAAAGAAATTGCTTTCGCTGCTGATATAAAAGAAATGTTTCATCAGGGGCTAATAAGAAAGGAAGATCAGGATGGACAAAGATTTTTATGGCGAGGAATGGACAGACAACGTGATCCCGATGTATATGTCATGCAAGCGATGATATTTGGTGCCGTGTCATCTCCCTATTGTGCACAATACGTGAAGAATATGAATGCAGAAGAATATGCGAAAATTTGGCCAAGAGCATATGAAGGGATAAGATATCATCATTATGTGGATGATTACTTAGACTCTACTAATACTGAGGAGAAAGCTATTGAATTAATCAAACAAGTATTGGAAATTCATAAAAATGGCGGATTTGAATTAAGAAATTGGATTTGTAACTCGGAAAAAGTAAAAGAAAGTATACCTGAACACTTACGTACAGAAGTAAAAAAGTTTGATGTAGATAAAACTTCAGAAACATGCATTGACAAATACTGGGACTTTACTGGAACTCAAAAGACGATGTTCTTCAGTTTTCAACTAACTTTCATCGCATAGATCAAGAATTAATCAATGGGAAGAAGCTTCCAACAAAACGAGAGGTTTTAAAAATCTTAATGTTTTTGTATGATCCTTTGGGTTTAATTATTCATTATACCATACAAGGAAGAATAATTGTTCAAGATGTGTGGAGGAGTAATTGTGAATGGGATGATATAATTGATGAATCATTAGGAAAAAAGTGGTTGAAGTGGTTAAAAAATATTCATGCAATTAAAAATTTGAAAATAGAACGACCTTATTGTAAAAATATTATACAAGCAAGAAATATTCAACTACATGTATTTTCAGATGCCAGCCAGCAGGCATTTGCAGCAGTTGCTTATATAAGAATAAAAACAAAGAACGAAGTAACGGTAAATCTTATAATGTCAAAAGCCCGTGTTACTCCTTTGAAAGGTCTTACAATTCCACGTGCTGAATTACAAGGGGCTGTACTAGCTAGTCGATTAGCTAAAATAATAATAAAAGAACACACTATTAAGTTTGAGTCAATAACCTTTTGGACAGATGCTCAAACTGTTTTAAAATGGTTAAAATCAGAAGCAAGACACCCTACTTTTATCGCACATAGAATTGGAGAAATTTTAGAAACAACAGACTGCCGACAGTGGAGATGGGTTCCCTCAAAGGAGAATGTAGCTGATGAAGCTACGCGGGATGATAAAGAACCAGATTTAACTTCCAATAGTAGATGGCTAAATGGACCAAGTTTTTTGAAGTTTGAAGAAAATTTTTGGCCAGATACGAAAGAAGAATTTGAAAATGAAAATAAGAAAAATGAAGAAATAGAAGCAATTTTGAATATACATGAACAAACATCGATTATTGATGTATCTCGCTTTTCTAGATACGAACGTCTATGGCGCTGTATGGCTTGGATATTTCGGAGCCTGAAAAAGTTTAAAAAATTACCAGTAAAACAAGTTACATTATCAGTTGAAGAATTGAATGAGGCTGAAAGAAAATTATTCAAAATTATTCAAATAGAAAGTTACCCCACAGAATACAATGATCTTGTTAAAGGTAAAGTAATAAAATTTAATTCTAAAATAATAAGTTTATCACCGTTCATGGAAGATGATTTAATAAGGATGAGAGGAAGAACTAATAGTTCTGAAGATTTATTAGCTGATACAAAAAAACCTATAATTTTGGATTCGGCTCATCCAATAACACAACTTTTAGTGGAGTATTACCATCGAAAATTCGGACATATCGGACAAGAAACTGTATTAAGCGAAGTACGAAAAAAAATTTGGATTCCAAAGGCAAGACGTTTGATTAAAAAGATAAAAATGAATTGTAATCATTGCAAAATAAAAAATTCTAAACCAAGGGCACCAGTGATGGGTGATTTACCGAAATGCAGACTTATAAGTCATGTAAAACCATTTACGTTTACGGGAATTGATTATTTTGGACCCTTAGAAGTAACTGTTGCACGAAAAAGACAAAAACGGTACGGAGTTTTATTTACATGTCTGACAATTAGAGCAGTACATATTGAAATTGCAACTGATCTGACAACAAATTCAACGATAAATTCAATTCGCCGATTTATAGCTAGAAGAGGAACTCCGAAAGAAATTTACAGTGATAATGGTACTAATTTACGTGGTGCATGTGCAGAATTAAAACAATCATTGAAAGAACTAAACCAAAGTCAAATTTCCGATATGATGACAATACAAGGAATAAAATGGAACTTTATTCCTCCATTAGCTCCACATATGGGGGGAAGCTGGGAAAGAATAGTGCAAAGTGTGAAGAAAGCTCTTATGACCATTCTTAAATGTAAAGCTCCTAAAGAAGAAGTGTTACATACATTACTTTGTGAAGCAGAAGATATAGTTAATTCTCGACCAATTACTCGTGTTTCAGAAGACCCAGAAGATTTCAATGCTTTAACACCAAATCATCTTCTGAAAGGAGTAGCTGCAGAAGTAGCACCAGGAATATTTACGAAATCAGATCAATATTTAAATTCATGGCGGACAGCACAAAATCTAGCAGACGAATTTTGGAGACGATGGATTGGAGAGTATCTACCATCATTAAATCAAAGAAGTAAATGGTTTAAAGATAATAAAAACGTTCAAGTTAATGACATGGTTCTACTATTAGAAGAAAATATGTTCAGGAACGAATGGAAGAAGGGAATCATTACAAAAGTATATACAGGAGAAGATAATCGAATTCGAGTGGTAGATGTAAAAACAATTAATGGTATTTACAGAAGACCGGTAGTGAAAATCTGCCATATTGGAACCTTAAATGGGGTTTGGCCTCCTGGAGCCAAAACCGGGGGAGAGAATGTCGCCGACTGAAAAGTAGGCATAGAATGTCGCCGACTGAAAAGTGGGCATATATATAAAAAAAAAAAGAATATAGAACAATTTTGTGTGTGAATTGAAACTGTCATATAAAAATAAATAAAAATATATTTAATACTGACTATCTTTAATAAATCGCATCGAGCCGGATCTATAATTATTGTATTTATAGGTAAATATAGTTAATTACCAACAATATCCTTGTATCCTCTTTTGTTTTTTCATTTGCCACAAATGCAACTTAATTTAATAAATATTCGATCCATTTCAATCAAATATTTAATTATTACCCCTAAAATTTGATATTATATTATCAAAATATTTCTAATTCAAAAAATTGTAATTTATTTATTAATTTTTATTTTATTGGGTTTTAGTAAGAAGAAAATGCTATAACATTCAAACACCAGACTAATGCCCGTATTCATAAACACTCGTAAAAATTTTAAACGGTTCGTTATAATTTTTATCCAATAAAAACAGTCGACATTGAAAGAAAAATCAAAATTTTATTTGTCAAGTTTGATTCTATTTGTCAAAAATTATAACGAACCGTTTTGAAACTTTACGAGTGTTTATGAATATGGGCATTAGTAAAATAATGTTTTAATCAGTGGTACCCGTTTATTATATTCATGTTTCTTGTAATGTTAAACTAGTTACTATTTCTAATTATAAATTCGAGACTCTCGAGTCGAGATCGAGAGAAAGTAAGGAAAAATATGACGAGACAAGATGCAGAGAAATCTCGTCCTCGAGACGAGACGAGAGTGGATTGTTTCTCGCCATATTTCGTTTCGCTGCAACACTAGGCAAGACGCTACGCTAGAGATGGAGATAGACAAATTAATTAGCGAAGTATTTGTTAGATCTCCATTATGGGATCAAACAAATAAAAACCATCACAACAGATATGTGCTGGATAAATTATGGGATGAAGTGGCGAGTAATTTAAACTCAACAAGTAAGTGGATATGTTTATTTATATTAATTATAGGTTACAGTACATTTTGTCAAAATTTATATGTCATTTACAATAGGATTGTGACACAAGTAAGTTTTAAATAAATCACGAATATTTTGTGCAACCAGGGTTGGTCTACCATTATTAGTTGTGGTATTTGATTGTTTTGGAATATTTAATGTATCTTGTAAATGATGTTCAATACCTTCCATGTCAATGATTGTGTTATGTAGGACACAAATAGCTTTAACAATATTGTCAGCAACATTTATATCAGTATCTATCGCTGCTCTTATCGTCGCTCTTATAGCTTTTATCGCAGCTTTAATATAAACACATCAAAGAAAGATAGATTTGCTTCGCTTTTATCGCTGCTCTTATCGTCGCTCTTATAGCTTTTATCGCAGCTCCAACATATTCACACCCTTAGGAATCAATATAGTATACCAAGTTTACCAATGTTTATTGAGATTTTTTTCTCGTTTTGGTATATAGAATTCATAGTCCAAAACCCTGCTGTTACGTCCTGTATATTATCACGGCATTTTACCTGTCGCTGGGTATGCGAATCTGTATTGTACACAAATATCGGTAATGAAATGACGACATATTCGTAACGTGTGGGCCTTTACCAGGCGTCACCACACGAGCCCTCATTACTGGCGTGGAGAGTGTACTGTTTTTATACACTTATTTTATAACATTTAGAACCGTGAACGATTCAGTTATAAATCATAAAAACATTTTTGAAATCTATGAATTTTTCAGAAGTAATATCGCAAGATCTCTGATTTTATCGATAAATTTTTATTTTGCGCGAATTTTTTTTGCTTAGCAACAAACACGAAAGCAAACTGCATGCTAAATCCCGACTCCGAAGGAGGAGGGGTTTTACCTAATGTCAGCTTGCTTGAGTGATTTTGCTTAAAAGCAAAAAAAATGAGTGCTTAAATATAAAAGTTTATCTGAGAAAATCTGAGAGGTCGTGTGGTATTTGGTGAGATAAATTCCAAAGACAACGCAAAATGAAACTTGACACATTAATTGTCACACTGACAATTATAAACAATAACAACTGTTTATTTATTTGGTAGCGGAAAATTATCGGGGTAATGGGGTTTTACCAGTATAATACTGTTCCCATTGCTTGAATTTTCAAGTGTTTTGCATCATGATTGGTTAAAAACTAGTCGTTGGAATTTATCATAATAATTTTTTTAATAAATAAATAAATATATCATCCCGGCATATTACCCATTTCTGGGTGTGCCAATTTGCTTTGTCACAGATATCGGTAAAGATGATATATTTATACCGTGCGGGCGTTTACCAGGCGTCACCTCACGGGCACTTATTGCAGACGTGGTTGTGGTTATACAATTTAATAATGTATAAAATTTAATTTATGTAATAGGCATTTGACACTCCATTTAATAACAAATACATGTAGGTATGTAAGTGAAAATACACTAATTCTAAATTCTAATAGTCGAAAGTTTTTATATTAATTGTTAATTTGAAATTATTTTGCCAAACATTGCCAATTAAATATACAGTATTAACCATAAAGATTAGCAACTTTTAAATATGTTTCCAATTGAGGAACTCTTATAGCAAAATAACCTTAGTCTATTTTTTTTTTTAAATTTGAGATAATGAATGGAACACAACTTTCTAGCTTTCTTACTTTTATAGATTTCTATAACTTAATTTGCCTCAGGATCATGTTCAAATATTAAAAAAATATTTACTGGATGTTAAGAGATAGAAAAATAAACATTGATGAGCAATTACAAAATAATTAGACATTTTTATAGAAAATATTTTGTAGAAACACTCAAACATTAAAATGTAATAACTTGTGACTAAAATACTTTTTGCGAAAATAGTTTTACATAACTGACAACTAATAATAAAAGAATATACATATCAATAATGATTTCTTTAATATCAACTTGTGAATTATTGAGTCACAATTCCTCTACATCAGAAGGAAGATCTATATCGGTTTCAGAACACATTCAGAACTCAATTTCAATTATGATACGCGTGCACTGACATAATTACAATATTTGGACTATGGTTATTTTTGCCATAGGTTCCACCAGTCCTAGAATTAATTGTGATTATCTAAGCTTGTTTCAAGTACATAATAAATGTTTTCTTTCTAATAATTGATTTTTATCGCTTTTAATATCATTATCTATTGAATAATAAACTCACGATTCACGATATCTTCAATAAATACTTGCAAATATATGTAACATCTTACAAGTTTCAAAAATCAGGAAATAATCATGATATTACGAACCCACTTGAAGTGGCGCCTATTGGATAGGCGTAAAATAAATAACAAAGATATATAATACATTAAAATGTTTTTCCCTGTTTCGGACTTAGAATGAGCTTCATTTTTAAACGATTTTTGGTGACATTTTGTTTATTAAAATTGCACAGAAAAAACAAACCATCTAAATTGTAGTCAAATTAATCAAATAAATCTGTGATTTTCAGCCTTCTAATATGTTTTCATTAAATTATCTAAGTTGATTTAGTTAAATTTTCTAAATTTGTAATAACAAATTATAGTAAAATTAAATACAAAATTAGATTAAATGACTACATTTAGTATTGAATTAAACATAAATAAAGAAATTAACTAAATATATATTTAAATTTTCTATTTACTTCCCTAATTCATCAGATAAATCATCGAAAATTATAGGACAAAAATAATGAAGCCAAAATATAGTAAAACGATTTTTTACAAAATGTTTATTATCTATTTCGGGTTAGTTAAAATGCTAAATTAAGATTTGTAAATTATACTAAATTATTAGACATATTGCCTAATAAAATAATATCTAATTGTAATTAGATAAAATTTCAAATCTTTTTTCTGTGTGGTGCCTGCATTTACACAAAATATCTGAGCAAAACACAAAATAATCACAGTCACCAACCTAACTATTCTACCAAAATATTAGATATGCGCCGGATATTCAGTCATTATTTGGTATTCGGCAAATTTTTGTTTATTCTTTTATAGCCGAATTATTCAATTATACATACCGAAAATGCGGGATTTTCTTGTTTATTTCTAGAATTAATAATTCATTCAAAATAAAAATATTTTGTCATATAGGTAGTTTTTATTTATTTAAAAATGATTATGACGAGTGGTCCAATAAGAGTGCAACATTTAAAAGTCCAGGTATTTTTTTAAAATCAAGTATGTTATGCTCTAATTATGTACGACGGGCGACGTCGAGTCTGGTAGAGCAATTACCCATGTTCAAACTTGAATGTTGAATATTAGGCCGAATATTTAGTTAAGTTCGGTGTTCGGTTGTTCAGCCAACATTGTATTCGGTGCATCACTATAAAATATCCTATAATGAAAATTATCAACTATTTTTATAAATAAACAATGTAAATGAAAGCCAAAATAGAGAAAATAGTATAAAACACTCGTTTCAGAAAGCTATTCAAGTACTCGGTTGCTCGTCCACTCGTGTCCACATTTCTAACTCGTGCTAGAATAGATTACCTTCTGTAATTGGGGTAAATAAATTCACTAGTATAGATGACATGCTAGATGCACTGCACTGGTTAAATGTTAAACAAAGAATTTATTACTTGACATTAGTATTTATTTATAAGATTATCAATAACTTATAACCTAGTTATTTAAATAAAGGATGCACATTTAAACATGAAATAATGAAATACAATTTAAGAAATAAGAACAATTTTAACATAAGATTCGCATCAAAAACTTGTACACAAAATTCATTGTATTATAACGGATTTAAAATTTACAACTCATTAAATGAAAGAGTTAAGCGTGTAAATAGCTTACCATTATTTAAAAAGAACTGTATTACACATGTGAAAAATTATATATAGATCATGTTTTAGTTAAGTTATTCTCTGATACTGTATACTCGCCGTCAAATGATTATGGACTGATGTTCAACTTTTATCCCTTTCCGCACTCTGTCCCTTGCCCAGCGGTGTTGCCGCTTGTAACTTGACATGACCAGGAATGAACGCAAATGTCATATAATACATTTAAAACTAATTAAAATTTTTAATACATCATAAATGAAGAAAATATTATAACAAATATGTAAGGTAAGACAGTAATACGTAATATAAAATATAAAAATTGTCTCTGTAGAAAATTTATATTTATATTTTGACCTAAGTTTCCACACATCAAGCTAAGGTCGCGTTTGCTTTAAAATACGATAACCGGTAATCTAAATAAAAGGTAAGAATAATTGACTATTAGGTGAACACAACATGCTTCTGAAGTCAAATCCAAAGTTTTCTTGTTATTTAATAAATTATAATTTTTTTCAGGATGTAAAGCCAATTTTTTGAAAAAATTGTGTACCTTGGCAATAATTGTTTTTGCCTGCCCATTTAAATCTTGTTTTCCTAAACGTTTTTTATAAGAACCAAGACTATTTAATTCATGAGTTTCACTCATTTTCTTTTCAAAAGTCTAAATATAATGCAATTTATAGGATTGGGACAGGACAGGATTAAGGTATTTTCGGGCCTGAGACGCTAACAATTTTCGGGCACCTAGAATAAAAAATAAGACCCCAAAAATCTAATTTATTTCATAAATTAAACAGAAAAATAATTACAACAGAAATAAACTCATAAAGTAAATAAAATACAACTCTAAAAAAATAAAAAAAACTCGGCAAAATGGTGTTGTAGCCGGGCCCCAAGCAGGCCCGGGCCCTGAGGCGCGCGCCTCATGCGCCTCATGGTTAATCCGGCACTGGATTGGAAATAAAAAGCGCACGCAACGCAAGTACTAACGAAAATGTCAGAATATAAAATGAGATTGACAGATTACAGATATTTCTATAGGTAGACATTTACAAAATTTGGCATCAGTGTAGAAATCTCCAGTCCATAATTATATGACGGCAAGTATAGTAACTATTTATGTTAAATAAAGATTTATTATTATTATTATTATTATTATTATTATTATTATTATTATTATTATTATTTAATATTTAATATACATATGTTTAAAAAATACAATTTTTGTCTTTTTATAGTGGCACCCTCCTATCCAAATTCATGGGTGCGCCACTGATCGCCCTGATTAACACACTTGATAGTTAAATAACTGTTTCCCTTAATTTCGGAATTGCTGAGAGTGAAGTCCGAGAAATCGACGTATACATGTCGTCCAAAACCAATGCTAGATGTCAATAGAAAGTTGCGCATTCTGGAAGAATATGCCCATCTTTATTTAAGTTCATAATTTTGTTGTTCATGAAACAACTAATTATTATGCCCATAACTCATAGACACTTGTAAAGTTCAAAACGGCTCGTTAAAATTTTTGACAAATAGAATCAAACTTGACAATTTACATTTCGATTTTTCTTTCAATGTCGAATGTTTTTATGGGGTATAAATAGGCTATTCCACGACATTTTTTAAAATTTTTTTTCTTGAAAATATAAGACTGCATGTGAAAGTTCGAGTTAAAAATAAGCGAGATATTAAGGTACGAATTTTACGTGTGATTTGTAACGTAGGTAATGTGGATATACCAGAAGTAAACAAACAGTGGTTCACAAGCCACGAAAAAATGTTAAACAAATTACAAAATAATGTATATTTAAATTGTAATATTTATAATTCGTTATTAGGGACATAAAATAAATTATTATATTTAATTTATTTCATTTTTTTCTCATTTTATAAAAGCAAAGAAAGTAGAACGTCACCCGAACAGGAACCGAACAGATCCGACACACCCGAAGAAGTATAATCTTAGTTAGGGCGGGGCTTCTCAAAGTCGGAGTTCATACTTGGATCCTATTTGCTCAAACACTCGTGCACATGTCCTAAATCATCAAAAGCAAAACTCCCCATGTTTCCTAGAAGGAATAATTTATAACAAAAGAAATATAATTTTCCTTATCCTTTAACTATTATCATTCATATTTTCAATAAACTTTTACTATTTTTGATTACGGTAGAATAGCCTATTATGACGGACCGTTTAAAATTTTACGAGCGTTTATGAATATGGGCATAAGTATTACAAATCTAAGTAAATGCATTTTTTATTATAAAAAATCTGATGTGGCCAGCCCATAACCTCCTGCTGGGTATTTAACCACGCAGTATAAAGAAAGCAGCCATTATGTTCAAATATTTTTGCATTCACACATAATTTTTATTTTACATTTAACAAATATATCATACACAAAATTTCACAAATATTGACAAAAATAATAGAAACACTTAACAAACATCAAAATAGTACTTGCATCTTGACACAAAGTCTTTTCAAACCCGTATTCTGGAAGCCAATGAAGCAAATCAATAGTAATTCTAATATATTTATGTACGATTGAAAATATATTATTTTTACTAACCTTAATTTTATTAGATTCAAATACATATATTATTAATACATTCTCCTTAACACGGTTTCACTATTAATTTTAATGTAATTGCAACCTGACAGTGACATTTGTTTAAATATGTCAAAATTGTTATTAAAATATTGTTTTTGTTTGAGGCATAGGCAAAATGATATATGAAAATAAATTATATTATTAATTTATATTTAAAGTTATTTATTTATTTATTTATTTATTTAGAATTCACTCAACAGGAAATTAATCCCAATTACAGAGGAATTATAACAAATAATAATTAAACATACTTGATATCGAACGAGAGACAAAAAATAATACATAAATACATCAATACATGTACACAAATACAAATATCTAAATTCTAGTTTCGTAAGAAATATTGAATTAGAGTTTTCTTAAATTTGGAAAGTGAATCACAAAATATATCTATATTATTTAATTTTTCTTGAATATCGTTAAAGTTTATACATAGCTGTCTAACAGGAGATTGTAGTTCATAGTTTGTCCTAGGTGTAGTATAACAAAATACGGATTTGTTTCTGGAACGGGTTAGTCGAAAGTTTAAGCAGGTCAGTACAGTGTTATCATCGATTATATGGTTTATAATTTTATACAAAAAAATACATGAAGACATAGTCCTTCTGTTTTCTAAAGAAATTATCTGAAGTTCATATAACGCATTGTCATAATCAAAATTGTAGGGTGGATAAAACCCATAACACTTAAAAAAACAATACCGAATAATTTTTTTTTGAATGGATTCTAGGGCAACAATGTATTTTTTGTAAATGGGATTCCAAATCAGTGAACAATATTCTAACTTGGATCGCACATATGCATAATATAATGATATTATAGCAGTGATGCACTGAAATGGTCGTGTGTTTCTAATAACAAATCCAAGTATACGATGTGAAGAACTAATTAACTGATTAATATGAGGATGAAATGAACACTTGTTATCAAAAATGACACCCAAGTCAGTGATTTGCGATACTCTTTGTAACGTTACATTATCCATATTATATTCATACTGAATTGGACATTGTTTAACACTGTACGTCATGATTTTACATTTATTATAATTAAATAATAGTTTGGAGTTAAAAGACCAATTTAGAATGCTGTTAATGTCCGATTGAAGATTTAAGCAATCATCATATTTATCAACAATTTTATATAGTTTTATATCATCAGCATATAATAGTATGTGGGAATTAGGGACTACTTCGGTAACATCATTTATAAATAGCAAAAATAACAGTGGCCCTAAATTTGACCCCTGTGGTACCCCAGATGTGGCTAAGAATGCATCTGACTTATAATTATTATAATGTACTGATAATTGACGATTATCGAGATAGGAAGCTATAAACTGAACAATATCATTTGAGAAATTGAAATTAGTTCTTAATTTGTGTAATAAAACATTATGATTTATTTTATCGAACGCTTTTGCAAAATCCGTATATATGACATCAATCTGATTGTGATCTCGAAGAGAATTTAAAGTAAAATCTGTAAAGTTTATTAAATTTGTGGTAGTGGATCGGCCACTAATAAAACCGTGTTGATGATCTGAAATGTACTTGTTTACATCGGCGTACATGAACTTATAAATAATTTTTTCAAATACTTTTGCAATGTTCGACAAAATGGCAATTGGTCGGTAATTCGAAATATCTGAAACATCACCTGCTTTGAAAACTGGACAAATTCTAGTAACTTTCAGTCTGGAGGGAAATGTATTCTGTGACAATGCCAAATTAAATAAGATAAAAAATGGTTCAACTAGTATATCTGAACATGCTTTTAAAATATATGCTGGTATGTTATCAGGACCAACAGAACGTGAGGATTTTAATTCCTGGATGGCATTAAGTATGTCTCTTTTAGATATGCTAGTTAAAGAAAATGATTCGCGTAAATTAAATTCATCATTTTTTAATAAATCCGTATTGTTGTCTATCTCATATACACTTGAAAAAAATTTCGAAAAAGCATTTACAATTTTAGGAGTTGTATCAAAAGATTCATCGTTTAAATGCATCATTCCAGGAATACGTGACTTACGTTGTTTTGTATTTATAAATTTCCAAAATTCTTTTGGATTTACGCACACATTCGACTGGATATCAGCTAAATATTTCTTATGAGATAGTGAAACAGATTTTTTAATGTCAGCTCTGATTTTTGTAAATTTATTGTAATAAAAAATCTGATTTGTTTTTTTGTACATTTTATGAAAATAGTCTTTGGTTTTAATGTCAGATATTATCTCTTTTGTGAACCATGGTGGATATGAGGATTTATTATTCTTAGTAAAAGGGACACACTCAAATAATATTTTATTAAAAATTTCATAAAATTTTTCGAAAGCATCATCAACTTTTCTGTTATTTAGAATATCCCAATCAATTTTTGATAATTCTTGATACAGTTTAGTAAAATCCGCTTTACGAAAATTAAATGTCTGATTTTCATTAAATGTACAGTTTTTCTGATGGGATGAACACATAGAGTCAAGAGGGAAAGTTACCGTTAACACTGGATGGTACTTATCTTCGGGAACAAAGGTATCATCAGAACGTGATACAGTTATAGTACTAATATTTGACACTACTACATCAAGTATTCGATTATCGCAATTTAAAACTCGATTTAATTGATCTGCATTAAGGAAATTGCAAAAGTGTTCGAATCTAGAAATGATATTGTTGAAATAGCCATTTTCATGAAAATTATATAGGTTTGGTATATTTAAGTCTCCTAATATGATGAAATTACTGTTTTGCAAAAACAAACATGACTCAAGACATTCGTACAACAGTTCATACTGCAGTAACGAGACAGGTGGCGGGCAATATGTAGCTACTATATAAAAACAAAAATGAAATACTTGAATACGTACACAGATAATATCCGATAAGCATTGATTGTCAATTTTTAGATCAATTAAAGAAGAATTATATTTGTGGTGAACAGCACACAAAACACCTCCGCCTCTGGATTTGTTAGTTATAGAATAGTATCGATCTTTTCTATATATTGTAAAATTATCACTGATAATTTCGGAATTATATACTGATTCAGTAAGCCAGGTTTCAGAACAAACAATTATGTCAAAATCAGACAGTAAAGCATTAGTACAAAATTGATCTAATTTGGTATTTAAACCCCTAGTGTTTTGATAATATATATTCATTTTAAATTCAAGAAAACAATGGTATTATTAAGATTAAGATTATGAATAATAAATATGTATATGAAATATAATAAAAATATTTCTTACGATTGAAGCAAACAAACTAAATATGAACAATATACAAAATACGAAGTTGAAGGTCAGTTAAAATATTATAAATCAAAAAGTTTAACGACCTCAACAAGAAACAAACCAAGTTTTACAAGTAAATACATCCAATGTATATATACGAAAAAATATAAATTTAAAAATTTTGCACTGCTCCATTATAAAATGATTTATAGATCGTCTAAATTGTCATTAAAGTTAATTTTCTTTATAGAATTGTTTATTTTGGCAAAAATATTTCCATCTACAGTCCAAACATTTTTGTACCCAAATTTATCGGACACTACTTTTAAGAAATTTAATCTTTTTTTTGTTAAATCTTCTTTAATGGATACGTTAGTATTTTTTAGTTTGGATCGCAATTTAATAACTGTATTGCGGACACGATAGCTGGTGAACTTAATGATGATGGGACGCGGACGGTTATGGTTGGTGGATTGGGTGTTAGTATTTATTCTGCCGACACGATGACAGCGATCGATGGAGTCTGATGAGATGTTCACGTGCAATTTAGAGTTATTTACTAAATGTTATTATCGTAGAATTGAAGATTGTACCATTATATTTCATTATTATTAGTAAAAGTTGCTGAAAAATTATATTCAACGAATTTTTTTCAAGAAAAACTGTTAAAAACTTGTACAAGTGATACTTCCGGTTATCCGATATACACTGAAAACTAATCAGCTCTTCCCATATTAGTGTAGAATGGATATACAAAATTTCAAAATTTTCTGATTGATAGTATTTGAGTAATCGTGTCCACCAGATCCACACACACATACACACACACATACATACCCACAGACATCATTGTAAAAATGTTAAAATCGGGTTCTGGGGACATCAAAACGTGCTTATTCACTAAAATCTCTATATATGATTTTTAGCACGATCCCTATACCTCCCTTACCTAGGGTAGCGGGAGGTAAAAAATTGTTGTAATATGTGCCGAAACTTATAGGACTTACGTTATTTATTTATAAAAACAGACCTTCGACTTCTTTGTATTCTATTCTTTACAGTCTAGTATCTAGTAGTCCAGTATATTTAATTAACAATTAACAATATTCCTAATTATCTAAGACCATTCTAACGATTAAATTACTATGTACGTCAATATCATTTATTCCATCTTTTTTGCATCCGAGTAGCCTTTGCAAATACTTTGTTATTGACAGAAGACGAACGATTTATTTTTCCCAGGTGTTTATGACGTCACTGTTTGGAATTGGAAGAATTTGTTTCCTATTGTATTCAAAGCGCAGCCTACTATTAACAACCAGATGCTGATGCCGAAGATCATGAATTATTGTCACGGTTATTTTACAGACAAAGAAGCAGCATTAAAATGTGTGTTAAAAATTGTATACAGAGCTTAGAGAAGTAGTGCAAATGTTGGAGAATGCTTTTGGTGAGGAAAGTTAACCGGGCGTCCTAGTACATCAAACCACCATACTTTTAATTAAAGTAAAAACACTAACAAAAAATCTAATGTGGCCAACACAAAACCTCCCGCTATTTAATTTTTATTAATTTAAATACATACTTACGCTGCAAACTGTTCCATTGCATAAAACTATTGCTTAATTTACTATTTTCTTTTTAAAATGTCACTATTATTAATTTGAAGTGATTAGTTTTTTGACAGTGACATTTACCTATCAGTTACATTCATTTGAAATATGACCTGTGTAACAAAGGAATTGTATTTATCTTAGGCTTCGGGATTTATAAAAAAATATCTGATGTGGCCAACACATAGCCCCCGGTTGTGTAGTTTGAGGATATCTTGCCTTAATTTTTTCATATTTTCTCTATTTGTTTGTTACCTTCCGTCATCTTTAGGTAAGGAAGGTATTATCTTTGGTCAAAAAAAATCGTTGGTGAGTTTATAATGAATAAGCACGTTTTAGGGTCCCTAGAATACGAATTTACTATTTTTAAGATGATGTCTGTCTGTATGTGAGTGTGTGTGTGTGTGTGTGTGTGTGTCCGTGTGTGACAAATTTGTCTCCGACGATAACTCCAATACTGCAATTCTAAAAATTATAATTCTATGGTATTCCTCTTCTTATGAAGAGCTGATTAGATTTTGGTTATAATTGATCCACCGGAAATACCCTTATTTGAAGTTTTTAACAGTTTTTCTTGAAAAAACGCAGTTAAATATCATTTTTCGACATTTTGTGATTATCAATATGAAAGAATATCTTATTCTCTATACGGTTTGATTACACATTTTCCTTCATATTCAATAGATATAGAGAAATTAAGGGAGATTAACTTTCAAAAATTAGTCAGCTTTGTTAAAATTATGGAAATAGCAGATATATTCAAAACAATTTAATTGACACATGTCAGTGTCAAATGCAAAACCTAAGTTGAAAGTATAGCGTCAGAAAGTTATATGTGAATGTGATAGTGTCACTCGCAAGTGATTTGCAGTTGCAGCCTCGCCTCAAGATTGGAATTTTCAATGCCGGAAGTACGAGAAAGACCAAAGAGAGATGGAAGGACTGTGTAGCAGAAGATTTGAGAGAGGAAGAATTTTGTGAAGAAAATGCGTTGGACAGGAATGAGTAAAAGAGAAGAGTAAGAAACAGCGACCCCTAATAAAATAGGGAAAGGAACTTTCGGTATAGAATTTGTAAAAAATAGTGTGTTCGTGTTACAATTTTATAGGAAATACATAATCTTCTTCAAGGAACTTTTGGTATGGGATATGTACAAAATACATCGAATTGACGGAAGGTTTTGTGCTGGCCACAACAGATTTTTTTTCTTTTCTTTAAATAGTATATCTTGCCTTAAAGCTATAATATTTTCTCTGTGTTTTTCTTTTTCTTTGTAACCAATATCTTGCCTTAATCTCTTCATATTTTCTCTATTTGCCTCGCTCCCATTTTCTTTGTAACCAATATCTTGCCTTAATTTCTTCATATTTTGTCTATTTATCTCGTTCTCTTTTTCTTTACATTCTGTGTTGTGTCTTAATATCTTCATGTTTTCTTTATTTTTCTCTGTCTGTTTTTTCAAATATTCTTAATTTTCTCTTAATATTTTCATATTATCTCTATTTTTAGTTTTTCATTTCTCTTACAAATTTTAGAAGCTTTGTTTTTTTTATTGACAGATTTTCTTTTTGTTTTCATCGTAAGTTGTGTTTCTATAATTAATAAGAATAATAACATAGGTAATGGAATAATCTTTAATGAATAATAGCAATACATACTTACTTGTAATCGCAAATTATAATAATTGAGGGATTTTTTTAATAAATCTGATATTTTAATATAATTAATGACTGTAGGTAGTTAGTATCTCTATTTCAAATAATTACTTTGAATTATTTATTTATTCGAATTCGTACAAAATGTGACATACCTACACTTTAGTCAAATTTTACCTGAACTAGGCTCCGGGATTTATAAAATAGATTATATTATACTATAAAATATACTGAAAAAGTATTAATGTGAATAAGCCTGTAATGTATACCTGTAGAAAATTCAATAATCTTTAGTTTTTAATGACATAACATGCGAAAAAATCTGTTGTGGCCAGCACAAGACCTCTCGCCATTTCCATATTAGGCTATATAAGTATTGTACTGCGCTTCGCTTTCGAACCGTCGTTTTATAACAAAATATTACAGAACTTTACTCAAATATTGATTTTTATTGTATTTAACATGTCTTCTGCACACATATAATTCTAATTATATCTATTTTTCATTGTATGAGGAAGTTTCTAAATGTTAGAGATTCTTCCAATTCATTAACCAGATTGGCGGTATTTCAGATGGATATATACTTTTTACCACATTTTACCTATAATTTCAAATATTTAATTAATAAAACAATAAGAAAAATTAAATATACTTCCCAGAAAAAGCTATCAGAATGTCACTAAAACTGTTGATATTTGACAATGACATGTGTCATTTACAAACTATGTTATAAACATTGGAATTTGTGAACTGGTTTCCTTAGTGCCTTAGCCTCTGCGATTAGTTTACTCTATAAATTTTAGTGTCTTTATCTCTAAATCTATACAAGGTATAATATTTTTTTTAAGTGTATTACATGGAGAATTTTATGTTCTTCAATATTTAATAAAAAAAAAAACTCCCAAAAAATTATATTTAGAAGAATTTTTCTAAGAAACTACTACTTCCGGTTGTTCAATTGTTACCAAAATCTTTTCAGCTCTTACCAGGAATGTCAGATTGAGGAAACTGCAGTTAAATATTTTTTAAGTCTTATAGTTTTTGAGGAATCGTGTCTACAACATCCACACACACACACACACAGACATCATTTTAAAAATGTTATAATCGGATTCTAGGGACCATAAATCGTACTTATTCAATAAAATTTGGATATGCGAATTTCAGCATGAATCCAATACCCCTCTTAGCGAGAGGTAAAAATGACATTTAATGGTATTTTTCGAAGAAAAACTATTATGAGCTTCAAGTAAAATGCCATTTCCGGTTATCCGATTTACACGAAAATCTAGTGGTCTGTTTTCATATTAGAATAAGGTAATAATAATAATAATAATAATAATACGTTTATTTGTTTAGAGTATAACTCTGTACAAATCGATTGGTAACAAAAGAATAATAATTATATAAACATACATGAAGGTGTAAATTATAATAATTCATACATTGCAAATGCCCTAATTTTTAGGGCGCTTATGACATAATGAAATACTTCGAAATCTTCTCCTTGGTCCATACATACACACACGCACACGCACACGCACACACACATACATACATACATACATACATACATACGTATAGACATCATGAAAATGTTAAAATTGGATTCTAGGGACCTTAAAACGTGGTCATTTACTAAAATATATATATTATATCAATAGGCCATCCAGCGAATCAAGCGGTTTACGTCATCGTTTAGGGATTTTTGAAATTTTCTTTATTTTTTTAAATATATTTTATTAACGGTATTTTATTGTTTTTTTTTATTATTATCATGTATTTGACACCTTTAATAGAAATAATTATATTTGGATATATTATTATTAAGTAAAATTTTGTAAATTTTTGCAAAATGACTTTTGATTATATTTTTTTAATATTGGTAATTCTGAACATGTATATTACTAAATATTATATGTCTATATTATACTTTTCAACGTGTATTGTGATTTCATTTTGTTTTTGGTTTATTTGTTCACTGTCAAAATGTCAAATGCTCTGTCATGTCAAATTCAAGAGTTTGTAGTTAATTTATTGACTTATTTTGAAAATGAAAAATAGATTGGTGGGTTTTTACTTTCACTGAAATCTAATATTTGGTTCTATTTGTTAGTAATAATTTGAAAATTAAATCTATATATACAGCGTGTGGCAAACGCTATACGCAATGTATAGAAACAGTGAGAAATTGTATGTAGTGTTGCCACAAGACCAAGACCAGTCTTGGTCTTGGTCTCGTCTCGTCTTGGTCTTGTCGAGACGAGACCATCATTTGGTCTCGACTAGAAAAGTCGAGACGAGACGAGACTAGCATCAAGTCTTGTCGAGAAAGTCTTGAGTCTCGACAAGACTCTCGACTTCAGATCAAAGTTATTTTTTAAACATATACCTATTCTAAAAGTGCTTCAAAAACTGAGAGTATTGCTGTAAATACTGATTGAAAATTCGAATAAATAAGAGAGATATTAATTTTTCAAATTTTGTAATTTTCTACTTTCATAATTGTGTCCCAGAAACATTAATTTATGTAAATATGATGTATTCCTTATTCATCTAAATAATCCAAATATAAGTTTTAAATGAATTTAAATTACAATGTAAGTGGGATAAAATGAAAGAAGTATCAATTTAGAATTCTTATGTTATTTTAATGCACCAATATTTTTTATTAAATTAAGATCAACCTTTATTTTATACTACACATGTTGATTTTAATTTAATTTTTGTTTAATTCTCAATTAATATATTGGTACAACTGGGTATATGAAATACTGACTACATCTTCAAAAATATTTCCAATTCAAATAGCACACAAAATTTACATCTGTGGTGCATTCTGCAAGTTAGCAATGTACTTCAGTTTTATTTATTAAATAATATATTATAACAAAAGTAACGTTCCCTTCAAATATACATTATTTTTCTTTTATTTTTAAAGAATCTATTGTGATTCTTAGAATTTTACGAAAATGCACACAAAGATTTTACGATCTTAGGGAACTTCCCGTTTTAAAATAACCATATTCTACATTTTCAACGGATGTACTTCTTATTCACCTAAATAATTCTTCCATTGAAACATATGAATACATATCGCATGTAGAAATAAGAATATATTAATTGCAAATAATGTAAACTATTAATACTAACAAATCAGTTACATAATTATTTTGTAAAGAAACAGTAAAAATATAAAAAAAAACGAAGATTTAATTCTTCTCAAACTTTGTATCCATAATTTATGTAAAAATACTTTTCCAACCAATGAAAATAAAACATTTTCTAGTGTTATCATTAAAAACTAATAAAAAAATCATAATATATCATTTAGTAAAAAAAATTGGAAAATATGTGCTTTAAAAGATAAAAGTTTATGTATCTTTTATGTGATGTATAATGAAAGTAAAACTTTATCTCAACAAAGTTAAATGTAAGGGACATTGTTAAAATATGTAGTTACAGGTATAACAATTTGGGAAAATTGGTATCAGATGTTCTAAGAAACTGGTATTAAGTATTTCTCGTAAGAACACATGCAAAATGCAAGTATACTCGCCCGGTGCCCATGAGCGTATACAGGCGGGTCAGGGAGGGGCGCTCGCGCCCCCTGAGAAAATTAAAATACATTGTATAAATTCATTCATATGAAAAAATTGAAAACAATAATCAACGTTTACTTAAAGCCTTAAAGAAAATAGAAATATAAAAGTCGTAATGTACAAGCCCTTCTTTAACAAGTTTCTTAAAACTTTGTATGCACAAATGTGTAAAACAAACTGTTTTTCCAATTCCCTAATACAATATAATTTTTAAAAAATGGGTAAAAAATAACACAACATTTCTTTTCTTGTAAAAATCCAATAATGGAACAATAAATTTTACAATGGCCTATGCTTTAAATGCTGCATATTACCAGACAATAACAACCACTTTTAGACATCTGCTAGTAATAAAAGTAGGTAGGTTTGTCCAACCCAAATCCAAATATTACAGAATACAATACCTTGTCAATCTAACAATTTTGCATCCTAAAAATATAAAACCATGTAATAAAGAAAAGTATAAACTGATGATACAAGAATTAAATGAAACATAACATAGACAATTTTTATGAGGAATCACTATTATGGTTTCATAAGTGGAAAGAGGAACCTCTTGAGAAAGAAATACCATATGAAGAATTATTAGATATCTCCAAAAAATTCTATCCATTTTTACTACATGGCTTGATTTTATTTTTAACTCTACCTTCTACAACATGTAAAAGAAGTTTTAGTAGGTACATAAAAAATCTGTTGTGGCTAGCACAAGACCTTCCGTCAATTTGATGTATTTTGTACCAATCCCACATCAAAAGTTCCCTAGAAAAGATTCTATATATTCAATAAAATTATAACACGAACATATACTATTTTTTTACAAATTCCATACCGAACGTTATTTGGAAAAAAATCTATATATCCAATACAATTATAACACGAACAATCATTATGTATATTGTACTTGACACATCTGTCAAATACAATTTTTTGAATATATCAGCTGTTTCTATGATTATAGTAAAGCTGACTGATTTTGGAAAGTTAATCTATTTATAATTCGTTAAACCGTACAACTGTTATTGTTAAAGTTTCTAAGTTACTAATTTTTTTTTACTAATTTTATAAATTTTAGCACGTTTATTATAATTTATTTGTTTTTCAAATAAGTGTTTTTTTTTTTGTTCGAGAATTGTGTTTATGTAACTACCTACAGTTTTTATTGAATATACCATTATTATTCTAAATACGTTTTTGGAATAAGTGTATTTTTTTGGCAAATAAATAACATATAAATATATGACTAACTATAATTTTCTTCGCCAAAATTTTGATATAAAGCAGAAGTTCTCAACCTGTGGTACGCGTACTAGGGGATGTTTATTAATAAGAAACAACACTTGGTATGTATATATATTTTCATATTAATTATTTCAAGAGCTTAAGTATCAAGTTGATGATATTTACAGAAAAAATAATAAATATCTGAAATATTATTTGGAATTTTTGAATCGCGATTGTACTGCTGTTCTTAGAATTTTATGTACTATTAGATGGGATTATATAAAAAAATGTTAATGGAAGCAAAGTCGAGAGTCTTGTCGAGACTCGAGACGAGACGAGACTGACATCAAGTCTCGTCTCGACAAGACCAAGACGAGACCACTCTAGTCGAGACCAAGTCAAGACCAAGACAAGACCGGCCCCAAGTCTCGTCTCGTCTCGACTTCTGGCAACACTAATTGTATGGGATGCAGTATTCTGTATTTTTTTAAGGATCTCACATAATACTAGATAGTTTGTTGCATATACTATAAGAATGAAGTATTTACAACGGCGTAAGCAGTATCGTTCAGAACATTTTAAATAAAATTGATTTCGCTGGAAAAATATTATACCAGACTTGTTTTTAAGGAAAATTTGGGTTTATGAAGGCAACCCACAAATTTTAATCCGTTTTACATGCTCATGTAAACTTTTTAACATATGACGTCATTGTTTCTAGTGATATTGTATTTAAGACGTAAACCGCTTGATTCGCTGGATGGCCTATATGTGATTTTAAGCGCGAGGCCTATACTTCCCTTACCAAGGGTAGCGGGTGGTAAAAATGGTAAAATCGGATTATCTGTAAAACGTGGTTTTATATTGTAAGTAAAAATATTACAGATTTTTACAAATCATTAAGAAATGAATACCACGAAATACATCATCTGTATCTTCAAAGAAGGAAAGCGTTACGAATAAACTTCTTCACAAATAATTGCTGTTTACCTGTTTGTCATTAATTTATTGAGTAAAGTTCTTTTAAATTATCGCTACCATAAGAAATAATTTATGTAAATTGATATAAATAATTGTGTCATTAATTAATACTTATATACCTTTGCTCTAGTTTATTGAAATATATTAATATTCACTTATAAAATCTATCAATCTTTTATTTATTGTTGTGTAAGGCTAAGGCAGCTCTGTTCATAGACCGATCTCAGTACATTACAACGGCTGTTTCACAACTTTGAGTACATATTTTACGTCATATAGTACTGACCAAAATGAAGAACATAAAATTCTACATCGGATACACTTAAAATTTTTATTATATCTTGTATAGATTTAGAGATAAAGGCACTGTAGTATATAGAATATAGTACATCGCAGAGGCTAAGGCACTAAGGAAACCAGTTAACAAATTCAAATGTTTATAACATAGTTTGTAACTGACATATGTCAGGGTCAAAAATCAACAGTTTTAGTGACATTCTGAAAGCTTTTTCTGGGAAGAACATTTAATCTTTTTTATTGTTTTATTAATTAAATATTTAAAATTGTAGGTAAAATGCATTATCCATCAGAAATACCGCCAATCTTGTTAATGAATTGGGAGAATCTCTGACATTTAGTAACTTCTTCATACAATGAAAAATAGATATAATTAGAATTGTATGTGTGCAGAAGACATGTTAAATACAATAAAAACGAAGTGTAATACAATACTTATACCGTATTTTTTAACGTGAAATATTGGGTTTATCATATCCATGGTTACGACTTGATATTTGATTGACAGCAATGTATTTGCCCATTCCATTTAAAATGAAACATAGGGAACGCATCTGACAGAATTATTATATTTTTTAAATATTGTAAGAAATTTAGCGGAGTCAGAAAACCACTCGAGAGCACTAAACATATTTCGGGCACAAGGTGCACACAGTATTTTTTCTACATCTAAATTTAATTTTTAGAAAATAGGTATAATTATTTAAACAAAATTAACCTCTAATGACATCTTGTCAATGTGACAGATAACCGTTGAATTTTCCTATAAGTTATGATTTGACATTTCATTGGCAGCAATGTATTTGTCTGTCTCATTTAAAATGACACATAGGGAATAAATTTGACAGAAGTATTATATTTAAATATTGTAAGAAATTTAGCCGAGTCAGAAAACCACTCGGGCACAAGGTGCACACTATATTTTTTCTACAACTAATTTTAATTTAGAATGCAGGTATAATTATTTAAACAAAATTAACCTCTATTGACGTCTTATCAAATGTCAAATTCGTTCCCTATGTTTCATTTTAAATGGAACGGACAAATACATTGATGTCAATCAAATGTTAAGTCGTAACCATGGATATGACAAACCCAATGTTTCATGTTAAAAAATACTCACGGTATAGCCTAATATGAAAATGGCGAGAGGTCTTGTGCTGGCTACAACAGTTTTTTTTTTTTTTGTTCTGCATTGACTGGACTATTATTTGAAATAATTGATGTTGGTTTTGATAGCGTACGTTGGCATGACAATGTTTACATTAAATTTTATATCGACCGGATATCGATCATGTCACTATTTTGTCAGTTGGTAGTCAGTTTTCTCTGCGTGGTATTTGTGACTTGTGCTACAGTGCAATACAACATAAAATGGAAATGGCGAGAGGTCTTGTGCTGCCCACAACAGATTTTTTTAGATGTGTTTAATTCAGAAAAAAATACAAATTTTAATACTAAGATACGAAAAAAACATAATTTTACTGTACTCGTATGGCATTTAAGTACTCGTTATTCGCTATCGCTCGGACTTAAACTTGCCATACTCGTCTGGCAAACTTTCACTTTTCTTAACTTTATATTTTTTAAATATCATTTTCAGTGTAAGATAAATATTTCACTCATTTTATTCTTTCATTTTTTACCTCCCGCTACCCTTGGTAAGGGAGGTATAGGGATCGTGCTAAAAATCATATATCGAAATTTTAGTAAATGACCACGTTTTAAGGTCCCTAGAATCCAATTTTAACATTTTCACGATGATGTCTATATGTGTGTATGTGTGTGTGTATGTGTGTGTCTATGTGTGTGTGTATGTGTAGGATTTTGTCTTCAATCTAACTCAAATACTATCATTCAGAAAATTCTGAAACCTTGTATTTCCATCCCATTCTAATATGAAAAGAAGCCATTAGATTTTGGTGTAAATTGGACAAACGGAAATGGCACTTTACTTGAAGCTCATAATGGTTTTTCTTTAAAAAATACCATTAAATGACATTTTTTCGCATTTTATGTCATTGGAAAATGATAGATTATTGAATTTTATACAGGTATACATTAATACTTTTTCTATATATTTTACAGATAAATTTAAAAATAATTTTTTTTATTAGTCGCGAAGCCTAAGATAAACACAATAATTCCTTTGCTACACAGTTCATATTTCAAATGAATATAACTGACAGTAAATGTCACTGTCAGAAAACTAATCATTTCAAATTAATAATAGTGACATTTTAAAAAGAAAATAGTAAATAAAGCAATAGTTATATGCAATGGAACAGTCTGCAGCATTAGTAAATCCGTAGGTATGTATTTTAATTAATAAAAATTAAATTGCGGGAGGTTTTGTGTTGGCCACATCAGATTTTTTCATAAATTATTTCTAAGAAGACAAATAAAAATACTGTAATAGATGAAACATAAGTTTTACCTGAAATTATTAGAATTATTTGACATATTTACCTATATATACGAACAATTGATCAACAATTCCAAATTATTTCTTGAACAGAATTACGACATACATAGCCTTATAACAGATTCTATAACCTGTGCGGCAAAAAGAAACTTCCTCAATAACGTATGTCTTCAATAATCATACACTTTTTATTGTGCAATGCCATTAGTACATGAAGAATACCATCTATTTCATCTAAACAGGAAGTACATGACATTTACTAAACAAGAATTGAACACTTGAACTTGGAATTTTAGGCAATTTTTTTGCATAGATCAACTTACAAATTTGGTATTGATTACATCATGTTACATTGTATCCGTTAGAAGTATGTTGTTAATTTTTTGCAATTACATAATGGATGTTATTGGCTATTGATAATGTAAATTTTTAATTTTTTTACATGAAGTACAGTTGAAGTAACGTCTATATTAATTTATTTGTAATGGGAAATTCACAAGTAGTAAATTTAATAAAATAGTAATTTTTTTATTAACGATTATTAAATTATGAACATTCTTTTATACTTTTTTGTGGATCTATTTTTATGATTATGAAATAGTTATTTAAATAATCAATTATGAGAAGAGTGATATTGTTCGATGAACATAATATTTGCAAAAACGAGCGAAGCGAGATTTGCAAGTTATGTGAGTCAAACAATATCACGTTTTCATAACGAATTATCTACTATATTTTATCTAATTCCGCTAAAATAATTTAAAATTCACAAAATTCTAGGTTTTTCTATGACAGCTCAATATACATATTTCAAAATCAATTTACCAAAGCGTTGCCGTGAAAATGAATTTAATTTTTACCTCTCGCTAAGAGAGGTATTGGATTCATGCTAAAATTCGCATATCCAGATTTTATTGAATAAGCACGATTTAAGGTCCCTAGAATCCGATTATAACATTTTTAAAATGATGTCTGTGTGTGTGTGTGTGGATGTGTGTATGTGTGTGTGTATGTATGTATGTATGTCTGGATGTTGTAGTCACGATTCCTCAAAAACTATAAGACTTAAAAAATATTTAACTGCAGTTTCCTCAATCTGACATTCCTGGGAAGAGCTGAAAAGGTTTTGGTAACAATTGAACAACCGGAAGTAGTAGTTTCTGAGACAAATTCTTCTAAATATAATTTTTTGGGAGTTTTTTTTATTAAATATTGAAGAACATAAAATTCTCCATCTAATACACTTAAAATTTTTATTATATCTTGTATAGGTTTAGAGATAAAGACACTATAATTTATAGAGTACACTAATCGCAGAGGCCAAGGCACTAAGGAAACCAGTTGACGAATTCCAATGTTTATAACATGACACATGTCATTGTCAAATATCAACATTTTTAGTGACATTCTGCTAGCTTTTTCTGGCAAGTATATTTAATTTTTCTTATTGTTTTATTAATTAAATATTTGAAATTATAGGTAAAATTGTGGTAAAATGCATATATCCATCAGAAATACCGCCAATCTGGTTAATGAATTGGAATAATCTCTGAAATGAAAATGATATAAAATAGATATAATTAGAATTATATGTATGCAGAAGACATGTTAAATACAATAAAAAATAATATTTGGGTAGAGTTCTGTAATATTTTGTTATAAAACGACGGTGCGAAAGCGAAGTGCAATACAATACATATATAGCCTAATATGGAAATGGCGAGAGGTCTTGTGCTGGCCACAACAGATTTTTTAATTTAATGCCTATGTCATTGCATGCATATCATCAGTGAAAATGAGTTCTGATTGTGTTTTGAAACCGATGTAGAACTTCCTTCTGATGTAGAGAAATTGGGCGTGAATCAATAATTCATAAATGCATATTAAAAATATCATTATTGATATATTCTTGTTCCTTTTTGTATCAATATCAATTGTTAGATGCGGTTCAGGTTCGAATTAATATAAAATGAGAGCCGGAATTTACTCAAAACGCAACAAGAATGAACACAATTTTCACGAAAAGTCAACCCAGACAGCAACGCAGAAGCCTAAGACGTCGATTATCGGCTGTATTTACTTTTCGAACTAAAAATTAACCTGAACCGGAGTTGAATCCCGAACCTGAATTTTAATACTCGGTTCGGTTTCATCTCTGGTTCAATTAAAAATATATTTGAGGTTCGGTTCTCGGTTTGGGTTACCTAAAATGTTACGGTTTGGTTCCGGTTTTGGTTCGGTTCAGGTTCGGGTTCGATGCCCTGATATATATATATATATATATATATATATATATATATATATATATATATATAGGGTGTCTCTTAAATAGGGGGACATGGCTTAACCACAGATTCCTGAAGCTAAAATAAGACGATTTAACTAAACTTGCTTCTACCGGAAAGTGTACCATTTAGCCAGTATTCTGCTTCAAAGTTCTTCGGAAAAAAAATTAATTTTGCTTAATAACAAAACGTTTTATTCGATTTTGATGAAATTTGGTATGACAGTTCATATAGTTATGTCATCTTTTAAGATTATACTTGTTATTATTAGTGAACCACTAGTGTATGAAACTTAGGTGTCCCACACTTGATTACACCGTAACTTTTTAATAGAAACTCCGATAACGTGAAATTATTTTTTTTTTTCAAAAAGATATACAGTCAATAGTAAATTTTTCTCTCTCTCTGTTTAATTTGTGATATCTGTTACGGTTCAGACAGAAGAAAATAAAACCTGAGTGACTGCATCGTGAATTTTTTTAAATAAATTTAATCTAGCAGACAAAAAAACACATTTTTAAAATCCTATGTTAAACTACTATGTTCCGCGTTTTGTTGCTCACTCTGTATATACATATATTACGTAACAGTTAGTAGGGGAATTTCTGTTTAACCCTAGAATCATGTTGGCAACATTACCCAAAAGACACAAACAATTAACCTTCAATTATCTGTCATAACTTTGACACTGACCAATTGTTAAGAAAAACAAAGGTCTAAATCAATAAAAAAAATCTGTTGTGGCCAGCACAAGACCTCTCGCCATTTCTATATTAGGCTATATAAGTATTGTATTGCACTTCGCTATCTAACCGTTTTATAACAAAATATTACCGAACTTCACCCAAATATTGTTTTTTATTGTATTTAACATGTCTTCTGCACACATATAATTCTAAATATATCTATTTTTCATTGTATGAGGAAGTTTATAAATGTCACAGATTCTTTCAATTCATTAACTAGATTGGCGGTATTTCTGATTGATATATGCATATTACCTATAATTTCAAATATTTAATTAATATAACAATAAGAAAGATTAATGTACTTCCCAGAAAAAGCTATCAAAATGTCACTAAAACTGTTGATTTTTGACACTGAAATCTGTCATTTACAAATTATGTTATAAACATT
This sequence comes from Ophonus ardosiacus, assembly GCA_943142095.1. Lineage (NCBI taxonomy): Eukaryota > Metazoa > Arthropoda > Insecta > Coleoptera > Carabidae > Ophonus > Ophonus ardosiacus. The sequence goes on from OW964835.1 coordinate 34,390,616, forward strand.
TGCATTTGTCAACTGGTTTCCTTAAGGCCGGTTTTTCAATATCTAGTTAAAATTTTAACTAAGAGTTAAATAAACAAAATTGAAACGAAATGAACTGTCAAATGACAGATTTATCATTGCTGTCAACAAAATGAAGTAATATTGTTTACTTAACTAGAAGTTAAAATTTTAACCAGAGATTGAAAAACCGGCCCTTAGTGTAGTTCCGCCTACTCGACTTGTTATATCTCGTTATTCTATATATTATACCGTCTTTATCTCTAAATTTATAGAAGATATAATAAAAAATTTAAATGTATCAGGTGTAGAATTTTGTTTTTCAAAATTAGTAATATCAAAAATTTTCAAAAATTAATATTTGGAAAAATTTCTTTTAAAAACTACTACTTCCGGTTGTCCAATTGTTACCAAAACCTTTTCAGCTCTTCCCAGGAATGTCAGATTGAGGAATTCATAGTTAAACAGGTCTTATGTCTTATAGTTTTTGAGGAATCGTCCGTCCAACATCCAGCCATACACACACACACACACACACACACAGACATCATTTTAAGAATGTTATAATCGGATTCTAGGGATCTTGTATCGTGCTTATTCAATAAAATCTGGATATGCGAATTTCAGCATGAATCCAATACCTCTCTTAGCGAGAGGTAAAAAAATAATAATAACGTTGACATAACCTCTATCTGCAAAAATAAAATCAAATACAAATTCATAAATTTCAGTAAAATTATGGTTGAAGAAAAAATATAGTACCTACGTACATTACTCGAGTTGTAAAGCAATTAGGTACGTGCGAATGGAAGAGTTACTCACTAGTCGTCACGTAACTATTTTCTCCAAACTACACATCCAATATGAATATGATTTGTAATTATACTCAACTAGGAAAAGTTTCCATCCATTTTTTTGATAATACCCTTTTTTGCAATCTAGAATTACATCATTTTGCACCAATTACTTTGAAATATCAAGGTTTATTATTACAGATTTGAATTTAAAAATTTAAATTTAACGAAGATATTATTTGATAATGATCTTATTGTAGACAATATTATTATGCACGTTGTCCCAAGTTACGTGACGTACCGTTTCGGAACCTATAAAGAGCTACGAGATCGGTTATATGGACAATGTTGTGTTGTTTTAAGCGCTGATTCAGATTCCGTTGAGGAAAATTAAAATATCTGATGTGGACAGCACATGACTTCCTTGTACGCCTGTTACACTATACATATTTTGTTAATAATTAAAATATGTATTATAACAGACCCAATTATAAAATTGCACGTATTTGACATAATTTGTCATCAACATTTTATTTTTTTTGTTATTTTTTGTCCTAATCCATAGCAAATTTAATCAGAGAATACAAAAAGCTAATTTAATCATAATTAATGTTTTCGACGCATAATTCAATTCTCTAAAACTTTTATTTGAAGCATTTATTACTAAAAGCAAAATAACACCATTTTTTTCAAGAAAAACTGATAACATCTTCAGGTAAAGTATTACTTCCGGTTAGACTATTTTAACCAAAATCTATTATGTTATTCCCATTGATATAGAAGTCCTATATATCAAATTTGAAAAAGTTTTGGATATTTTAATATAGTTTTTCATTAAAATCTATTATAGGCTTCAAGTAAAGTACCACTTCCGGGTAAACCATTTTATCCAAAATCTATTATGTTATTCCCATTGATATAAAAGTATTAAATACTAAATTTGAAAAGTTTTGAATTATATTTTAATATAGTTTTCATTAAAATCTATTATAGGCTTCAAGTAAAGTACTACTTCCGGGTAGACCATTTTAACTAAAATCTATTATGTTATTCCCACTGACATAAAAGTCTTATATATCAAATTTGAAAAGTTTTGGATTATATTTTAATATAGTTTTTCATTAAAATCTATTATAAGCTTCAAGTAAAGTACCACTTTTCGGTAAACCATTTCAACTAAAATGTATTATGTTATTTCCATTGATATGAAAGTCTTATATACCAAATTTGAAAAGTGTTGGATCATATTTTAATATTGTTTTTCATTAAAATCTATTATAGGCTTCAAGTAAAGTACCACTTCCGGATAGACCATTTTAACTAAAATTTATTACGTTATTCCCATTCATATAAAAGTCTTATATACCAAATTTGAAAAGTTTTGGTTTATATTTTAATATAGTTTTTCATTAAAATATATTACAGGCTTCAAGTAAAGTACCACTTCCGCAAGTTATGTAATGACCAAAAAGGGAGGTGCACAACTAGATGTTATAACAGTTCTAAATACAAAATTTTAACTTTCTACGGCTTCCCGTTTTTCAGTTATGCGAGATACGTACGTACGTACAGACGTCACGACGAAATTAGTCAAAATGGATTCAGGGATGCTCAAAATGGATATTTCCGTTGAAATCTGGAAACCGAATTTTTTCGCGATTACAATACTTCCTTTACTTCGTACAAGGAAGTAAAAACAGTTTGAAAGTTATTAAAAAAATCTGATGTGGCCAACAAAATACCGCCCGCTATTTAATTTTTATTAATTTAAATCAGGGATGGTAACCATAAAAAATATCGGTTTGGGTTACGGTTTCAGTCATCGTGAAAATAAAAATTCGGTTTTGATTTGGGTTTCGGTTTTTATACAGCAATCGGTTTTGGTATACCGGTTTTACTAAAAGGGTTTCAGTTTTGCAAAAATAATTTACGAGAATAATAATATTATTAATTTTGATTAAACAATTAATTATTATAATGATGCACAAAGTGTCCACAAAACACGTGTACAAAGTTTTATAACAATCAATTTTAATGGAAAGCAAATATTCAAAATATTCTAATTTCCCATGTTAAATGCCTATGTAAATGTAAAATGTAACGGATTTCGAGCGCCACCCGATTGAGGCACTACGTTGAAAATTGAAATACGTTTCGACAAAAAAAATATGTTTATACTTTTTTATACATAAGTATTTTAATAATAAAATTTTTTAACAACTAACAAGAGACCTGTACATAATACGGTAAACCGATAAATAAAAATCTGTTGTGGCCAGCACAAGACCTCTCGCCATTTCCATATTAGGCTATATAAGTATTTTATTGCACTTCCCTTTCGAACCGTCGTTTTATAACAAAAAATTACAGAACTTTACTCAAATATTGTTACCTCCCGCTACCCTTGGTAAGGGAGGTATAGGGATCGTGCTAAAAATCTCATATCGAGATTTTAGTAAATGACCACGTTTTAAGGTCCCTAGAATCCATTTTTAACATTTTCACGATGATGTCTGTATGTGTGTATGTGTGTGTGTGTGTGTATGTGTGTATGTGTGTATGTATGTGTGTATGTGTAGGGATTTTGTCTTCGCTCTAACTCAAATACTATCATTCAGAAAATTCTGAAACCTGGTATTTCTATTCTATTCTAATATGAAAAGAAGCCATTAGATTTTGGTGTAAATCGGATAACCGGAAATGGCTCTTTACCTGAAGCTCATAATGGTTTTTCTTCAAAAAATATCATTAAATGCCATTTTTTCGCATTTTATGTCTTATGACAATTAAAGATTATTGAATTTTCTACAGGAATACATTAATACTTTTTCTATATATTTTGCAGATAAATTTAAAAATAATTTTTTTTATTAGTCCCAAAGCCTAAGATAAACACAATTCCTTTGTTACTCAGTTCATATTTCAAATGAATGTAACTCACAGTAAATGTCACTGTCAAAAAACTAATCACTTCAAATTAATAATAGTGACATTTTAAAAAGAAAATAGTGTATAAATCAATAGTTTTATGCAATGGAACAGTTTGCAGCGTTAGTAAATACGTAAGTATGTATTTAAATTAATAAAAATGGATAGGAAAGTGTGGCGAAGGAAGATTGTTGCCTAACTATTATTGTGGTCCGGATGGGGTTATTCGCTACCGAAAATCGGTCATTTTAATGTGTTCTTATGTATGAATGCTATGATGATTGTGGACAAGGCGAAAGAAGAATGTTGTTAAAGAGTGAAGTGAGTCAGCTGAGCTCTTACTCTTATCCTTTTTCTTATTGTTACTATTGTTTTCGGGTATTTGTTAACCCCCTAAATGGGAATCGCGAAATTTTATGTACGTATGTATGTATGCAAAAATTAAATAGCGGGAGGTTTTGTGTTGGCCACATCAGATTTTTTTTTTATTGTATTTAACAAGTCTTCTGCACACATATAATTCTAATTATATCTATTTTTCATTGTATGAGGAAGTTTCTAAATGTCTGAGATTCTTCCAATTCATTAACCAGATTGGCGGTATTTCTGATGGATATATGCATTTTACCACAATTTTACCTATAATTTCAAATATTTAATTAATAAAACAATAAGAAAGATTAAATATACTTCCCAGAAAAAGCTATCAGAATGTCATTAAAACTGTTGATATTTGACAATGACATGTGTCATTTACAAACTATGTTATAAACATTGGAATTTGTCAACTGGTTTCCTTAGTGCCTTAGCCTCTGCGATTAGTTTACTCTATAAATTATAGTGTCTTTATCTCTAAATCTATACAAGATATAATATGAATTTTAAGTGTATTATATGGAGAATTTTATGTTCTTCAATATTTAATAAAAAAATCTCCCAAAAAATTATATTTAGAAGAATTTTTCTAAGAAACTACTACTTCCGGTTGTTCAATTGTTACCAAACCTTTTCAGCTCATTTAATGGTAGTTTTTGAAGAAAAACATTATGAGTTTCAAGTAAAGTGCCATTACAGTTTATCCGATTTACACCGAAATCTAATGGTTTCTTTCCATATTAGAATAGGGTCGAAATACAAGGTTTCAGAATTTTCTGAATGATAGTATTTGAGTTAGAGCGTTGACAAAATCCATACACACACACATATACAGACTTTATAGTGAAAATGTTAAAATTGGATTCTAGGGACCTTAAAACGTGGTCATTTACTAAAATCTCGATATATGATTTTTAACACGATCTCTGTACCTCCCTTACCAAGGGTAGCGGGGGCTAAAAATGATAATCGAGACTTCAGTAACTTATTCCATATCTATCCTGCTTCATAATGTTGGTTTCATATTTTTCATTTAACATATTATGTAGCTATGTACCTTATGTGTATCTCAACCAGATATTTGATATGAAAAAAATATTATTGAAAGAAATGATCTTTATTGCCAATAAAATAATAAATTTAAGTAAAATAAAATACTGTTTCGAAAAAATAATTAAATTTTTCACCCAAAAATAAGAATGTTCATGAAAAATAACAAAAATCTAAGATTTTAGGGATAAAACAAGTTTAAAATAAAAAAAACCTTTACACCATTGGTCAGCGCAATACCTCTCTCTCTTTCCATTTTGTTACATAGGTAACGAATTTAACATTTCTTGTAGGTACACACAAATAATTCTAACTATATATCTATTCTTTCATTCCTATAGAATCTTGTCCTACTCTTCTAAAATGTTCAAGGCGGTTCTAATTCAGTGACGGGATTGGCGGTATTTCTTCAGGATATATGTATGTACAATTACTATTGATACCTACCTACAATTTTAAATATTTAATTAATAATTCAATAAAAAATATTAAAATACTTCCCAGAAAAAGCTGGTAGTAATGTCAGTAAAACTGTTAATTTTTGACAAGACATTTATCTACTTCCGGTTGTCCAATCGTTATCAAAACCTTTTCAGGATTTCCCATTAATATCAGATTAAAGAATACGTAGTTAAATGTTAAACAGGTCTTAAGTATTATAGTTTTTGAGAAAGCTTACTTCCAACATCCCACGCACACACATCATCGTCAAAATTTTATAATTGGATTCTAGGGACCTTAAAACGTGCTCTTAGCGAGAGGTAAGAAATAGCTATTTTTTATAAGTAAAAATCCAATATGCCACCCATTTCAAATAAGAAAATTGCTATTAATATCCGCCATCTTAAATTTTATTCTAACATCTAAGTTTGTCTCATTAATGCCCATTTGCACCAACAAGGATTAAATTTTAAGTTAAACTTAAACAAAAAAATGCAAATCGAAATTTTGACAGCAATATATTATAATTCGTTAGACTTTTCATTTTGATGCAATATTGTCAATTTAAGCCGAGTTTAATATTTAAGTTACGTTGGTGCAAACGGCCATAAATCATGTAACTTTTAGATGAAACATTTTTTTTATATCGTCTATAATAACTTTTCCGTTTTTACCTCCCGCTACCCTTGGTAAGGGAGGTATAGGGATCGTGCTAAAAATTACTTACCGAGATTTTAGTAAATGACCACGTTTGAAGGTCCCTAGAATCCAATTTTAACATTTTCACGATGATGTCTGTATGTGTGTATGTGTGTGTATATGTGTGTGTATGTGTGTGTGTATGTGTAGGGATTTTGTCTTCACTCTAACTCAAATACTATCATTCAGAAAATTCTGAAACCTTGTATTTCCATCCCGTTCTAATACGAAAAGAAGCCATTAGATTTTGGTGTAAATCGAATAACCGGAAATGGCACTTTACCTGAAGCTCATAATGTTTTTCTTCAAAAAATACCATTAAATGCCATTTTTTCGCTTTTTATGTCTAATGAAAATTAAAGATTATTGAATTTTCGACTGAAATACATTAATACTTTTTCTATATATTTTACAGATAAATTTAAAAATAATTTTTTACCTCCCGCTACCCTTGGTAAGGGAGGTATAGGGATCGTGCTAAAAATCACTTATCGAGATTTTAGTAAATGACCACGTTTTAAGGTCCCTAGAATCCAAATTTAACATTTTCACGATGATGTCTGTATGTGTGTATGTGTGTGTGTATGTGTGTGTGTATGTATGTATGTATGTATGTGTGTGTGTGTGTATGTGTAGGGATTTTGTCTTCACTCTAACTCAAATACTATCATTCAGAAAATTCTGAAATTTTGTATTTCTATCCTATTCTAATAAGAAAAGAAGCCATTAGATTTTGGTGTAAATCGGATAACCGGAAATGGCACTTTACCTGAAGCTCATAATGGTTTTTCTTCAAAAAATACCATTAAATGTCATTTTCTCGAAATTTATGTCTTATGAAAATTAAAGATTATTGAATTTTCTACATGAATACATTAATACTTTTTCTGTATATTTTACAGATAAATTTAAAAATAATTTTTTTTACAAGTCCCGAAGCCTAAGAAAAACACAATTCCTTTGTTCCACAGTTCATATTTCAAATGAATGTAACTGACATTAAATGTCACTGTCAAAAAACTAATCACTTCAAATTAATAATAGTGACATTTTAAAAAGAAAATAGTAAATAAAGCAATAGTTTTATGCAATGGAACCGTTTGCAGTGTTAGTAAATCCGTAAGTAAGTATGTATTTAAATTAATAAAAATTAAATAGCGGGAGGTTTTGTGTTGGCCACATCAGATTTTTTTTATTAGTCGCGAAGCCTAAGATAAACACAATAATTCCTTTGTTACGCAGTTCATATTTCAAATGAATGTAACTGACAGTAAATGTCACTGTCAAAAAACTAATCACTTCAAATTAATAATAGTGACATTTTAAAAAGAAAATAGTAAATAAAGCAATAGTTTTCTGCAATGGAACAGTTTGCAGCGTTAGTAAATACGTAAGTATGTATTTAAATTAATAAAAATTCAATAGCGGGAGATTTTGTTTTGGCCACATCAGATTTTTTGGAAATTGTTCAGAATTTGAAATTTTTGTCAAAGGAATACGAATGGGTACACAAAACTGCCCATTTAACCAGTAGATAAAAATACGTGATACGTGACCAATGAATGAAAATCTTAAGAAGACATTGTTATTAAATATGTTTTAAACCGCAAACAACCTTCATAGTATAGAGTGAGACAATTTGTGAATCACAATTCACAATAATTTTTTTCTTATTCACATTATAAATAATTTCTGGAATTCCAAACCGGTATAATTGGTATTTCTATTGATACCAAGTTTATTCTTTGTTTTATAGTTATTAATAATATTCGTAAACAATGTATTTTTTACTGCTGGAATAACACCAAACAACATCTTAAAGGAATTCGCAGAAAATCTTGCTGATATTCATATTTATTTTTATACAAATGGTCACCCATTTAAAATATAACTGGTTAAGTAGTTTCAAACAATGAAAAGAGCTGTATTCTCTAATATCTTGTCTCATTTGTCTCTGGACGATGTTAAATCTAATTCCCGGATCGTCAGAAATAATCTTGTCTGGAACTGTTGTTCGCTTTAGTATTATATACTTTTCTGCTAAGAAATGCCCTAAAGTCAGTTGCACCGAAAAACATTTGGAGGTTTTCTATAAAATGTTGGCTCCTTAATTTTCTGCAGGATCTGAAGATTCGCTCAAGATGGACCGCAGTTTATTTAGTTACATTATTTCTTTTTTATACTAGCGTTTTATAAAAACAACTTTTTGATTGTCATTTTCGTTGCTAAATGAAATACTTTTAAACACTATTGCTTAAAAGTAACAGTTTTAAACACTAGTGCACTAGTTCAATGCGTAAAAGTGACAGCAGTTTAATGCGTAAAAGTGACAGATTAATGCATAAAATATTACTAGTGCTTAAAAGTATTTCATTTAGCAACGGGTAGATGAACCTGACGTCTGCCTACTTTTTAATTTTGAAAAATTCATAATGTTGCTGTTTTAAAATGCTATTACAAAAAATCTTGTATGTAGTAATATATTGCGAAATGAGTGTAAAAAAAGAGTTAATTGAATAAACTACAAGTATTTTGATTTTCGCCGTTTTTTTTTTTTTCTGAAATTAGAATTAATAATCATTTGTCAATATTTCAAAGCTAACTAAAATCATATTAGATTCAATGTAATAAATGTACTATTAGGAGGACAAAATTCGAAAAAATGTTATAATAAAAGAACCTTACATTAATTAAAAGTTTTAATAACTGAAACATGCCTTTTAATTCAAGCAAAAATTTTTCTTCCCTTGGCATTTTTTCGTAAAATCAAAAATAAGATTTTTTTTTCTCTTGTAAACTCAATCCGGGGACATACTGTATATAGGTACATACCCGAAAAATTAAAAATTTAATAATTATAAAATAGACTGACAATTGACAGTTCAAGTTAGATGTTTGTAATCTTTTGTTCATACTCATTGCTCTTAGTTCATTAATCCTTATGCAAAGCTGGAAATGATAGTAAACGTTGCCATATTATAAACATTTTTACGCATTGCGGTTGGTTACTAATTATAGCTCTTACACACTAGAACAATTGGTGAAAATGAAGCTTAACAATTGTTTTCAAAAATAGAAATTGTCGAGTTAATTTGTGCGATGACATTATAAATTTGTCATGAGCACTGTGAATGAGTCTGCTGATTCGATTTAGGGACAAAAGTTCGGATTGCCAACTTTTTGGTAAATTAATACCTATATACTACACCTTCTTTACATTCCCATATAATTCGGTAAATAGTCGTCTGTATAATATTTTGGTACCCAAAAACATTAACAATTTCACGTTTCGGCTATCTGTCCAACTAACCTAGATAAATTTGCGTATTCCAACTACAATGTGTTAAAAAAAACTAACTCGGAGTAGGCTATGAACAAATAAACATATGACTAACCCCCGGTTTTATAAAGAGTCATTTATAGCATTACTGTCAAAAGTTCGACTGTCATTTGAACGAATAAATTTTATAAACGTCATTTTATAGCCCGCCGGGCTATAATGAAACGTCAAACCAAATTATAACCTACAATATAAACAATTTAAACAGGCAACATGAAAAGCTTTTATTACAAATCGAAAATATTTATATTCTTTAATGAAAAATGAAAATTAATTTTGTGATATTTATTTGAAAAGCACGGAGATACACAAAATAAAACTCAAATGACATAACTAATAAACAAACAATAAACTTTTGTTCTCCACTTTCATAGCAACACTTGATACTGGATGTACGAGGACAAATTCTTTTCGATACAATTTTTCTGACACTCATAATTTGAAAATTTTCATCCGTGCATTAAGTTTTGTATGTACCACGAGCGTAACTTGCTTTTATGGCCTATGACGTGTTTTTATCCCTCGGCTTATGCCTCGGGCTCAAAATCCCGCTGCAAACCATAAAAGCCTCCTTACGCTCTTAATACATAAATAACTATTTTTATCATCGCTGTGATAGACTAATTAGGGAAATTCTGAATGTTGATTGGCGGAAAACATGTCACGTGACTAATGAATTATATTCTCGAAAATATTATCTAAAGAAATGAAAGATTTCTTTGAGAATGTTATTTTAGAAATAGAAATAAATTAGAAAACGAATAATGGCAACAATCTCTTTCCTTCTTTATTATCTTTTCTCCTTAAAATTAAATTTCACGATCAATTTTGACTTGATATTTTAATTGAATAATAATCAGACATACGTTTCTGTGTTCATAGCCTACACCGAGATACGTTTTTTTTAACACACTGTATTATGTATTTATTATGTCCAGTGCAACTAGATTACACTTTATGTAGTAACAAAATTTGGAGCGTAATAGTATATTACATCCGAGGTGGGAGATGTTTCATTACAGCCGAGGGCTTATGTATTATGAGATAATGCGCGAGGCTGTTATGAAACTCCCACCGAGGTTATGTATACTATTTTATTCACAATCATCCTCATTTTAAATTAATAATTTTCAAAATAAAACAATTTTATTAATATTTTGACAGCTGTCTTAAAATTTGTTTAGCCTACTTACGAGGGTCATTCAATAAGTAAAGAGACAAATGGCTATAGCTCAAAAACGGTTTATTTCAATCTTTCAAAATTAAGGCTATTTTTCAACATAATCACTCCCCACAGTTATGCACTTGTCCCATCTTTCTTGCAGCTTCCTAATTCCCTTGGCGAAGAATTCTTTCGATTTACCCCGAAGCCACTTTTGCACCGCTTCCTTAACTTCCTCATTGTTAGCAAATCTTTTTCCACGTAGGGCGTCTTTGAGTGGTCCAAACAGGTAAAAATCAGATAGGGCGAGGTCGGGACTGTAGGCAGGATGAGGTAAGAGCTCCCAACCCAATTCTTGAAGCTTATCTCGGGTCAGCTGGGCTGTATGAGGACGGGCGTTATCGTGCTGAAGAATGACTCCTTTTGACAAGAGTCCACGGCGTTTGCTCCTGATAGCTGGTCTAACTTTGTGTTCTAGCATCTTAGAGTAGTATTGGCTATTGATAGTTCGCTGATCTTCAAGGAAATCACAATAGACTGGACCCTGTGAGTCCCAAAAGATGGTCAGCATCACTTTACCGGCGGAAGGTTGAACCTTGAATTTTTTGCGAACTGGAGAGCTAGTGTGTTTCCACTCCATACTCTGCCTTTTGGTCTCAGGGTCGTAGTGATGGATCCAGACCTCGTCGCTGGTCACTATTCTTTCAAAAAAAGCGTCTCCTTCAATCAAACTTCGTTGCTTTAAGTCTTGACTAATGGAAAGCCTTGATTCTTTATGAGCGTCAGTAAGCTGTCAGGGAACCCATCTGGCACACGTTTTTCTGTACTTTAAATTGCTCTGAATGACATTGTGAACAGTTCCAATACTTACTTGAACTTCCTCAGCTATCATTTCAACAGTAATTCTTCTGTTATCACGAATAAGTCCGTCAATCCTCGATTCCAACGAGGGACCAGAAACTTCCATTGGACGTCCACATCGGGGTTCATCACCTACACTTGTTCGGCCACTTTTAAACCGATCAACCCACTTGTAAAAATTCGCACGGTTCATACAACTTTTACCGTACTGTATCAACATTCTAGAAAAAATTTCACTTGGTTTTACACCTTCTGCGACTAAAAATCTAATGAATGAGCGCTGCTCTTCTAAGGTGCAATCTTCTAGTGGACTTGCCATGGTGAATTGAAAATTTTGAGGTTATGTTGACATAAAATGACGAAACAGCTGATCAGAGCATATCCCAAGGTTGCCAACTAACACCCCTGAAAAGATTGTACACATTCATTGAATAGTTTTAAAATTATAGAATTTGTCTCTTTACTTATTGAATGACCCTCGTAATTATGGGGATCTACGGCAATGTTGCTAGGCAACCCCTACATAAACATTTCCAACCCAAGAGATGGAAGTGAAATCTGTTATTTCCAACCCAAGAGATTGTCATTAAAGTTAGGAATGACGTATTTTCCAACCTCCAAAAGGTTAGGAATCTGTATATTACTATAATGATTGTGAATAAAATTTATTTCAAAACTTTTAGTGCATTCATGTCGCGCTCGAAAACAAAAATCTTAGCTTCTTAGCTCAGTTCATCTCAACGTACTCATCAAATGAACTGATCAAAAATGTTCCAAAAAGAATACAGCTAATTATGCCTAGAGAAGGTTATTCCAAAATTTCCCAATATTTTCTCTTTCATTTTCAACCCCTAACCCTCTCTCTTTCTCTCTCTCTCTCATCTCATCTTCCATCTCTGTCTGTCTCCCACTCCCCTGAATGCTCTTTCTTTGTCTACACTTTCTCCTGCTAGCTGCTATGCTCTTGGTCTGTAGTTAAGGAAGTAACTCCTCCTGCAACAGTCAGTTGTCGATCCGCGTCGCAGCTGTTTCAGTGTCAGGATTTAGACGGTATACTAGGGTACTAAACCGTACAGTGGTTATGTGTGTGTAGAAAACAGTGTGTGCACCAAATAAGACCATGGACCGATTACTCTGGTAAGGATTTTTTTTTGATCAAAAGTTTATTTAAAAGCGCTATTATGGAGCATACTTCTCATAAAAATATGATGTAAAAGCGCGCACTATAAAAGCGGTTTTATTCTAAAAGGACGCTCGTAATACGGACCATTGTATTTTACTGTAATACCTACAGGAGCTTTCAAATAATACTTCCTTTTGCAATAACAAATTTATGGTAATACTTTATATTTGAAGGTTTTGGTAAAGACGATATATAGTTGTGTATAAAAGTTTAGAGCCAAACAGATTTTTAAACCATATAATATATTATAAAGGTGGTACAAAAAACAAACAATTATATTAAGAAACAAATGCATAAGCATAAAATATTTTCATATTAATATTATAAACCAGAAACTTTGTAAATAAAATTATGTACTAACTATAGTAATTTACGTAACACGACCTGAAAGTGATACATCAGGTCATGTTGGGTACAATATTTTTTTCGTGATCCTTAAAAAAGAATAAATAAAAATCTGTAGGTTAGGAAATAAGAAATAAATGTCAATTTTCCCTGAAGAAGGCTCCAGTTTATGCTGCCGAAACGTTGGGTTTTAATAATAAAAAATACAGAACTTAAACTAAAAAAGGTAGTATTATTACAATTATTAATATGAGTTTTGAAAGATATTTTAATAATTTAAATAAACAACTGATCGTCATGGCAACATTCTGCTTTACTGGTCCCGGAATTGGTAAAGTTACTTTCTGATTACTTGTAGATAATTTTCCGAGTTAGTTCAGTAAAGTAGAAATTTTCGGTCTAAGAAGTAATCAGAAACAGCTGATTCTTTTAAAATTTAACACTTAGAAGTATATACAAAGAAAAAAAACCATCTAAATTGTAATTAAATTAACTAAACAAATTCCTTAATTTTAGTACCTATTGAACTAAACATAAATGAGTGCCCATGAGGTGACGCCTGGTAAGCGCCCGCACGGTAAAATATATCGTCATCATTACCGATGTCTACATGTGTTGTAGATACTGGCACACCCAGTAATGGGTAATATGCCGTGATGATGTATTTTATATAACTAAATATATATTTAAATTTTCTATTTAATTTACCTAATTCATTAGATAAATTACCGAAAAATGTAGGACAAAAATAATGAAGCCGATATATAGTAAAATTAAATAAAATAAGTAATTAAAATAACCATTTGCATATTTAAATTAACGATTAACGCGTGCCTGAGTGTCTGCTCACGAACCCGGTTCCCCCGGGTTCGATCCCGACAGACGCCAATTATTTCCAATTTTAAATGGCACAAAAGTGACCCCTGTGGTGCACTCTTCACACCAGCTATGAGTGCCCGTGAGGTGACGCCTGGTAAGCGCCCACACGGTAAAATATATCGTCATCATTACCGATGTATACATTAGGAATGACGATGGGTACCCGGGTACTCAGAACCTACCCGATAATAATGTACCCGGGTATAAAATTTCTTACCCGATTACCCGAAATATACCCGTTGCCCGTTAGTTACCCAATACCCTTTAATTACCCGAACAGTTTTCAGCTGCCGGAAAGATTGTATCTAAAAGAAGAGCTTTTTATTACCATACCATAGGTAATTAATATAATTTATGTTAAGTTTTTTATAGAGATATAGTTTATTATTTATTTATATTACTTTTTATTTAATAAATATATGTAAACAATAATTACGAATTTTATTAAAAAGTAAACTTCCAATATAAGGGTAACTGGTAATTAACAAATTAACGAGTTATGTATATGTACTTAAAGGATAACGGGTAATTAAAGGGTATCGGGTAATTAACGGGTAAAGGGTACTATCCGGGTAGTTGTTTCGGGTACTCGGGTACCAAAATTATCGGAATTCGTCATTCCTAGTATACATGCGTTGTATATACTGGCACACCCAGAAAAGGGTAATATGCCGTGATGATATATTTATTTATTTATTTATTTTTACAAAATATTTATTATCTATTTCGGATTAGTTAAAATGCTAAATTAAGATTTGTAAATTATACTAATTTATTAGACATATTGCCTAATAAAATAATATCGAATTATAATTAGACAAAATTTCAATTCTTTTTTTTTTTCGTATATAAAAATTCTTACAAGAGCCCTATTCTTCATGTAAAGACGTTCTTTCGATATGTCCACAATCTCTCTATCTCTCCAACTTTGATTCGACGGTCATCCAGTATCATTTGTCACAGTTGTTGTTCAACCGGAACGCTCATCAAACCAGGCTGGTATAGTGAAATTCATTTAACAAGAACACTTTATCGTAAAACGATTTAGCAATTGTACCAATAAGCCATCAATGGTGACCCTAAGCTTGTGTTTGCCGATCCCTAATAAACCATAACAACAGGCTATTCCAGGATTGGTACTGTTATGATTTATTAGGGATCAGCAACCACAAGCTTAGTGTTGGCTAATTGGTGCAATTGCTAAATCGTTTTACGACAAAGTGTTCTTGTTATTTCAACTTTTAGTGCTATTGAGTCCAGAAAACCCTCGCTGCAGATAGTCCTTTAAAAAGGTTGTAAATTAAAAATTCTTGGACCATATTTATACAAATTCTGGTATTTTAAAATCAAGAAAAAATTAAAAATAATTGTACAACAATATGCTTTAATAGTTATTTATGCAACAAGTGAAATAAGACACTTTTTACTCGAGTTGTATACAATTTTTTTTTTTACGTCTGCAGTAAAAAAGTGCCGTCACGTTTCATTATTTCACTCTGTAGCGTTAAAAAAGTAACTTTTTTCACACTTTTATTGTGTTAAAAAAGACTTTATAAATGCATTTTAATGAAAAAAAGTATACTATTTTTAACAGACGTAAAAAAAATATTTATTCGTAAGTTGGAATTAGGAAATAAATAATATTTTAATTGACAATAAAAAAAGGGTAAATATATAAACTACACAAAAAATATGGACACATAATAATAATAACACAAAACTGCATTTTAAATTATAACTGTACCTATAATATATTCTTCTGAAAATTACAAGACTCATTAACCCTTAATTCGTTTCAAAGAAAGAACATTAAATCTCATGGTAGGTTTAAAATGAAGAAAGTGATTTATAGTAAATCCGGCCCTTTCCAATAAGTAACAAATTCTCATGCTGCGAAGGGAATAACCCAAGTCAATAGCACTACAAATTGGCACGACCTATATATGAATTTCACTATACACATAAACAATGGGATATTCCGACATTTTTTAAAAATATTTTTTTACATTAGTACAGACCAGTAGGACTCTGAATATCTAACTTTGAGTAAGAAAATGTATGCATCACATGAGATATGAATTTTAAAAAATTCCATCGCAATTCAAATTTTTTATCATGGTGCGCTTATGACGTCAACTCGATAGTAACATCTGCAACGAACTTCAACGCCTAAATCCACATGTTCATGACAGCCATTTGCTTGTTTACATATGATTTTAGTAGCAGCGTGTATTTCGATGTTTGTCCTGTGTTTGTTTATGGTAAAAATAGGAGTAATAATTATAAAGTGGACGAAATGTCAAACAAGAAATATACCCGCGCGTGTTAACTACTGGCACCATCTGTGTTTTTAAACGAAAATATTTACTGTGAAATGAGCAACAGATTATCAACTTGACGTCACAAATTTCAAGGGCGTTTCTAGAGCTGTAAAATTCCAATTTTGTAACATTAAATTATGAATTAAAACTTTTTATTAAACATGTTTTATTATATTTTTCTACTATATGAAGATGGAAACTATAGAAAAAAGTTATTATTTTGCATTAATTCCATATCACCGGAATACCCCATTGTAGCATCAAAATAATTTTAATGATTACCTTACTGTTATGTACGACGGTTCCCTGCTATTCATAGTGACACCTTTGTAAATAATCCATTTAATCTACTGAATTCATTATATTATTAAAAACAATTTCATCATTTAATTGGCTTTATATCATGAGCACATCATTAAAAATAAAACTTTAGTTTCCCAAGATGTGTGACACAATTCACAATTCAAGTACAAACAATAGTAAGTTGAAGTAATCCTTCGTCACACATAATTTTAAAGCACATAACTAATGAACTCTGTATGTTAGCATTGTTGTTAAATCGCATTGTATGTATATGTAATGTTTGCTATAAATTTTGCAATATTTTCGCAGAGAATGAGATAGATTTGTAAAGATACTTCATCTAAATTGAAAGCGATCTGTATTTGTAGAAAGTCTAATTGTTATTCGTAAATAAATACATAAATAAATAAATAAATATATATATATATATATATATATATATATATATATATATATACAGGGTGTCTCTTAAATAGAGGGACATGGCTTAACCACAGATTCCTGAGGCTAAAATAAGACGATTTAACCAAACTTGCTTCTACCGGAAAGTGTACCATTTAGCCAGAATTCTGCTTCAAAGTTCTTCAAAAAAATATTAATTTTGCTTATAATAATCGGACGCTTTATTCGATTTGGATGAAATTTGGTATGACAGTTTATATGGTTATAAGTCATCTTTTAAGGTGATACTTGTTATTATTAGTGAACCACTAGTGTATGAAACGTAGGCGTCCCAAAATTAATTAGACCGTAACTTTTTAATGGCAATGCCGAAAACGGGAAATTATTTTTCTTCAGAAAGATACCTTCAATAGTAAACTTTTCTCTCTCTATGTAATTTGTGATATCTGTTACGGTTCACACAGAAAATAATACAATCTAAGTGTCTGCACTGCTAAACTTTTAAAATAAATTTAATCTAGCAGTCTATCCAAATGTCAAACAAGTAATTTTTAATGACAGTAACAATTGTTTTACGGG
Organism: Ophonus ardosiacus; assembly: GCA_943142095.1. Lineage (NCBI taxonomy): Eukaryota > Metazoa > Arthropoda > Insecta > Coleoptera > Carabidae > Ophonus > Ophonus ardosiacus. The sequence goes on from OW964835.1 coordinate 34,408,275, forward strand.
TTGTCAAAAATTTTCTTCGCAATTTTCTAAAATTAGTAACATCCGTTTATTCGGCCTAATAATGGTAGTAAAATATTATTAGGCCGAACAAACGGATGTTACTAATTTTAGAATATTAAGAAGAAAATTTTTGACAACTCGTAAAACAATTGTTACTGTCATTAAAAATTACTTGTTTGACATTTGGATAGACTGCTAGATTAAATTAATTTTAAAAATTTTGCAGTGCAGACACTCAGATTTTATTATTTTCTGTGTGAACCGTAACAGATATCACAAATTACACAGAAGGAGAAAAGTTTACTATTGAATGTATCTTTCTGAAGAAAAATAATTTCACGTTTTCGGCATTGCCATTAAAAAGTTACGGTCTAATTAATGTTGGGACACCTACGTTTCATACACTAATGGTTCACTAATAATAACAGGTACACCTTAAAAGATGACTTATAACCATATGAACTGTCATACCAAATTTCATCCAAATCGTATAAAGCGTTCTGTTGTTATAAGCAAAATTAATTTTCTTTCGAAGAACTTTGAAGCAGAATTCTGGCTAAATGGTACACTTTCCGGTAGAAGCAAGTTTGGTTAAATCGTCTTATTTTAGCCTCAGAAATCTGTGGTTAAGCCATGTCCCTCTATTTAAGAGACATCCTGTATATATATATATATATATATATATATATATATATATATATATATTATCACCGCATATTACCCTCGATATGACCCATTTCTGGATGTGTTTTAAGAAAAAGTTGTACCTCTTCATTAAATAGAAAGATTTTTTTTTAAACATTGACAGAAAGGGTTGTTTTTTAAACTAAGGAAATAAGTAATCTAATTTTACAACATTGATATGGGACCATTATCTTCAATACGACGCAGTTTCTTTTTTTTTTAATATCTTGTCTCATTTGTCTCTGGACGATGTTAAATCTACTTCTCGGATCGTCAGAAATATTCTTGTCTGTAACTGTTGTGCCTTTTGGTATTCTCAGCCATTATTGTATACTTTTTTGCTAAGAAATGCCCAAAAGTCTTTAATCCGTCGCGCTTGAGAGTTATACTCTTTCTTTTTCTATAAAATGTTGGCTCCTTAATGATCTGCAGCATCTGGAAATTCGCTCAAGCTGGGCCGCTGTCTATTTGGTTACATTATTTCTTTTTCGAAATTATAAATCATTTCTGACCAAAGTTCTGCTAACAATCATCTTCAACATTCTAAATTGTAGAGTTAATTTGCTCGATAACGTCCTAAGTTTGTCTTGAGCTTTGTGAATGAGTCTGCTGATTCGATTTTGGGGCAAAAGTCCGGATCGCCCACTTTTTGGTAAATTAATTCATACTACACTTTCTTCACATTTCCGTATAGTTCGGTAAATAGTCGTCTGTCCAATATTTTGATCACCAAAAACGTTAACAATTTCACGATTCAGCTGTCTATCCACTTTTATGTATTTATTATGTCCAGTGACAACTAGATTAGATCTTATTTCTTAATAAAATTTAGAGCGTAAAATTTTTCTCTAAACTTTTGGTACATACGTTAACAAAATGTTTGTGACAGTGTCAAACGGGTTTAAAGCGGATACCCTGTACAATAAATGACTTGTTCCAAGAAATTCTTAAATAAATAAATATTATGAATATTTCAAAAGGTTAAAGAAAGAATTCTATTAGCTATTCAAGAGGAATTTCTGGTATTTAATAACCGAAGCTAAGTAAAGGATTTCCCAATGTCCTTCACATTGTATTTAATGTTGCTCTTCTTTACGGATTTCCACGAAGATAGGCGAAGATACCCGAGGGGAATACTATTTTCACTTTAGAAGCATTTGGTGAGAAATTTCTACAAAATTCTTGCGGCTATTTTAAATATACACTTAAAACTAAAATTTAGAAAAATTATGGGCCAAATGATAGGTGATAATACAGAGTCATCAAAAAGAAATGATGCAATTCTGCAAAGGTCCTCAGAATTTCTGGGATCTTTTTATTCCACAGTTTACACAACACCAGGTGAAAGCGGAACTACTATGTGACTTGTCATTTTGACAATAAATACAAATAGGTTATGTCAGAGCAGGGATCGGAGAACTAATATGATTTTGAGTGAATGAAATGCTTTAGATTATTGCTTATGGGTAACATAAGAAATAAAAGTACGTGGGTAAAGGGAACAACAACCATTTTAATAAAAAAAAATTAAATATGCCCCAATTTAAATTTTCAAATGTCACTGTCTACAACAGAAAATCAATTTTTACCTCCCGCTACCCTTGGTAAGGGAGGTATAGGGATTGTGCTAAAAATCACATGTCGAGATTTTAGTAAAGACCACGTTTTAAGGTCCCTAGAATCTAATTTTAACATTTTCACGATGATGTCTGTATGTGTGTATGTGTGTATGTGTGTGTGTATGTGTATGTATGTGTGTGTATGTTTATGGATTTTGTCTTCGCTCCAATTCAAATACTATCATTCAGAAAATTCTGAAACCTTGTATTTCTACCCTATTCTAATACGAACTATTATTGTGGTCCAGATGCGGTTATTCGCTACCGAAAATCGGTCACTTTAATATGTTATTATGTATGAATACGATTATGAATGTGGCTGTGGTGAAAGAAGTATGCATGGATAGGAATGTGTTGCGAAGGATGATTGTTTCGTAATTATTGTGGTGTAAAGATAAATGGTTAGTAAGAATGTTTTGTGAGAATGGAGAGACAGCTGAACTTTTATGTGGACGAGAAGAATGAAGTATGTTTGTACAGGAGTGTGTAGCGAAAGATGATTTTTGTGTAACTATTATTGTGGTCCGGATGCGGTTATTCGCTACCGAAAATCGGTCACTTTAATATGTTATTATGTATGAATAAGTTTATGAATGTGGCTGTGGTGAAAGAAGTATGCATGGATAGGAATGTGTAGCGCAAGATGATAGTTGCGTAACTATTATTGTGGTCCGGATGCGGTTATTCGCTACCGAAAATCGGTCACAATAATATGTTCTTGAATGAATGTTATGATGATTTTGGGCAAGGCGGAAGAAGAATGTTTAAGTTAAGTGATTCTGTGGAGCTCTTGCTTTCATCCCTTTTCTTATTATTTTCGGGTTTTTGCTAACCCACTAAGTGGGAAACGAGTGATTTTATGTATGTATGTATGTATGTATGTATGTATGTATGTAAAGAAGCCATTAGATTTTGGTGTAAATTGGATAACCGGAAATGGCACTTTCCCTGAAGCTCATAATGGTTTTTCTTCAAAAAATTCCAATAAATTCCATTTTTTTCGCATTTTATGTCATTATGAAAATAAATTTTCTATAGGAATACATTAATACTTTTTCTATATATTTTACAGATAAATTTAAAAATATTTTTTTTTATAAGTCCCCGAAGTCTAAGATAAACACAGTTCCTTTGTTACACAGTTCATATTTCAAATGAATGTAACTGACAGTAAATGTCACTGTCAAAAACCTAATCACTTCAAATTAATAATAGTGACATTTTAAAAAGAAAATAGTAAATAAAGCAATAGTTTTATGCAATGGAACAGTTTGCAGCGTTAGTAAATACGTAGGTATGTATTTAAATTAATAAAAATTAAATAGCGGGAGGTTTTGTGTTGGTCACATCAGACTTTTTGTATCAGTGTTACCAATTTCAAGTAATTTTTTATTGACAAATGAATCAGTTCTTTTTGATCACACTGTAGTTCGAGCGGCATATAATCTAGTCTAGATTTACTTCTATCGAGACTCTTTACTTTTGAGACAATACGAAAAAATTTATATACCTTGCAAGACATATGGGACAATAGTCTTAACATAAGAATGTGCAGGACTTGTCGAACAATGCTAGAGTGATCAAAAATATCTGATTCTGTTGGCAATAGAATGGGGTATTCCACCATAACAATTTTTTTTTAATAAAATCAATTTAACATAAAGTATGGCTCAATAAATAATAGTTAAAACAATGAAAACATTTTTTACATAATTACTTTACGAGATATTTCACATTTGTTAAAGGGAAAATTGACGTCATACAATAGTTATCTTTCTCTCGCAGCGTACTCAGAGCAGTGTGTGTGAGAAAGACAAATATAGAGGAAATATGACGTTACACTGATTTCTCGAAAATAAAATACTCTTAAACTAGGAACAATTAAGATTTTTTAATACTATGAATTGCTTCAAAAATGAATGAAGTTTTATTTAAAATAATAAAAAAAATTGAGTGGAATACCCCATTCCGGGGATCTTTTTATTCCACACCAGATAAAGGCGGAAATATTATTGACATAATTTTTAGAAAAAATACAAATAGAAATAGGTTATGTCAGAACAGGGTTCTGGCAGCTAATCGGATTTCGAGTGATTGAAATGCTTTACATTATAGCTGTGTGGGCAATATAATAAATAAAAGGATGTGGGTAAAGGAAACGACGATCAATTTAATAAATAATGTGATGTGGCCAGCACATTACCTTCCGTCAATACTATGTATTTTGTACAGATCCCATACCAAAAGTTGCTTGGAAAAGATTCTATGTATCCAGTAAAATTGTAACATGAACGTATACTATTTTCTACAAATCCCTTATCAAAAGTTACTTGGAAAAGATTCTATATATCCAGTAAAATTATAACACAAACGTGATATTTTCTACAAATTTCATACCGTCAGTTCCTCTGAAAAGACTCCATAAATCCAATAAAATTATAACATGAACATACACTATGTAAATTGCACTTGACACTGACATCTGGTAATTAGAATTATATAAATATATCAGCTGCTTCCATGATTATAGCAAAGTTGGCTGTTTTATGAAAGTTAATCTCTTTATAATTCTTTAACTCTATATCTATTGAATATAAAGGAAAATGTATAAACAAACCGTATAGACAATAAGATATTCTTCCATATTGACAATCACATAAAATGTCATAAAATGATATTTAACTGCGTTTTTTCAAGAAAAACTGTTAAGAACTACAAATAAGGGAATTTCCGGTTGACCAATTATAACCAAAATCTAATCAGCTCTTCATATGGGTGTAAAGAAGACACAAACATATAGTAAAACTAGTAAAATTCTATTCTAGGGACCCTAAAATGTGATTATTCATTCAAAACTCTTCACCGAATTTTTTGACTAAGAGCAATACCTTCCTTCCTAAAAGTAACGGAAGGTAAAAATTGCAAATTTATTCAAATTTAAATATTTCAAATGTCACTGTTAACAGGAAAAAATTTTTGTATCAGTCATCAATTTCAAGTATTTTTTTATTGTTGCCAACTTAATAAGTTATTTTTGATCACTCTGTAGAATTAAAGCTGTAATTACTAATTAAGGCGATGTAACCTAATATAAAATGGCAAAATACTTGAATAACATATTCAATTTTTGTAAGTTTAAAATCCATACTTTAAATTTAAATTAGTCTAACAGTCTGGAATAAATAAAACCGAACATAAATAGCTAAATCAAAGCGTGAAATGTCTATTCGAAATTCATTTCTTTGCAGAGATTTTTATAAGATTTTCTAGTGACGAAACTTTGAAGTTTTTTGTCATAGAATAAAAAGTTTAAATCTGCAAGGCTACTTGTTCTTATTGCATTTGAAAGTGGAAACAATTATAGATATAATCGTACGAAATTATGCCATCGATGAGAAATAAAGGATATAAGTTTATGCAAAAAATAATGGAATACAATTTATTGTTTTGTGTTCAACGTTCACCCATCCTCACAGAAAAAAATAAATTAGACTAAATTGTAGTAAAATTAACTAAACAAATTCCATATTTTTCAGTCTACTAATATGATTCATTATATGACCTAAGTTGATTTAGTTAAATTTTCTAAATTTGACTATGGGGCCGTGTGCCTGAGTGTCTGGTCGCGAACCTGGGGTAACCGGGTTCGATCCCGACCGGCGCCAAATATTTCCATTTTTAAATGGCACAAAAGTGACACCTGTGGTGCACTCTCCACACCAGCTATGAGTGCCCGTGAGGTGACGCCTGGTAAGCGCCCACACGGTAAAATATATATTCATCATTACCGATGTCTACACATGTGTAGATAATGGCACACCCAAAAATAGGTAATATGTCGTGATGATATATTTATTTATTTATTTCTAAATTTGTAGTAGCAAAAAATTTAAAATTAAATACAATATTAGATTAAATGACTACATTTTTATCGTAATAAGTACAGAATTAAACATAAATCGTGAAATTAACTAAAGAAATATTTAAATTTTCTATTTAATTTATCTAACTCATTAGATAAGTTACCAAAACTTGTAGTGAAACCAAAATATAATAAAATAAGTAATTAAAGTATAGTAGAGACAAAGAAACAGCTACCTCATGCTGCGTGTCGTGCTGTAAGTCAAAACCCAAAAGTTAACCAACAAATTTGCAAAAGAATAAACAAGCAACGTACATATACAGTATAGGATTAAAGTATGGAATATCCAAAAAAAAAAATCCGAACTTTTAAAAACGCTGAAACACGACGATTTTAGTTTTTTAAATACATATTAATATGTGCGATTCATCTTCCGACTTTCATTTGTTTTTCAGTTATGACGGCTGACATCACAGAAAAATTAAATGGCAACATAGGTTTTTAGTAGTGGAATCCGATAGTGATTTTAATAAATAAATCATAAGTGTGCATAACATAAATTCTGAGAAAAATCGATCTGAATATCTAATAGGTAATAATAAATAATCAACACACCTTGATAAAATTTTTAAATCTAGCCAAATGTCGGCTCAGGTGGCTCAATGGTTAGAGCAACGGCTCTTAGTCATGAGTGTGCTCGGGGTTCTGGGTTCGAATCCCACTAAAGCATGGATGTTTGTGTATGTGAACCTACTAACTGGGATTTAATCCTGTTGAGAGGTTTAAAAAAAAAAACTGTTTCACACAAGCACTCTATCAATCTTCAGCGGTCTTGCCATAATTATTGTAGTTTACTGTTGAATTCTAATAATTCTGCTAAGATTGAAAAAATGCTTGAATGAAACAGTTGGCTAAATTTAAAATTTTTATCAAAGTATTTTGATTATTCATTATTACGTATTTGATGTTCAGCTCGATTTTTCTCAAAATTTTTGATATCACCCTTACGATTTATTTGCATGAACATAAAGGGCAGAAAAATCAATATCGGATTCCACTACTAAAAATCTATGTTGCCATTTAAATTTTTTGTGATGACGTCATAACTGAAAAACAAATGAAAGTCGGGAGATGATTCGCACATATTAATATGTATTTTTAAAAACTAAAATCGACGTGTTTCAGCGTTTTAAAAAAAACCGTCTGAATTCGGATTTTTTTTGGATATTCCATATTTTAATCCCACACTGTATAAAAACAGGAATATATTCAGTTTTATATCGCTTTGAAATGTTAGGGGTGAAAAAAACTCTGAATTTTAAAAAATATTTTATATATTTATACTTTGTTTGGCTTATCGATTTCGCTAGTTATTTAGCATTCTCAGAGCCTTAACAGCTGGAAAAATATTTAAATATCTATTTGTTAAAATTAACTGTCAATGTTGTAAATATCCCTTAGTAACGAATATAAATAAGGTGATAATCAGCCCGATTCTGTAAAAAGTATCTAACATTGTTACTTGTTAGCAACGTTGCTATGAAGTTACTCTGATAGCAACTATCCTAGTAACTGAATATATATTTTGTATTTTGTAATTATATATTTACGAACGTTACTACCAGAGTAACTAAACAAATTTAGTTACTAAGATAGCACTGAAATGAGGAACACGAATTATGGTGCGCATGCGTATTTCTTCTTCTGCGTTTGTTCTAATCTGATAAGTGACATTTCTTAGTGTTTACAAGTGAACAAGTGTTATATCTGTTAGCATCATGGTTTATAACAAGCCTAGGGCTTCAAGAACAACCAACGAACAGTTGGAAATATTAATAGCTTATTTAGAAAACCACAAAATAATGCTCGAAATGAAAACACATCCTCTGAAAACTAATGAGATTAAATTGGCATGGGAAGAACTTACAAATATTTTGAATAATACAAAGAAAGGAGCCAAGAAAAAAGGGCAGCTTACTTTTAAATGAATAGGTACGCCTGATGATCTTATTGAAGGTTCCGCTAACGCTAATTAATCTTGTACAATTGGTTTTGGTAATCGGAACAATTTTTTTAATTTTACATCCGAAATTAAGAAAGGATTACTCTCGTCTCTTATCAATCTATTTTCTAACCTATTTCTTCTTCTGTGAAATAATAATATAAATTTATCAAATAAATTTTCTTTTTTCATAAATTAATGTTACCGAAAATTATTTATAGTTACTTATTTATACATACCGATTTTCCAAATCTGCCAATGCTCTATGAAAGTCAAAATTTATCCAAATTCCAGCCATTCTGAAAGGTTACTATACCTTAAACACTACGTTTGGCTAGTCTCTAGCGTAATAACTTGTTTAACAACTAAGTATCTAAAACTGTAATGACTCTGTGCTTATAGAATACAAAAAATAACAAGTTACTCTAGTAGTAACTGACCTTCATTTTAAAGACTATTTTAGTAACTTTATTCTAGTAACTCTTCTTACAGAATCGGGCCAATTATCTTTGTTTTTTTGTTTTTTATCATCGCTATGACAGAAAGATTCTGAATGCTGATTGGCGGAAAACGTGTAACGGACTAATGAATTATATTCTCGTTCGTCGATATAAAATAGGAACTCTTCCTCATTCTTAATTATGCACCTATGTATTCAATCAGCCCGATTCTGTAAAAAGTATCTAACATTGTTACTTGTTAGCAACGTTACTATGAAGTTACTCTGATAGCAACTATCCTAGTAACTGAATACATATTTCGTATTTTGTAATTATATGTTTAGGAATGTTACTCCCAGAGTAACTAAACAAACTTAGTTACTAAGATAGCAGTCAAATGAGGAACACGAATTGTGGTGCGCATGCGTATTTCTTCATCTGCGTGTGTTCTAATCTGACAAGTGACATTTATTAGTGTTTATAAGTAACCAAGTGTTATATCTGTTTGCATCATGGTATATAACAAGCCTAGGGGTTCAAGAACAACCAACGAACAGTTGGAAATATTAATAGCTTATTTAAAAAACCACAAAATAATGCTCGAAATAAAAATACATCCTCTGAAAACTAATGAGCTTAAATTGTCATGGGAAGAACTTACAAATATTTTGAATAATACAATGAAAGGAGCCAAGAAAAATGTACAGGTTACTTTTAAATGAATAGGTACGCCTGTTGATCTTATTGAAGGTTCCGCTAACGGAGTTACTTTTTCAATAAGATCTTGTACAATTGGTTTTGGTAATCGGAACAATTTTTAAAATTTTATATACGGAATTAAGAAAGGATTACTCTCGTCTCTTACCAATCTATTTTCTAACCTATTTCTTCTTCTGTGAAATAAAAATATAAATTTATCAAATAAATTTTCCAATTTCATAAATAAACGTTACCGAAAATTATTTACAGTTACTTTTTTATACATACCGATTTTCCAAAGCTGCCAGTGCTCTATTAAATTCAAAATTCATCCAAATTACAGCCATTCTGAAAGGTTACTACACCTTAAATACTACGTTTGGCTAGTCTCTAGCGTAATAACTTGTTTAACAACTAAGTATCTAAAACTGTAATGACTCTGTGCTTATAGAATACAAAAAATAACAAGTTACTGTAGTTGTAACTGACCTTCATTTTAAAGACTATTTTAGTAACTTTATTCTAGTAACTCTTCTTACAGAATCGGGCCGAATGATTCAATCGTACTCTTACCATTCAATACTTATCAATATAAAATAAACTATTTTCTCTAATTTCTCTATTCGTGACAATAGCATGCAATTACATTATTACATACTTATTACATACTTGTACAATTTAATCTGTATTCTATGTAGGTACAATTTAAAAGAAATTTCCAGTTTATTATGTTTCGATTTGCATTGCCTAGAGAATGTTTATCGAATAAAAAAAAGTGAAAGTCGATTTAGGGTATAATAGTAAGAAGAACAGACAATATTTAATAGGATTTGAACGATTAGTAAAGAATTTACACTTTGCAAATTTGAAGAATGTAATTTCACTTTTAGCACAAAGCAGATAGAAACTGTGTCTATAATTTGTATAGTTTTTCCCTATATAACTATCCACTAATATCATAATTTGTGGTTTATATTATTTATAAATAAATATATGAGAATGTCCTTCAATACAAACAATATTTTTTAATAATAAAAGTACAATAAAATAAACATAATTGCGACACTTGGTAAAACTGTTATAATAAGATATTTAAAATATAACACTTCACATGTTTCACAAGATTTCAGTCTCTGAGTCAACCTCTCGGTCATTTATCAGAGACTGGCCCACTCTACCAGAACCTACTACTATTTTCGTTTTAAAATGTCACCATTATTAATTTGAAGTGATTAATTTTTTAACAGTGACATTTATCTGTCAGTTACATATATTTGAAATATAAACCATGTAACAAAGGACTTGTGTTTATCTTTAAAACATAGGCTCTGGGATTTATAAAAAAGTTTTTTTTTTAAATTTATCTGTAAAATATATAGAAAAAATCTGATGTGGCCGACACAAAACCTCCCGCTACTATAATGCTGCAAACTATATTATATTCCATTGCATATAACTATTGCTTTATTTACGATTTTCTTTATTATTTAATATGTCACTATTATCAATTTGAAGTGATTAATTTTTTGACAATGACGTTTACCTGTCAGTTACATTCATTTGAAAAATAAACTGTGTAACAAAGGAATTTTGTTTATCTTAGGCTTCGGGATTACAAAAAAGAAAAATGATTTTTAAATTTAACTGCAAAATGTATAGAAAAACTATTAATGTATACCTGTACAAAATTCAATTATCTTTAACTTTAATAATGACATAAAATGCGAAAAAATGGCATTTAATGGTATTTTTTTAAGAAAGCCCATTATGAGCTTCAAGTAAAGTGCCATTTCCGTTTATCCGATTTACACCAAAATCTAATGGCTTCTCTTCGTATTAGAATAGGGTAGAAATAGAAGGTTTCAGAATTTTCTGAATGACAGTATTTGAGTTAGAGCGAAGACAAAATTCATACACATACATACACACACACATACAGACACCATCGTGAAAATGTTAAAATTGGATTCTAGGGACCTTAAAACGTGGTCATTTACTAAAATCTCGATATATGATTTTTAGCACGATCCCTATACCTCCCTTACCAAGGGTAGCGGGAGGTAAAAATATTAATGTATATCTAAGAAAATTAAATAATCTTTAATTTTTATGACATAAAATGCGAAAAAATCTCAGAAAAAATGCCATTTAATGGTATTTTTTTAAGAAAAACCACTATGATCTTCAAGTAAAGTGCTATTTCCGATTATCCGATTTACACCAAAATCTAATGGTTTTTTTTTTACCTTCCGTCACCTTTAGGTAAGGAAGGTATTGTCTTTGGTCAAAAAATTCGGTAGTGAGTTTTTAATGAATAAGCACGTTTTAGGGTCCCTACAATACGAATTTACTATTTTTAAGATGATGTCTGTATGTATGTGTGTGTGTGTGTCCGTGTGTGTGTGTGTGCGTGTGTGTGTATGTGTGTCCGTGTGTGACAATTTTTTCTCCGACGATAACTCCAATACTACAATTCTAAAAATTATAATTCTTTCGTATTCCTCTTCTGTACATCCATATGAAGAGTTGATTAGATTTTGGTTATAATTGATCCACCGGAAGTACCCTTATTTGAAGTTTTTAACAGTTTTTCTTAAAAAAACGCAGTTAAATATTATTTTTTTACATTTTGTTATTATATTTATTAAAGAAAATACTCTTCTCTATATGGTTTGATTATTCATTTTCCTTCATATTCAATAGATGTAGAGTTAAAGCATTATAAAGAAATTAATTTTCAAAAATTAGTCAGCGTTGTTATTTATCATGGAAACAGATGACATAATTATTCAAAAAAATTTAATTGACAGATGTCAGTTGCAAGTGCAAAACGAAATATGGAAAAAAAAGTATATAGGATCTAAAATTGGTATGTCATAGTGTTGCTCGCAAGTGACACGCAGAGAAAGGCCAAAGAGAAGATGGAAGGACATTACTTAGTGTATTTTATGTTATAATTTTATTGGATTTATAGAACCTTTTTAAATGAACTTTTGGTATGGAATTTGTAAAAAATAGTATGTGTTCGTGTTCGATTTTACATGATATTATATAGAATCTGTTCCAAGGACCTTTTGGTATGGGATTTGTACAAAATACATGGAATTGACGGAAGGTCTTGTGCTGGCCACAACAGATTTTTTCATATTAGAATAGGGTCGAAATACAAGGTTTCAGAATTTTCTGAATGATAGTATTTAAGTTAGAGCGAAGACAAAATCCATACACATACACACACACACACACACATCATCGTGAAAATGTTAACATTGGATTCTAGAGACCTTAACATGTGGCCATTTACTAAAATCTCGATATGCGATTTTTAGCATGATCCCTATAACCTTTAGGCTCGCCTTTAGGGTAACGGGACGTAAAAATAAACTCGAAAATTTACATTTTCCCCATATATCTAGTGACCTATGTATTTTTCCTCAAATAACAAAACACTTTGGTCTTCTAATAATGGGGCAACTTTTTTCTAATTTAATCGACTTTATATTTCTCGAGATCCCCACCCCATGTTGGACACTCTGTCACACAGTCGAACTGAGAGATCTGTCTTTACACTGATCCAACTTTATGAAAAGGCCGGTTTTTCAATATCTGGTTAAAATTTTAACTACGAGTTAAATAAATAAAATTGAAACGAAATGAACTATCAAATGACAGATATATTGTTGTAAAATATAAAACGATGCAATATTGTTTACTTAACAAGAAGTTAAAATTTTAACCAGATATTGAAAAACATAATTAAAATATTTGTGTTTACAATGCTAGATAAATCTTGGAAACTTCAATGCTTGAATCAGCCAGTATCTCGTGCATAAATTAAGTACTGTATTCAACTATAATGTCTATTTATGTAGACATTGCGAAATGACTATTTTTACGAACAACTAGCTACTGATTATTGCGTATAAAAGGTTAGTAACCTTTTTAACCTTAAGGTCGTGTCAATACTAAGTAAATAACATTTTATTCTTGCAGTAAATTATACATAAATACATGATTACTTCGTAAATATATTACAACATATAGTTGTTAAACAAATAGGGCGTTAGCTTGTAACAGAAAAAATATAGAATGAATTTCGCAAGTGGTTGACCAAAATATATCATCTAGAGAGGTCTGCAGAAAGGTGCCTCAAACAACAATATCTTCAAAAGTCCTAGTGTTATATTTATTTATCAATCTCTTTCTTCTTCCCAAGGTCTATTTTGTAAGCATTGCATAAGAAAAGAAGAAATAGCAGGGTTTTGTGCAGGTATACTATAAGCAAAGATGTTGTAATAAGATGTAAATATTCTCGCTTAAGAAACGAACAGATAAAACGCATCGTTGAAGAGTATACGAGTCTATTATCTTATAATAGGACATTGAGAAATAAACCAGATTACGAATGAAGATACTAGGGCAGTAAAATAAATATACTGTAGTATAACAGTACAGTGTGTTTTATGCAAAGAGAAAACAGATGAGCTTATAAAAATTTAATATGGCCAGCACATTACCTTCCGTCAATTTTATGTATTTTTTACAAATCTCACACCGAAAGTTCCTTGGAAAAGATTCTGTATAACCAGAAAATTGTAACACGAATACTAATTTCTACAAATTCCGTACCGATAATTCCTTGGAAAAGATTCTATAAATCCAATAAAATTATAACACGAACATACTATATGTAAATTGCACTTAACACTGACATCTGTCAATTAGAATTATTTGTTGCATCTGTTTCCATGATTATAGCAAAGTTGGCTGATTTATGAAAGTTAATCTCCTTAAATTCTACATCTATTGAATATAAAGGACAATGTATAATCAAACCTTATAGACAATAAGATATTCTTTCATATTGATAATAGGGTAAATGCGAAAAAAATAAATGTTATTTTTTCCTATTAATTATGAAATATAAACTAATTCTAAACATATTAATGTAAAAATTATTAGAAAATATAAAACTTTTCATTCATAATTTCCGTAAATAAAGTTCGCGGTGGAATTCTTGTGACGTAGACTTTTAATAATTATATAGTTCGACCAAGTCTGTATGACTCATACAAGCTTATTAGAATACCACGACAAAGCGAAAATGTTGAATTATATGTAATTGTATCATACAAATATTTACAGTATAATTCTAAAAGAAAAATAACAGATACAAAAGTATTATTTAATAGTAAGTATATTTTATAATTATTTACTTGAATACCAAATATTTAATTGTTATATAGACAACTTTATAATTTCGCCACCAGGTGGCTGCACACTCCAGTGAATGTACATGTCATTTTTAGTGACATAACCTATGTTTTACGTGTTAAAATCATATTTTATTTTTCTTTTCTATATCAGCAGATTTAAAACAAGGTAATGAAACTAATGAATTTGTGTGAAAATGAATAATTTCTTTTGAAATAGTGCTTCTCTCAAACATATAAATCGTTTCATATAAAAATGGTAGTATTGTGTACAAAGTGTACAACCGAGAGTGTACCGCTAGGGCAAGAAAGACTGTGATTGGTATTAATAAAACATGCCACCACGGAAAAATTTGAAATAAGAATTTTGTTTTAAAAAATTATATTTTGAAAAATATACAGTTCTCAGACATAAAATATGTATTAAAGTGAATAACTTGAACAATTCTTTCAGAAAAAAAATAAATTGGAAAATGCGCAACTACCCTATTACATATAATGTCAAAAAATGATATTTGATTGCGTGTTTTCAAGAAAAACTGTTAAGAAGGGAACTTCCGGTTGACCAATTATAACTAAAATCTAATCAGCTCTTCATATGGATGTAAAGAACCCGTGTTTTTCCTTGTAAAAATGTTATTAAAATAAATTGAAAAACAAAAAAACAAACATACTGTTGTAAAGACAAAAAAAAACACTCTATCGAATGGTAGAGTAAAATTAATAGGTTCCCAATTAAAAAAATTACTCAGACAAGCGTAACTCAAAAACAATTGGAGAAAAAAAAATTCAAGTATTCTCAAATGTATATCAAAATTTCTTAAAAAACTTTTGTATTGAACATAATTTCCTAAAATGAATATTAACGACAATAAATCGCCGTCTCCATACTTTTAACTAACCCTGTATATTTCCCTAGTTACATGTCTATCACAGCGATGATAAAAAACAAAGAAATTATCACCACCTTATTTATTATTCTTTTCTTTATTTATAACATTGACAGTTAATTTTAACAAACATTAATTATATTCTCTCATTACGTGATCTGATTAATAATATATATTGCTCGTGAAATCTGCAATTCGGTTTCACTCGAAAATATCATCGATGATAATCATATCACCTATGAATATATTATACATGTTATACATATTTTGCAACAATATAATGATCCATAGCACAGTTCTACTCTTATAAAAATGAGTTTAAAGACAATAAAGTTAATTTTATGACACGGCCATCGCAGTCTCTATCTAGACTTAAATCCAATAGAAAATATCTGGGAAATTGTATATTCAAATATTAGGGATCAAAGTCATACAAGAAAATAAGTTTTGCTCAGTATTACAAGATCTTGGGGAGAAGTTGACAAATATCTAATATTAAAAATACAATAGTGACTACTTCACATTCATAACAATAATAATAACGACACTAGACCATACCTCAAGAATATTGATTTACAATCATTCTCATTGGTTGTAAATCATTGTTCTCAAGGCGTATCAAATCGCTGAGAAATCTAATGTGACATTTCCGTACGGTAGCTATGACAACAATCTATAAAAACAATCTACAATCTACGTTTACAGTATTCACACCCAAGTTCCTAACCTAACCTTCAAATTGTCAGTGAATTATAAAGGAAAAGAAATTAGTTAGTGTATAGTAAACATACACGAGCCGATTATTCAAGGACACTTACTAATTCAACAGAATTCATTGTTACATTTAATTAGCCATCTTATTAAATACTATAGAACTTATGAATAGAATTGCACGTGTCCGAGATGGTGGAGTTACAATTTTTTAAAGATGTATGATTAAGCTCATCTTCGAATTAAAATAATTAAGCTTCATCTATTGTGTCAAGTTATTTTGCGGTAACACATTTCTTTCATAAAGTCCACTGTGTACTATTTTTAATTACATACTATCATGGTAATATACAAAATGTTCAAAAAACATAGATGCATTTAATGTTCGGTCGTACTCGCGGTGATTCGGTAGAAACTAGACAATAATAGTTAAAAAAAATCCATAAACCTTAACCAAAATCGCTAAAACTAGAAACGTATTTCTTCGGGTCAATTGCTCGTCGCCTAAAATAATTTGGGAACTTCAAGATTCATTCAGGTGACAGAGGAAGACCTAGAAGTGTTTTAACACCCCAGATGGAAGAAGATATTTTGAATAGCGTATATCAAGATCCTTCTACAAGAACAAGAAGAATATCTTCTGCATTACATGTTCATAATTCACAAGTACGGAATGTCTTACATGAGCAACAATTGCATCCCTTACACAATTTATTACCAAATGATTTACAACTTCGAGTAGAATATTTTAAATGGTTTTTACAACAATCTGCAGTTACTCTTCACTTCACATTATTGGTGCTATTTACCGACGAAGCCTAGTTTAATAGGAATGGAATAACAAATTTTCACAATACACATCTCTGGTCGGAGAAAAATCCTCATGGTTTTTTTCCAAAGTAGGCATCAAAATCATTCTAGTGTGAATGTATAGGCAGGCATTAATGGTGGTAAACTTGTTGGACCCCATTTCTTGCCCACAAGGTTAAATGTTCGGTTAAATGGAAACATTTATAGAGATTTTCTAGAAAATGTGTTGCCAGAATTATTAGAAAATACTCCACTAGCCATAAGAAAAAGAATATGGTTCATGCACGATGGAGCACCGCCACATTTTACTCGAGATGTGAGGCAGTTTTTGAATAATTTTTATTATGATCGGTTCGGTGGATTAGTAGAGGGGCTGTTATACGATGGCCTCCTAGGACACCTGATTTAAATCCTCTGGATTTTTATTTTTGGCGTCATCTGAAAAGTTTAGTCTATTCAGCACTAGTCAATAAACATCGACGACTTACGTCAAAGAATAAATGAGCTGCAATACAACTCGCAATAAATTCGGAATTTTCGAACGTATTCGTAAGTCAATGAGACGAAGATTAGAATGTTGTACTGAAGTTCAAGGTGGACATTTTGAACATTTTTTATAATTTATAATTGACTGTTATCAATGGGCTACTTGCGTGGTACTGAAAATCCGATTTCTGTCACTATATACGTTAAGTTATATTGAAAACATATATAAAAATATAAATTTTATTTTAAAATAATTATTTATTTTTTACTAAATTAAGAAAGAAAATTTTCTGTGACGTCATTATATTTACCTGGGGAGGGGAAGCATGTTTAAGAATGTTATCAATAGATGGCATGGCGCGCGAGAAAGTTTTAATTTGAATTTAACATTAGTTCATTTTTCTCTCTCTCTGGTCTCTCAAATACATTAATTACTTTATAAATAAACACATAGGTAGTTACTTATAATTTAAAATATCGATACCAAAAAGATAAACTAAAATACTAACCTCCAAACTATTATTGAAACGTCAAACAGGTGATGTATATTACCCGCACAAACACACCATTACTATGGGACGGCACCACTCTGTGGCTTTACGACTATTCATTGGTGCGGCGTAATTCTACGTCATACATGGCGGGAATTCAAATAATCAAATTTCATTATTTTTTTTCTGGCTAATTAATAAAAATTTTGACAAAAAAAAATATGGGTAGCAAGTTTTTACCTTCTCTTCAAAAATATTAAATAAAAAAAAGGTACGCAGGTAGCTCATTGTAAACGGCCACTTCGTTTTTATTGTAATGTTAAAAGTATGAGTTGTATATGACAGAAATAAAATATTAAAATCGCTATAGCTCTGAAACTAGGCATTTGCGGATTTATGTTAATATGAACTTTTTTATTGTTTTGATATCCACCCTTAAACCCGTGACTTCTATTTTTTGAACTCCCTTTATAATCAAAGGTACTACTTGACGTTTTTCATTTGAGACCGGGAGATAACACATTATTTATAGGATTGACGAACTCGCCTACGGCTCGTTCGGTCAGACTTTCCCGTTCTTCTTGCATAAATAACTAATAATAGATATTTACACACCAAGTGAGCTAAGGTAATGTTTATTCATGAGAAAAGAGTTAATTTCTTCGAGTGAATAAACATTCTTAGCTCACGTGGTTTGTACAATATTTTATTCAATTTTGACGAAATACTAATAAAAACCATTATAATATTTAATTTTGACAAAATAAAAAAACTGATCAGTTAGTAGGCTGAGAATGACAATCGTCGCTGATAGACGTCAAGTCATGTATTTAAAATGCTTTATTGTCTGTCATTTGTGCCGTGAAAAATAATGAAAATGGCTGATAATATCTAATAAATATTATGGTGAGTGTTATTTTCGTACATGATGTTATTTTAAATGCATTATTTGTTGCAGAGTGAATTAAAATTTTGTGAGTGATTTAAAAAATTTTTTAATTCACATGTGAAAAAAATGTTACTTATAATTGTTGCTATGGAGTTAATAATGACAGTTTAAAACATCAAAATTGAATAAAACATATAAACAGTATGAAATAAAATGCTGTACGTAATTCGTCCGTAAACTTCTCATTCGTACCGTAATAACTTACTTCCCAGCCTTTTAACGAAAATAACTATTCTCCTATTATATGAGGCACTATTCAAGCATATTTTAGTGCAGTTAAATACAAGATGGGTGACCATTTTGTCTACCTATTTACACTGGCGGCTTAAGGCGTGAGCCACTTAGGCACTGGCTTAGGGCGTCTGGATTTTTGGGGCGCCCAAAACATATAAAAACTAAAGAAAAATATACCAAAAAAAAATCAATGTATTGATTGTCCTGTATTATTAAATTTTAGAGCCCCTCAAAGTTAGTTTTGTGTAAATAAATTGTGTACAATCAAATAATATTACTATCAAGTTTATATCTCCACCAATTTTTGAATTATTGCCCCAAAAGTCAATATACCCCACATTTAGATAAAAACTTCAAAATTTTCAAAAATCAAATTTTTATATGCCTAGATACTTCTCAATGCGCTGATTCCAAATTTTGAAACCGCAGGTCGATATCTCTTTTCGTTCTCGAGATATTTGGATTTAAAGTTTTGCCCAAAACTGCCCATTTTTGGGTATTTACCCAAAAATGGGTCGAGATATGAATTTGGCGACAACACCACTCGATTCTACAGACAAAAATACATAAGTATAACAATTTTCATAATTTTTGTCCAACCGGTTCATTTTTTATTAATAAAAACTTGAAAACCCCTGAAAATGGCCAAAATCTGAAAAAATCCTAAGGGGTACACCTTAGATTTTTGCGATTTTTGGCCATTTTCAGTTATTTTGCTTTAGAAATTGTATGCGGTGTTCAAAAATGCTGAAAATTGGTGTACTTATGTAATTTTGCCCGTAGAATCGAATGGTGTTGTCGCCAAATTCACATCTCGACCCATTTTTGGGTTATTACCCAAAAATGGGCAGTTTTGAGCAAAACTTTGAATCTAAATATCTCGAGAACGAAAGAGATATCGACCTGCGGTTTCAAAATTTGGAATCAGCGCATTGAGTAGTATCTAGGCACATAAAAATTAGATTTTTGAAAATTTTGAAGTTTTTATCTAAATGGGGGGTATATTGACTTATTTAATCTAATCTGATTTGGCTCAGGGCGCCTATATATCTTGAGCCGGCCCTGCCTATTTAAAATTGTAATGTAAGTGAAATATTGGGAAATGTTTTATATTTATTCGGAGTGACATGTATGTATTTATTAATTTATCTGTTTAAGTAATAAAGCGACAAAATTTCGAAACACCAATAAAATAAATATAAATCAAATTAAACTAATTGTTTCTGAAAAACATCTATTACTATTCTTTCTAAATTTATTTATTTCTATTTCGAAATTCCTACTTTCACATAAATACAATACAAATTAAATCTAAACTATTGGCAAATGATGTAAATAAAATGTTAATTGCTTAAGATACGGGCTCTGTATTTGTTAGACATTATTTAACATACAGGCACAGAATAGACATTCATACAGAAGCGACACTCCCTGTCGGCACCATTGTTGTTGCGATTTGATGTTTATGACCTTGAACTTTAAATTTGTTGGCAAATTTACGCGCGAAATTTAAATTGTTTTAAATGGTAAAAGAAAAATTAGAACACAAAAGAACTAACATTTTAATTTTATTAACGAATTTAAAAGAAATCAGATAAAATAATCACATAATTATATTTTTATTAAACAAATACGTGAATTTTACAAATTCAATACAATATCTTTGATGTGGGAAACACAAACGTCAGACTCGATGAATATGTTCCAAATATCCTTCTCCATCAAATCTTCTCTTTCACAGGCCTTGAGCCACATTTTACAACTATATTTATTAAATGAATATACAGTTTACATGATATGGTATGGTAGTCGTTTTACACAACATACATTTCTGGATCTTTCGGAAACGAAAAAAAACTTACATTTCCTTTTCTCCATTTTTTAAATTTATTTATACAGTCTTTATATGAACAAACAAGTCCTCCCGATTCTACTTTCTTCATTTTATCCATTTAATTAGAAACTAACACCACTTCTAAAATTCACAAACAGTTCACAAAATGACATATGTCAAAAGTGAGAAGACGTGTTTGGTTTGCTTGAATTAGCCATAACTCTAAAATACATGGGCGTGACAAGCTGAGACAACCGCTCCTCCAGAATATGTGAAATGTAATGATTTTCTTTATGATAACGATTTTTCCTATCGTTTGCTGAAAAAATAACATGTTTGTTCGTATTAGAAATCAATTTGTGTTTCTCAATATACTTTTATTATTGACCCCTAACAGAAAATTTTTTCGTCGAGATAATGAAAAGAACAAAGAATCGTAAGATACGAAGATATGCCGAAATAATCCGATTTTATCCGATTAGCCCTTTAAATTTGTTGGCATACTCTATCTCTCTATAATTTTCGTTTCTCTCTCTGACTGTCGCTTCTGTATAGATGTTTATTCTGTGATACAGGTGGCTCAAAAAGAAAGATCGTACTTTTGAAATTTAAGAAATGAAAAATGGAAAATTTTCTGGTTTTTAGTTATCAAAAAAAGTGTGCTAAATCAGGTGACCGTGGCGGATGTTCTAAATATTACTTTTATATTTTGAATTTATTCAAAGGAATAATTAAATAGCAGGTAGTTTATGCAAATATTTGAAATCTAAGATCTAAATCTAAATTAAGGAAACAGTTTATCCTTCCTTGGCAATTGCGTGTATACGAGCCTTTACTGAATTTCACTTGGTAATAAGTTTTGTTTACATAAGAAAATTATGCATAGAGAAACTACTAACATACATTGCTCGATTCCTTATGTTATGCGAACATATATATTTTAGTATTTATTTATGTATTATAAAAAATCCAAGGTTCCTTGCAAAAAGTACACTACTTTAATTACGAAGCAGAAAATTTGATAAAATTTGAAAGAACATTCCACTAGAGACCTTCAAAGTGTATTAAAATATTTAGTTGATACATTTTAAACGACCTTTAAATACACTAGTGGTCGTTGAAAATGCTACACCAAAGAATATTAGAAATAAATAAATGCGATTCAGCATAGAAGTTTCTTATTATTAGTAGTGTAAACAATTAAAATTTCACAACTATAAACAATAAAGAGCAAAAGAAAATTAATAAGAACTACGAGGTGTGGCTATTAAATAACGAGATTATTTTTTTTCGGCTACCCTGTAAATTTGGCAACTTTGCAGTATTGCAGGGTGTGCCATATTAATTTGTCATCTTCCCTCCAGCCACTGTGAAAAATTCAGGATAATTAGGCAAACCGTTTTGCAGTAGCCTTTGATTGAAGTTAACCGCTTTTACGTACTTTGCCGGAATGTTATTGTCAATATGAAATTCTGTGTGAAACTTAAAAAATCCGCTACAGAAATGTTGAAGAATGTTTATGGTGATGAGGGTCTATCTAGTACTCAAGTTTTCGAGCAGTTTAGAAGATTTAAAGAAGGAAGAAAAGATATCGAAGACGATTAGCGTCTCAGCCGTTCACGGACATTGTTTTTTTTACCTTCCGTCACCTTTAGGTAAGGAAGGTATTGTCTTTGGTCAAAAAATTCGGTGGTGAGTTTTTAATGTGTGTGTCCGTGTGTGACAAAATTTTTCTCCGACGATAACTCCAATACTACAATTCTAAAAATTATAATTCTTTCGTATTCCTCTTCTGTACATCCATATGAAGAGTTGATTAGATTTTGGTTATAATTGATCCACCGGAAGTACCCTTATTTGAAGATTTTAACAGTTTTTCTTAAAAAAAAAAAAACATTTTGTTATTATATATATTAAAGAAAATACTCTTCTCTATACAGTTTGATTATACATTTTCCTTCATATTCAATAGATGTAAATTTAAAGCATTATAAAGAAATTAATTTTCAAAAATTAGTCAGCTTTGTTATTTATCATGGAAACAGCTGACATAATTATTCAAAAAAATTTAATTGACAGATGTCAGTAGTAAGTGCAAAACCAAATATGGAAAAAAGTATAGGATCTAAAACTGGTATGTCTTAGTGTTGCTCGCAAGTGACACGCAGAGAAAGGCCAAAGAGAAGATGGAAGGACATTACTTAGTGTAGTTTATGTTATAATTTTATTGGATTTATAGAACATTTTCAAATGAACGTTTGGTATGGAATTTGTAAAAAATAGTATGTGTTTTTACATGATATTGTATAGGATCTGCTCCAAGGACCATTTGGTATGGGATTTGTACAAAATACATGGAATTGACGGAAGGTCTTGTGCTGGCCACAACAGATTTTTTTGAAATCCGAGTGATTGTTCCGAGCATTGTTCACATGGATTGGGTGCCTAAATTTTCAATTTTTGTAGCCACACCTCGTGTCCTCCGTTCGCATTAATTACCGCTATTATATGCCCAGGCATGGACTCAATAAGGTGGCAAATGACATTTTGCGTTATTTCATTCCATCCTGTTTCAACTGTAGTCCACATTTCTTCCAGCGTTTGCACCGGTGGCTGAGTACGCCTCACTGCTCTTCCTAACATATCCCACAGATTTTCAATTGGTGACAAATCTGGAGAATAAGGATGCCATGGAAGCACTGATATTCTGTGCTGATTAAAGAATGTCAGTATTCTTCTCGCAACATGAGGTCTTACTGAAATACGGCTGTCGGATTGATATGGGGAGCAACTTCCGAAAATAGAATTTCACTAATATACTGCTGACTGTCTAGAGCTAGAGTACCGGAAATGCGTATTAAGGAAGATTTCCGGTTATAAGATATTGCACCCAGGCCATATTCCTTGTGTATGACGAATGCAAGCCATATTCCCTTTTTCACTCCGGCGTCGTCTAACAAGTACCCGAGAAACATTTTGGTATAAACGAAATCGAGAATTTCAGAAAGATTGCTAATAGGGTTGGGCAGAAAGGACGGACTTTTCCAAAACGTCACAAAATTGATACTTTTTGCGTAAAAAAAAAAAATTATTGACAAATTTGAGTTTGTAATGACAGCATTTGACAAAATCAAGTTTGGAAAACATCTTGCAAGTGGAGTCCGTTATCATTAATGCATTTCTGGAGACGTTCTGCGAAGTTTCCAAACACTCCTTCCAACATCGCTCTGTCAATTTGGCCGACTTCTACTTGAATAGCTTCTTTCACAACACAAATCCCGCTTATTTGGACACCAAATACAAGATGTTTTCCACACTTGATTTTGACAAATGCTATGTCATTACTAACTCAAACCTGTCAATATTTTTTTCTTTTTTGTGACTTTTTAATAAACGTCCGTCCTTTCTACCCAATCCTCTACAAACTATTCAAAGAAGACTATTAATAAATTAATAATATTTTGTTTTCTTTCCGTCTTTCCTTCCATGAATTAAGATAAAAATAAAAACATTTTCACACGGATTGTAATTAATGCTAATGTTAATTATATATTTTCTTCATCTGTCTTTAACTTATAACATAACGATGTGACCGTGGAAATATATTGTTCTTTCCAAGAGTAGGTGGCTTCGGAATTAGTTTTTTCAACATATTATAGTAGGTTTTAATTTTAATTGAAATAATGATTCTTATTTGTTTAATAATGAATATATGAATTGAAATGTTTAGTACATACATACATTATGTACAGATTATAAAATAATGACTATATAATGCGTTGAATGACATACGAGTACAAGCTGTTCGTTTTATTTTATCCACTTTGCTATCTCGAGAACTATAAAATCTAAGAGGTCGGTTAATTTAACAAACAATTTCTAATTTTACTAAACTATTTTAATGAACCTAAAATTATAATTTTATTCACAATCGGTTACAATTGCCGTCAAGTAAATACGGACTGGAGATGTCCACACTGTTTCCAATTCCACTGGTCATGTTAAAAATGCTAAGTTATGAAGAAGCGGCAACACCGAATGGGGTCATGCAAAAAAAAAATGTTGCTAATATTTTTATAAAAATAGAATCTATGACACTTATTCTTTTTTTCTTTTCATTCATAATTTACTTAAAAGATATTCGCGCTACGATTTTCTGTGACGTCATGTATCGGCTACTCACACAACGACACTAGTCACACTTACATGAAGGTCACAATGTCACAAACTTCAAACGCGAAATTAAAAGTAAGATCAGAGTAAACTAACCAAATATTTATAAAGCTGTCAGAGGAAAAGTGCGCTCTATTCAATCTTTTTTGTTTCATAAAGATTTATTTATTTCATTAGAGAAATATTATTTTTAAATGCAAGTTTGTGTGCTTGATATATAATTTAATACATAAAAGTGCAATAATTGTATATTTATAATGATAATAATGATAAAACATGGTGAAGAAGAACTGTACAGTTCCAACTTGTGGAAACAATTTATTTAAAAAAGCAAAAAAACTATTTATAAACAATCTTAATTTACATTTTGTCCGCCAGGGTGAACTGGAATCGTTCAGATACATGACGTATGCGCTCACGTGACCTCATTGAGATTTAAAATTGACCCCTATTTTAAAAAAATTATATCTACAAAACAATGCACACAAATGGCGTGAAAATATTATTTACATATACTGTGACCAGTAGACTTCCAGGAAAAAAATAAAACAGAAAATGTGACATGACCCCATTGCAAGGGACAGAGTGGGGAGAAGGGAAAAAATTGAGCATCAGTCCGTATTTATTTGAAGGCGAGTATAGTAACATGACGATTTCTGACTATTAAAAAGTTGGGAGGTTAGTTATTGTTAACTTGATATTCCAACCTGTCACATCCCAACTTCCAGCTATTCCTCGTTCCCCGTCTGAGAGATCAGTGACTTGTAAACAAAGCTTCTTTAAATTTTATATGTAAAGAGACGAATGAAATTGTAAATAATATAAAAAGTGTAGATATATGAGAAATCGAAATTTGAGGTTAGATATCAAACTGAACTGACAGTTCCTATGACAAATGAACAAGCTCACACCATTCGTTTATTTATGTTAGGTTATTATTATTATTTAAATATCAATTACTCATTATTAATTTCCGATAGGGTCCTCCACCGTAGTAAGACATTAAAACAAGGGTCAGTTATATTAAAACTAGACCTTAAAACTGTATATTAAGGACTATCAAAGTTTAAAAGTAGTTATTAGTTTCTAAAATAATCGAGTTTTTATTACCATTTCCTCATCTCTATATCTACATCACACATTTATTCTATTCCAAATTCTTACTAGTTTCAAACCTTCTTCTATCGCCTTTTTGAAATACGGAATCCATTTGCAAGTATATAAATGCAGAAAATAACAACAATAAAACAACAGAAATAAACCAAATAATATTAGTTTAAATTTATGATGCCATGACAGATTACAAGCGTTGGCATGAAAGTAAAAGATATGTTTAAATTACTTATTATCCACCCATATTTCCAATTATTGACCACAGGGGTTATTTTAACATATTTATACATTTTATAAGTGCTGAAAAAAATAAATTTATGTGACTTCAATTATTAGCGAAATCGACTATTTGAGAACAAAATCATCTCTATATCTACGTCACAGAATATTAAAAAAATTATTACGGCTTAATGAAGAACAATAAAGACTTTCTAAAATTACATATTACTTTCAGTGTAGATGAGGTTTTGTAAAAAAATATAAAAAAAATATAGTGGAGGACCCTATTGTGAATAAGATAGTATACAAACCTCGGTGAAAAGTTTAATTATTTCTCGGGCTATAGCAAACCTCGGCGTTTCACGCCTTGCTCAGCTATCTTTGCCCTTCGCCCTCAACAACAATGAAACACTTTCCATCTGTGTTAGTAATATTCTATTTTGAACCAATGGTTGTCAAACCGAGTGAACCAACTTTGTTATTTTAAATAGGACCACATTACACTTATATGTGCATTTAATTATTTTTTTAGAAACTAGACCTCAAAATAAAATAAAACTTATTGTTTTAAAGATCATTTCTTGCGCTTTAACATGAGTCCAAATTTAACAAGAGTGCTTATTTTTTAACAAGTGCAGAAATCGTATCAAAAATAGGCAGGGCATATTCACGTGGTTGCACAGCGCATTTTTACGTGGTTGCTATCACGAGTATAACACAGTTTTGACAGATTGCAGTTATTGCCAGCATTAATTTGTACATAATTCGTTTTTCAGAGATCAGTTTTTAAGTTTTAATGTTAATTTGTTTCATGAATTCCATTTTAGAACTTTTCGTTTGAGAACACGAAAATAATTCTAATTAATTTAGGCTCACGTTAAATAATCTTTTAAACAGTATGGCTGGTAGTATGAACAAGTGATTAAGGGTGATTAGCTAGGAGATGACTAGCAGTGTTTTAGCGCTGTCAATCGTTTATGGATTATTTTAGACAAAAATACTTCAAATAAAAGTTGCGTACAATTAATTTTTCTATAACTGTTATTGGAAGTATTTTTCTCTAAAAAATAATCAGCCTTAACACTACTAGTTCATACTACCACCCTATAAGTTTTATTTTAATTTGAGTTCTAGTTTCTTAAAAAAAATAATAATTAAATTCAAAACTGAGAAGTGGTCGATTTCTATGCACGTAATTGTATTTTTATTTACTTATTGGATAAATAATTATTTTGTTCTGAATTCATTGATATAATATTTGCATACCCTTAGATAACTATTTTTTAAAGAAAAATGTATATTTAAATTTATACTATCAAATTTTATGTATAATCATAATTACACGAACAAAGTAGAACAATTAAAAAAACTACATTTATTATTCATAAACAATGCTTCCCAGCAAACCGTATGCAAATTATGCGACTACTTTTGCTTTCATAATATTTTTGCTCTAATAATTTCAATGCAAGTGTAGGTACATTACTTCACGAATTAAATTCTTGCACAATATATGAGGAAGTCTTAAAATAGCAAAAAAATACCTAATTTTGATTTAAAATCGATATAGTTTACATAATAATCTCTCGAAATCTTCAATAAATACTTGTAACATCCTACAAGTTTCAAAAATCAGAAAATAATCATGATATTACAAAAAGAAAAAGTATATATGTATTAAACAAACTACGAAAAAATTATCTCTAACCTTTTATTGAAATCTCGTCGAACCAATATTCCTCCTTACAGCAATATAAATCTGCAACAATGTTTTCCAAACTCACTAATAGTCAC
Source organism: Ophonus ardosiacus (assembly GCA_943142095.1). Taxonomy (NCBI): domain Eukaryota; kingdom Metazoa; phylum Arthropoda; class Insecta; order Coleoptera; family Carabidae; genus Ophonus; species Ophonus ardosiacus. The sequence goes on from OW964835.1 coordinate 34,436,498, forward strand.
AATAAACACGGTTAAAATATTGATAAAATCACTAATTTCAATAAAAATATCACAAAATGTACCAAAACCTTTTAACAAGTCGCCATATTTTATCGACTGTCACTTAACAAGAAACAGAAGCGACGCGTTGAGAATCAAAGCACGCTTGGATGTCACAAACACGATTCGACAATATTTGGGACAAATTAAAAATGGAATATGAGTAGTTTATATTTGTCTGGGAAATTTAAAATGTTATATTATGTTTTAAATAAATATTCTGTACTCTACCATAGTATCAATTTATAATATGAGTATTTTTTATTAAAACCAGACCTTTAAATTTATGATACGGGCTATCAAACTTAAGAAATAACTAAAAATGTAAAATTATATTTCAAATACATAAAATTCTCGTTTTGTAATTCTTGTAAATGTCAGTAAACAATATGTATCAATTTGTTAGCATGAAGGATGTTATTAGTATTATAAATAAAACAAAACAGGATGAAGAATAAATGTCAAGATTATATCAACTGTTTCATCTTTAAATAGTTGAATACATACTCAACCTTCAGTATGACATTATTATAATAATAATCAACATAAATTTTAAACATTGTATGAGTCTATCAATTAAACCAAGACTGCAACAAGACGCTTAATGTGGGATGAGACGTTGAAGCCAGAAGATAAAGCAATGGGTATCCCTCCAAATCAGAAGCTACCACTACCACCAAGTACTGACCAGAAATGGCCCATTTGGAAAACTTTAAATCGCCTACTAAGTCAAGTAGGAAAATGTGGAGTAAAGGCTTATTTATAATGAAGTAACGGTAAACACAACGCATCGGCGCAACGTGACCGTTAACGCAAACACAAAATCTGTGATTTATGATAAACGCCGAAGATACCATTTCTAACCAATCAGAAGAAGAATTCGGCATATTTCATTGAAATTCTGCTCACTTTTATTTATTCTCTATACATACGAAGGTCACGCCGAAATTATTGAGATACAGAAATATTATTTGAAGGAGAAGCATGTAGTTTTACTGGTGTTCAAAATAGTCCCCCCCCCCCCCCCTGCTTCAATACACTTTTGTAATCGAATTTTCCAGAGATGGAAAGCTTTGAACCATTCATTTTCTGGAATCGTATTAAAATACTCCATTATGGTGTTGTTAATCTCCTTTTCTGACGTAAAATGACGACCACGTAAATGTTTTTTCAAATTAAAATATAACCGGAAGTCACTCATTGCAAGATCAGGAGAATACGGTAGATGCTCAATGACTTTAATACCATTTTCTTTCAAAAAATTAACAGTTGTCGCAGCGGTATGGGAGGACGCATTTTCATGGTGAAGCATTAAACCCTTAATTTTCACACTGTGAAGAACGTCAGGTAGACATTTTTGTGTGTACCAATTGGCAGTAACAGTCTTCTGTCCCTCTAACCTAATTGCTTTCACAAGACCTGTACTTCTGAAAAATACAGCGTACATAACTTTTTTAAGTGCACGTTGTTTTTTCACGGTAACTGGTGTTGGGTCATCTTCAAACACCCATACCATACTTTCTTGACGCGTTGGAACATCATAAAAGGGTATGTAAGTTTCATCGCCAGTTACAATTTTAGAAAGAATACGATGACCGCCATTATTTAACAATTTTAAAGTGGCGCGACTAATTGTAACACCCTTGGCTTTTTGTTCTTCCGTTAAGTTGTGTGGCACCCAACGAGAAACAATTTTTCTAACACGAAGTTCTTCATGCAAAATTTTTGCTATTGCTGCGGATCCAATGCCAAGGGCATCTTCCATCGTTTGATAGGTGACACGATTGTCATCCTTTATCATTTGTCTGATGGCAGCTATATTTTCTGGCACTACCGCTGTACAAGGTCTCCCTAAGTGTTTCTCATCACGCAAGAAATTACGGCCTCTTTTGAATTCTGAAAACCAGCGAAATATAGTTGCTCGAGATGGAGCTTCATCTCCAAATGCCAATCGTAGACGTTCCTCGCACTGTTCTTCACGTAATTCAATTTTAAAGTCGTAGTAAATCATAGCGCGATAATGCTCTCTTCCTAACTTCATGTTGCAGTTTATTTCCACTTCGAATTCCACCACAATAAATCTTTTCAACCAGATGTTATTATTGGACAGATATTTTAAATAAATTGTAGTTTGACATTTGTGCACTAAAAATTTTCCAAAGCCAACTGTTTCCCAGCATCTCAATAATTTTGGAGTGACCCTCGTATATAATATAGGTATAAATAAGGTTAGTATATAAAATAATTTAAATAGAAATGGACAGGGACGAAAATATTTGTTGTATGGTTAGTAAGACTGTAGTTGTGCAATTATATTATATGTATAAAGTATATGGTTTGGACACGAAAAATAAATAAATCTATGAGTGGTTGATAGTGCACTATTGACAACTGACACGACCGTTGATGGCAGCACTGTCGCTGCGTTTGATCTATACAATGTCCCACACTCTATCTTCAGTGTAGCAGAGATAGCCAATGTTATTCTTATGGAGGTTTTCTGTACCATGTTGCCAATTTTTCAATGTAATGTAATATTGAAACATTCATAAATTTTCATTGCTATACCAAAATTAGTTAACACTGTACAATTTAAATTTTATGAGGGTCTCATATTTACCCAAGGGCTTATTGGAATCACCCGAAATTTATCTGCAGTTCTAAATAGTTTTATTACAGGGGCGCAAAAAGATGCGTTGGAACCGGGGTGTAAAAAACATGCTGAAGCTATTTGTACCTGTAATAAGTAATATTTCAATACAATATTTTAAAACCGCCCGTGCCCGTCATACTAATCTCGATCAAATGCATTAGAGATTAAAATATTATAAATTCAAATTGAAGATTATAAAGAAAGAATAAAGACTTATGAACTATGTAAAATATATGCAGTATTTATATCAAGCCTAAATATTAGTAAATAAGAAGATATAAATTAAATAAAAAATAATGCTTAATAATTTTAACTCTTTATGAGTTCATCATATAATATGTCGACATAAATAGCATAAAACATAAAAAAATATTCTTCATCAATATGACATTGGGATAATGTAGGTATCGTAGGATGAACACAAAAAATTAGGGATTTCAATTCATCATATCTATCTGCTCCAATCGGCAAGTATGGTGTTACAAAAATGCGCTGTAAAAAATATAGTGTTAATTATTTCATGTAGCTCTATATCTTTTCGTAGAATGTAAATATGTAACATAGGGAATTTATATTGTTGACGAAGATTGTAAAATGTCCACTTAAGTACAAAAATGTTTTATATTATTTACTTTAAATTGACTAGAGTTAAATGTTAATTATTTTAATTTACCTACGCTTGTTATATTTTTATACCCTACTTAAATTTTGTGTTTGTATTATTTTATATTTTTTAAAAATTTTTAAACTGACCAGTTTATTATTATTATTTTTTTCTTTTCACCCACCTGTTTAGATACACTGAAAGTACACCAGTCATAAATACATACAATGAATTACCCAGAATATTTCATCTCTTTTTGGGCATATATTTTGCTCTTTCTATCTTGTAGACTAACAGCAGGTAAATTTGGCAACATGGTACTCCTTACTCCATAAGACCCTATACTGAACATAGAGTGTGGGTCTCTTAACTGTCATTGTCATTGGTATTACTTCTCCATGCATGTTGTGAAATTTTGTAAATATAACACATTTATGTTTATGTTATTACTTATATTAAAGAATATAAAAATCTCTATCCCATACATTTAATTTTTTTATTATATCTTCTATGGTGTTAAAGATAGAGATATATAAATATATAAAATAATAAGTTGTAAATAAATCTCGCAGCCCATGGGAAACAAGTGGAAGAATTAAAATGTTTGTAATTGAGAGATGAATGTGAGTGTTAAAAAGCCAGAGATATTACTGAAGACTTTTTCTGGGAAATACATTCAATATTTTTTATTTTATCATTAATTAAATACCTATTTACAATTATAGATTCATATATTACATATACCCATCAGAAATACCGCCAATGTCATCAATGAATTGGAAGAATCTCGAACATTAGAAGACTAAGAGTGAATTAAAAAATATAAAAATATATAAAGAAGATATGTGTTTTTGTATGTATCACAAATGTCAAATATACGTACAATATTTATATAGCCTAATATGGAAATGGTGAGAGGTCTTGTGCTGGCCACAACAGATTTTTTAATTAGGTCGGAATTAAATAAAAGCACAACACATAACAGTGTGATTTGTAGGAGAAGCAAGACCTTTTCTTTCATATATTTGCGCTGTTTCCAAACTGGTGCACTAAAATCGGCTTCTGATTAAATAGGGTCCTATACCATAGTCATATTTTAACTATCTTAAATAAGAAAACGAAAATATACATAAATTAATGAGTATTAGTGAAAAAATTTTCTTTAAATATTAACTAGGTCACAAACTACAAACGATTGAAGCTGATTACTAATTGGGTATGATGCGTTAGGTACTAAGAATTTGATTGGTCGCCTGATTTTAAAAAGAAGATTCGCGCGTCTTCAGCTATCACCTTTGAAAGAATATGAAATGTCATGTTGTTCTATAACCTAACAAAACATTTAACAATTTTGTGTTTGATGAATTTGTTTAATTATAACTTCTAGTAATATTAACAATAAGTATGTATTTATAATTAAATCAATTTGTAATATGAATTAAATTAATAATAATATTAATTAAATTAATATTGAAACTTCAAAACAGGCAAACATTAGCGCCATCCGTCGTCATACTTTGTGTATTAATATTGTCAAACTGTTTCAATGTTTTATAATTTGTTAGGAAAAAAATGCTTATTATTTACGTTATTTATACTTAATAATAATTTCTTCATGAATATAACGTATAAGTTTTTATATACAAACATTTCAGCTATGCAAACATGAAAAAAATTGTTCCCTCTATAACTAACAGTTTGCCCCATTGTTTGTCGATCACTTGTTAGTACCTGCTACGTCACGCACAAATTCTTAAACTTTAAAAATTCATATCTCACTTATTACGTAAAATTTTTAAGTCGCGTTTGCACTAAAATTCTAATTTTATCCTGTTCTTACAGAAAAAAAAAATAAAAGAAAAATGATATAGGACCCCATTGTGAAAGCCGATAGTCCACTTCATGACATACGACCGTACACCAAATAATAAGTTTTGCTATTACCTTTACATTCATTTAGTAAAAAGTCGTATAATAAATACGACTTCTAATGTCAAATATACTAAATCACATAAGAGTTATAGAAAAAATAATCCATAAACGACTGACAAAGATAAAACAATGCTAGTCAACTGCTCGCTAATCACCCTTAATCAGATATCCATACAGAGCTGCTCATTGATGTCTATAGAAAATATGAAGATATATTTATATTTAATTAATTTTGCAAGGACTTCGATGTTAAGTGAATAAATTCCTATTAGTTAAGTAAATACTTAAACGTGTATAATATGGTATTCCAACCTTTATTTATAAATATTCTTACGTCACTGTTACATAAATATCTTACATACTCAAGTGATTTAACAGCGTTCTGCAATTTATACTCTTATATGATTTTATGACGTCACGACATATTTCCTTATACGAGAAACGAGAAGATTATACATTATCCCACGTGCATGTAATTCCATAGATGACATTTGATATAGATCCGTTCAAAATGTGTAGGAGAGGAATTTATAGATGATTTGATGATGATGATGACCTACTATAAGAAGACTGAATATGTATATCACCGACAGAGATCTGTCATACACAACAGTATGTAGCGGAGACCAGGGATTGTTGTCACAATTTTTGCTTTTGATTTTTTTAAGAGGCAGGGTTTACTGTTATCCTTTTTATAATTAGCCTGTTCTTTAGTGTGTGTAAATTTTGACACTTGGATATATTAATTCACGCAAAACTTGATCGTGTAAATATACTTGTAAGATCACTTATAAAGACACTTTTCAAGTCACTTGAAAATAAAAACTTCATTGTGTAATCCACGCTTTAGTCACTTTCGGCCGCTTTTTCACAATTTCACTATAAAATTTATTCAGTTCTGGGGTGAGCCCAGTTATACACACTGAATCCATATTTTCACGCGTGACAACTATCCCCGGGGTTTTTGTGACAACCTGTCCCGTATAGACATTTCAGACAAATCACGATTTGGCGAAAATACCATATAACCTAACTTCAAAGTTGATAAGAGTAACATCATGCAATCTTATAAATTCACGGAAAAATAGTTGAAACATTGTTTTCATTGCACAACCGTTCACCGAACAACGAATACTTGCAGTTGCAAAAAAAAAACACACACACACACAAAAGAACCAATAAAATCCATAATTCACACCACCATCCTTCACAGAAATTTGGCACTATAAAATATCTGATAAGAAGAGCTACAGATATTTGCCATCCAGATAAATTAAAAGAAGAGATGAGTGATATTAAAAATATTTTTATGAAGAATGGATATTCTGTGTCTTCTATTGAAAAATGTATTAAAGCAAAAAGAACAACAAACAATGAAGAAGAAAAGAACGTACTATATGCATCACTTCCTTATGTTAAAAACGTAACGGACAAGATTGGTAGAATTCTTCCGGAGCATGTCACGCGGTCAAAATCCGTGCGGTCAAATCACCGCGCGGTCAAATCACCGGGCCGTCAAAAGTTCATTCAGTCAAAAAAGTCTCCCACCATAATCATCGGCCCGTCAAAACTCCTCCCATCGTATATAGTCACACCCATTTAGACTCCTTCCATTTCTTGTGGAGTATGTCACGCCGTCAAATCACCACGCGGTCAAATCACCGTGCCGTCAAAAGTTCATTTAGTCAAAAATGTCTCCCACCATAATCACCGGCCCGTCAAAGCTACTTCCATCGTACATAGTCACGCTCGTTTAGACTTCTTCCATCTCTTTCTTATAAGGCGGAGTACGAAAACGATAACTGATATACTAGTATATTTGGACATCGTTGGAGTTTACACATATTTAATATATATTTTTCTTCACAGATGGCATACTTACAAAATAAGATAAAAACACACTATTCTTCCCGCGCCACGAAACGGAAACGAATACAAATTGTATTATATTGTGAAATTGTCCTTTGTGAGCTTTATTATTATTATTATTATTATTATTATTATTATTATTATTATTAACAATCTTTAATATAGAAATAATTCAAAATAAGAAGTTATATTTTTTTTATTGTTTAAATGTTGAAAATCGTCTAAAAATTGAATTTTAATAGCATTTGATAAAAATTCCAGTCGAGGGAAGACAATCTCGAGGACGATGGAAAATGGCCATGGGATTGACATTTAATAAACAAAACAATGATTAGTTTTGCTAATAATTAATTTTATAATATCAAAAAAACATGTAATTCAAATTGGAAATTGCATTTATTTTAGAAAGTAAACCGAGAAATTTATTGCTACCATCTTTTGTCATATTATTTTCTTTCGTGTCACTTTTCAAATGACAAATGACGTTTAAATTATTGGCCGTGGCCGCGAAATTATATTTCGCGGCTTGTTTAGGGAGCGCGAAGTTCTTACTTTGCGTCCGGTTTCAAAAAAAAAACTTTTTCTAAATATGTGTATTACTTGCTTGTATCAATATTAATGTTATTTCAATAATATTAATTGAAGTTGCTGTAGGCACTCGTTGAAACATTTTTAAATTAGGAACAAAGAAAACCACTCAGTTATATGTTTCAAAACATATGTATTTATTTAAAAACTTTATACGTACTTCGGCTGTGATGCCATCGTCAGAAGTAACATAGTAATTAAAAAAAAAACTTAACTAATATATTTATAAATACTCAATATGGTTCAACAATGCAGTCATAAAAAATCTGATGTGGCCAACACAAAACCTCCCGCTATTTTATTTTTATTAATTTAAATACATACCTACGTATTTACTAATGCTGCAAACTATATTATGTTCCATTGCATATAACTATTGCTTTATTTACAATTTTCTTTATTATTTAATGTCACTATTATTAATTTGAAGTGATTAATTTTTTTACAGTAACGTATATGTATTTAGTACATTTTTCTAATTGATGTTGGATAATACTCACTCCCCCTCTCTGATTATCTGGGAATATTCAATCAGGAAAATTGGAATTCGTGGGGTGCCCTGTGAACTACTTCGCACCATGGTCGATCTTACGCTCTCTAGCCCTGCAATGAGTATTGCTGCACCGGGATACCGACGTTCCTTTTCACGGAATATCGTAGCTAACGAAGTGTTCTCTGTACGCGCTCGTCGGCGAAGTACTGTTTTAAACCTGAGAATTTCCGCCTCAGCTTCATCAGGTTCATGATTATGCACCTGTATCACTTCAGGAACACCGTTTCGAATAATAAGACGTCCTGGACAAGCCTGGCGATAACGACAACCAAGATATCTAATATTTCGGAGAGTTCGTCCGTAAATATAACCGTTATAAATGTGCTATTAAACCGGTTACCATCCACACGCTCCATTTCAAATATTTGATTTATAATAAATAAAAAAAAGTCCAATACACAAAAATCAAAACCAAAAAATATGAGTTATCAAAATGTCTCAAAATACTCGTTTGGAATGAAAAACAATCCTAACGAGAGTCCAAAAATAAGCAGTACAAAAAAGACGAAATAAACAAAACAACGTAATACAGAATAACAATGTACCTATGGTGTAAATTTAATATTAAACGATTACTATCACCACACTGATATGACCCGAAGAAGTGTGAATCACCAAAAAGATTAATAGTAGTAGGGGTGAGCACGCGCGCCAAAAGAAAAAATGCAAGCAAGAACGAAAATACCTGAGAATATCAGACACAAATATTGCTTATATTGCAGATATTAAAATGAGGCATTTTTATTTAAATAAAAAAAAATCAGAAGAGCTGGTAATACAACATGATAAAAAAAATGTTTTCATCATACCTCTGAGAACAGTTGTTTTTCTCATGGTTTATGGGATGCGAAAAAGAGCGCGTTTCGAAGTTAAACTACAAGTAGTAGAAAACTGAAATAAATACTATAACCAACTTGCAGCGATAATAAAAGACTAAAATAAACTTACTACCAAAATTGTGTACAAAACGATATCTTACTAAATTAAAACTAGCAAACACCAAAATCATAAAAAAAAAAATTATCACCTATAATCTAGACACGGCTGTAGAGAATGAGCGCTGAAAATTTTTTCCGTCAGGCGTAATCCACTGGCCACTTGGATGAGATTCAACTTACACAAATCGAGCGGGAATTACAAAGTCTGAAATACTGTATCCGGTTTAGGCAGGTCCTCGTTACATGCGATGGTGAACACGCCCTATTCCGCGCATTTTAAATGGCTGCCATCGTGGCGTGGTAAAGTTTCGTTAGGTGTATTTTGCAGAAATTCTATTTTATTTTAATATACGAAAAGAATGCACAATTTACAGTTTGTTATTAACATATAGGATAGTGAACGTACACATTTTTCATAAAAGAAAAAGAATTATGACCCTATTATGCTCAAAAGTAATTTTAATATATCTGCAAATTATAAACAAAATCCAAAGAACTGTTAGTCAATAGACAAATAATACTCTTTAGACCGGAAACTTATGTGTACTTACACTGAACATTACACCTAGTGATTGGAATAGAACTAATATGTAAATTAGGCAACCCGTTTATACAAAATATTGTAATTTTGTTGGTTCATATAAATTTATTTTGATATTAAAATGCATGTGAGCAAATTTAATGTTTATTCATAATTTTTCATTTATACATAAAATTTTATTTTCAAAATTAAAATTGATTTGTCATCTTCATTGAAATAATTGTAACGAACAAAACACGAAATGAATTACTTACTTATCAACACATAAAATTAAACAATGTTACATTAAAAACTTGCCTAATATTTATAGACACACAGATGTTACAATGAATAATCAAAGTGAATTATATAGAACCGTGATAGAATCGAAAACACCATTCAAAATATGTCAAATTCATAAATTTACGTCAAATTCAAATGTTTCCCACGAATTCTTATTTCCCACCTCAGAAAAAAATACGTGGATCAATAGTTGCTTAGTAATGAAAAATGCAAGTTCTTAAAGCGACGTTCGCGACATCTATTGATTGGAATTGAGTAATAGTGGCAAAGGTCCGGCACTCGCCATATAAGTTTCCAAAGGTTGTGTTAGTCTTTATATTAAAGAACAAAAGTAATTTGTATTAGTTTTCATTACTGACGGACTTCAACATAGTAAATTTTAAATGTTATTTTAATTGTCACCAAAGGAATATGCAAAAATATTACGTTTTTTGTTCGCTATAAAATACCTCCACTTCTTTGATTAGAGGATATTGAAAGTTTGTGAGAGCTCCGCAAATAAATGATTATCTTATAAAGTATATCACCATAGACTAATATCACTGTGATATTAGTCTTGATTATACTGATATCACCAAACTTATAGAACCATGACAGATAAGTGCCATTTAAATTGCTCGGTAATGTGGTGTGTTCGCTAGGGCTCGTAGTATGTTCACGGTTTTAACTAAAACGCTGTTTTAAGAAATGTCAAAATTAAATTTCAATATTTAATTTCGCCCTTATGTTTAAAGAACGATTTTTTTTTAAATATTTGTTTGAATACAAATTATGTTCTGTTTTAAAATCATATTTTGATAAATTTTTTATTATTTATTATTGTTATTAAATAATGAAATTTGACATTTCTTAAAACAGCGTTTTAATTAAAACTGTGATCATACTACAAGCCTATGTGTTCATACCACGTGCAGGCAAAACCAAAACGCATGCGTCAGCCTAAACCGGATACAATATTTCAGATTTTGTAATTCCCGCTCTATTGTGACGGAAGTACTTTCCCAGTCAATAGGAAAGCGTGAAATTAAATTGTAAAAAATATATTTTGCGGAACTAATAAAATATAGACATATTTACATCATTGTATAACATATAAAATAATATTTATTTGTAATACAAACGAAATAACATTAATATTGATACAAGCATGTAATACACATATTTAGAAAAAGTTTTTTTTTTTTGAAACCGGACGCGAAGTAAGAACTTCGTGCTCCCTAAACAATCCGCGAAATATAATTTCGCGGCCACGGCCAATAATTTAAACGTCATTTGTCATTTGAAAAGTGACACGAAAGAAAATAATATGACAAAAGATGGTAGCAATAAATTTCTCGGTTTACTTTCTAAAATAAATGCAATTTCCAATTTGAATTACATGTTTTTTTTTGATATTATAAAATTAATTATTAGCAAAACTAATAATTGTTTTGTTTATTAAATGTCAATCCCATGGCCATTTTCCATCGTCCTCGAGATTGTCTTCCCTCGACTGGAATTTTTATCAAATGCTATTAAAATTCAATTTTTAGACGATTTTCAACATTTAAACAATAAAAAAAATATAACTTCTTATTTTGAATTATTTCTATATTAAAGATTGTTAATAATAATAATAATAATAATAATAATAATAATAATAATAAAAATAAAGCTCACAAAGGACAATTTCACAATATAATACAATTTGTATTCGTTTCCGTTTCGTGGCGCGGGAAGAATAGTGTGTTTTTATCTTATTTTGTAAGTATGCCATCTGTGAAGAAAAATATATATTAAATATGTGTAAACTCCAACGATGTCCAAATATACTAGTATATCAGTTATCGTTTTCGTACTCTGCCTTATAAGAAAGAGATGGAAGAAGTCTAAACGAGCGTGACTATGTACGATGGAAGTAGCTTTGACGGGCCGGTGATTATGGTGGGAGACATTATTGACTAAATGAACTTTTGACGGCACGGTGATTTGACCGCGTGGTGATTTGACGGCGTGACATACTCCACAAGAAATGGAAGGAGTCTAAATGGGTGTGACTATATACGATGGGAGGAGTTTTGACGGGCCGATGATTATGGTGGGAGACTTTTTTGACTGAATGAACTTTTGACGGCCCGGTGATTTGACCGCGCGGTGATTTGACCGCACGGATTTTGACGGCGTGACACGTACTCAATTCTTCGTAAGAAGAACATGAAGATTTCGTTTTCACCATATGTGAAACTTCGTCATATGTTGAAACAAGTGAAAGACGTCATCCCTCTTCAATCATCAGGGATTTACAGAATTCCATGTGTCTGCGGTAGAGTTTACATCGGCCAGACTGGTAGAACTGCCTCTACAAGATTGAGCGAACATCATCGATCGATCAGATTGAACCAGCCTGAGAAATCATCCGTTGCAGAACATGCCTTGGAAGAATTCCACCAAATTAAATTTGAAGATACAAAAATAATTGCAAGACCTACTCGACTTAACAACAGATTAATAAGAGAAGCCATTGAGTTTTATAAAACAAGAAATATCAATCTCAATCATTGTGACGGATTAGAACTTAGTCGCGCATGGCTTCCAATATTAAATATGTTGTAATTTGTAATATGTATACAATTTTTTCTAAACTTTTTCTAACATCTGTTAATAAAGAGTACGGCTGCGGTATTTCGCTACCGATAAAGCGTCTCTGAGTTATACAGATCACTTCTCTGCCAGTTTTTGGGACGGGTTTTCCTCTGGCAAAAGGAGATTTTTTCTTGAGAAGTTGCATGTTCGCCGTCCATGTTTTTTGTCGGACATGCATATATTGTCTAGAAAATTGTATGAACATTTCTTGTTACCTTGGTTACTTGTTGTTTTTGTTATTTCAAAAAATATGTCATTGTATCCCCTGAAGAAGGCACCAGTTTATGGTGCCGAAACGTTGGGTTAAAATAATAATTTACAGAACTTAAACTAAAAAATCTGATGTGGCCAGCACATGACCTCCCGCTTTAAGTAAAGTATCACTTCCGATTGATCGTTTGTAAACAAAATCTACTTTGTTGTTCCAATAAATAGAAAAGTTTGTAATACGAAATTTTGGATTATATTTTATTGTTTTTCCTGAATAATCTGTTAGAGCTTCAAATTAAGTACTACATCCGGTTTATCATATATAGTCAAAATCTAATATGTTGTTTCAAATTATATAAGAGTGTTAAATACCAACTTTGTGAAGTTTTGGATCATTAATATATTTTAAGGAAAAATCGACACACACATTATTGTCAAAATAATCACCAGCTTCCTTATGCTCTAAAACGCAATCTGTGTAAATTCTTCGCCGTACATTATCCATTTCGTAAATGTGGAGTTGCAAACTATTATTTGACACTTTGAAATCACGTTCTTATTGAGAGCTGTTTGATATAATATATAATGCTGCAAACATCAAACTTCAATCGAATTATCCTGTATATCTAATATTTATGTATGATGGAAAATATATTATTTTTACAAACCTTAATTTCATTGGAATCATATTTAAACTACTAAATTCTTCTTAACACGGTTTCATTATTAATTTTAATAAAAATTGCTTCGTGACTGTGACATTTGTTTAAATATGTCAAATTTGTTATTAAAGCATTGTTTTTGTTTGACGCAGAGGCAAAGTGATGTACAAAAATAAATTATTTTATAATATAATATAAAGTTATTTCAAGTTATTTACTAAATGCTATTATCGTAGAATTGAAGATTGTGCCATTATATTCAATTTGTATTGGTAAAAGTTGCTAAAAAATTATATTCAATGACTTTTTTACAAGAAAAACTGTTAAAAGCTTGTATAAATGATACTTCCGGTTATCCGATATACACTAAAAACTAATGAGCTCTTCCCACATTAGTATAGAATGGATATACAAAATTTGAAATTTTTCTGATTGATAGTGATAGTATTTGAGTAATCGTGTCCACAAGATCCACACACACACATACACACACACACACATACACACACACACACATACACACATAGACACACATACACACACACACATACACACACACACACACATACACACACACACACATACACACACACACATACACACACACATACACACACACACACAGACACAGACACAGACACAGACACAGACACAGACACACACACACACACACACATACATACATACCTACAGACATCATTGTAAAAATGTTAAAATCGGATTCTGGGGACATCAAAACGTGCTTATTCACTAAAATCTCTATATCCGATTTTTAGCACGATCCCTATACCTCCCTTACCTAGGGTAGCGGGAGGTAAAAAAGGTAGTATTTTTCCAATTAATAATATGAGTTCTGAAAGATATTTTAATAATTTGAATTTAATTTGTTATAACATATTCATACCCAAAATCCCAAAAATAGGTAGAAATATTAAACTTAAGGCTCAGATAAGACAAAATGGTCTCCCATCTCGTATTTAACTGAAGAAGATAACGCATGTCCCATAAGTTTTGGCACAAATTTCAACAATTTTTCTCTAATAAAAAAATGCATTTACTTACAGTTTTGTAATACTTAATAATTAACTGTTTCATAAACAACAAAATTATAAACTTAAATTAAATATATATGGACGTGTTCTTCCACAAGGCACTACTTTTTACGGACACCTAGCATTAGGTTTTGGATGCCATTTACATCGATTTCTCGGACTTCACATTGAGCAACTTTTGAAATTAATGGGAATGATGGTTTTTATATTGACATTATTGTAGTTAGATATAAACAAAAAGCCAAATTCGTAGATAAGGTGTTGGTTTAGTGCGCTATTTCCACAAAAGGTGTATCCCAGGTCTTACATGGGCCGAGTGAAGTGAAGTTCTGGATAGTCACAGGTACATCGATAACAAAATTGGTTAATTTTATTAAAGAAGAATACGCTGGGAACGATTTTATCTTGTGGCCAGACCTTGCGTCCTGTTACTATGCAAGACAAACTCAAAATTGGCTAACTGACCAAAACGTACCATTTGTTCCCCTAACCTTCCTCAGGTTCGTCCCATAAAAGATTTTTGGACTCTTTTTATTTCTAAAAATTTACGATAGAGGATGGGAAGCCCAAAATAAAGACGAACTTCATCGCAGAATATACAGGAATCACGAATGTCCGACAAAGCGATGTAAATGTCATCCAAAAGTTGCGCCTTGAAGAACACGGTCCTCTTTATTACCTCCCGCTACCCTTGGTAAGGGAGGTATAGGGATCGTGCTAAAAATCTCATATCGAGATTTTAGTAAATGACCACGTTTTAAGGTCCCTAGAATCCATTTTTAACATTTTCACGATGATGTCTATGTGTGTATGTGTACGAATTTTGTTTGCACTCTAACTCAAATACTATCATTCAGAAAATTCTGAAACCTTGTATTTTTACCCTATTCTAATAGGAATAGAAGCCATTAGATTTTGGTGTAAATCGGATAAACGGAAATCGTACTTTACTTGAAGCTCATAATGGTTTTTCTTCAAAAAATACCATTAAATGCCATTTTTTCGAATTTTATGTCGTATGAAAATTAAAGATTATTGAATTTTCTACTGGAATACATTAATACTTTTTCTATATATTTAACAGATAAATTTAAAAAATTTTTTTTTTATTAGTCGCGAAGCCTAAGATAAAAACTATTCCTTTGTTACACAGTTCATTTTTCAAATGAATGTAACTGACAGTAAGTGTCACTGTCAGAAAACTTATCACTTCAAACTAATAATAGTCACATTTTACAAAGAAAAAAGTAAATAAAGCAATAGTTTTCTGCAATGGAACAGTTTGCATCGTTAGTAAATACGTAGGTAGGTATGTATTTAAATTAATAAAAATTAAATAGCGGGAGGTTTTGTGTTGGCCACATCAGATTTTTACCTTCCGTCACCTTTAGGTAAGGAAGGTATTGTCTTTGGTCAAAAAATTCGGTGGTGAGTTTTTAATGAATAAGCACGTTTTAGGGTCCCTACAATACGAATTTACTATTTTTAAGATGATGTCTGTATGTATGTGTGTGTGTGTGTGTGTGTCCGTGTGTGTGTGTATATGTGTGTCCGTGTGTGACAAATTTTTCTCCGACGATAACTCCAATACTACAATTCTAAAAATTATAATTCTTTCGTATTCCTCTTCTGTACATCCATATGAAGAGTTGATTAGATTTTGGTTATAATTGATCCACCGGAAGTACCCTTATTTGAAGTTTTTAACAGTTTTTCTTAAAAAAACGCAGTTAAATATTATTTTTTGACATTTTGTTTTTATATTTATTAAAGAAAATACTCTTCTCTATATGGTTTGATTATTCATTTTTTTTCATATTCAATAGATGTAGAGTCAAAGCATTATAAAGAAATTAATTTTCAAAAATTAGTCAGCTTTGTTATTTATCATAGAAACAGCTGACATAATTATTCAAAAAAATTTAATTGACAGATGTCAGTTGCAAGTGCAAAACCAAATATGGAAAAAAGTATAGGATCTAAAATTGGTATGTCATAGTGTTGCTCGCCAGTGACACGCAGAGAAAGGCCAAAGAGAAGATGGAAGGACATTACTTAGTGTAGTTTATGTTATAATTTTATTGGATTTATAGAACCTTTTCAAATGAACTTTTGGTATGGAATTTGTAAAAAATAGTATGTGTTCGTGTTCGATTTTACATGATATTATATAGAATCTGTTCCAAGGACCTTTTGGTATGGGATTTGTACAAAATACATGGAATTGACGGAAGGTCTTGTGCTGGCCACAACAGATTTTTTAAATTAAGTTCACATCACAATTTTGTTGCTCATGAAACAGTTAATTACCTAGTACCAAAATAGTGCGTTAAATCTCGCTATTTATTAGTTATGAAATAAACTATTTAAGACAAAGTTGTAGAGAATTTTGTCCTCTACAATATTCATAATAATTTGTTTTCCATTATACCAACAAGCAAGAAAATGTTTTGAAAAAAAAAAAACGATTTTATTATAATAGCGACGTTACCGGAAGTTCGCTAAAATCGATTTTTTTTATTATTACCTCTAAATGCCCAACATATCTGAAAATCAAAAATACTCGACTTTTTGTAACTGGTTTAGGACAATTTTTCCCAGTTTAGGGATTTTTTTGGACTTTTTTGTGGTGACTAAAACGTGCATTACAATATGACGTTTTTATTTTCAAGTGACTTGAAAAGTGTCTTTATAAGTGACCTGCCAAGCATATTTGCACGATCAAGTTTTACGTGAATTAAAGTATCCAAGTGTCAAATCAAAAGTAAAGTTATACATACTCAAACTCATTGAATTTACATCACTTGAATTTTTCGTATACATCCATAAAGATTTCAAGTACTTCTCTACTCCATTGTGCCATTTTTTCAGTTTAATATCAACCACTTATAATACCACACTTGTACACAACAAAAATATAAACACAATTGACATTTGACAGTCAAAACTTATAGGGACTGTTAAGAAAAAGTACCGCAGGTTCCAGTTTTCCGTTCAAAGTCTATTCAACTGTCTTTCTTGCACTCACAACATTGTGAGAGAGAGAAAACTTTTCAAGTCACTTGAAAAGAAGCGATTTTTTATTTATTATGCTAGCGAAATTTTTTAAAGGAGGTATAGTTTTATATGTTATTAATAACCCATTATTACGAAAAACCCTGGCGGTATATAAAAGTTTCTTGGCTTTCGAATGATTTAAAAATTATTAAATCTGCCAAAACAAAAGTTTCTCCATCGCACGTGATTCCATTGCCGACTTGACGAGTCTTCATTTCATTTCACTTTTACTTACTCGAACAGGACCGGCTCAAGAAATTTCACACTGCCATAATACTTACACTTACAATTGATAATAGTTACAATTAGTAGAATACGTTCACTATGATACAGAGTAATACAACAGTGACAGAATAGTGCCAACAATTCCATTGTCTGACAATCAAATAAGGTTTAATTACATTTGAAAACATAATTAATTGTTATAGCACATTGTCTTTGTCTCTAAGTAGAAAAGTGGTAGGTTGTTTTAAAGTGTTTATATTGTTTATAAATAAGGATTTGTTAAGCTAATGGTCTGATAGCCCTCCAACATTAAAATATATTAGGAATGACGAATTTCGATAATTTTGGTACCCGAGTAGTACCCGAAACAACTACTCTGATAGTATTCTTTACCCGTTAATTACCCGATACCCTTTAATTACTCGTTATCCTTAAGTACATATACATAGTTCGTTAATTTGTGAATTACCAGGTACCCTTATATTAGCAGTTTAATTTTTAATAAAATTCATAATTATTGTTTACATATATTTATTAAATAAAAATCTGATGTGGCCAGCACATGACCTCCCGCAAATTCCATGTTTACAATAGTAATGAGCTTTAAGTATAGTATATTTTTCCGTTCCGGTTGATCGTTTGTAAACAAATCTAATTTGTTGTTTTAATAAATAGAAGTCTGTAATACGAAATTAATTTCGTGCCAAAAATAATCGATTATCATGGGCCTATAGCGCTCACCATCAACTATAACAGTTCGACCTTCATCATTTTCAAAAAAGTAAGTTCCAATGACGCCACCTGACCATAGTGCGCACCAAACAGTCTCATTTGGACATGTAATGGTACCTCGTAAATCACTTGAAGATTTTCCTCTGCCCATATCTGGCAATTTTGCTTATTAACATATCCAGAGAGGAGAAAATGTGCCTCACCAAAGAAAAAGATAATCCGCGAAAAATCATCATCAACTTCCAAGTGCTCTAAAAACGCAATCTGTGTAAATTCTTTGCCGTACATGATCCATGTCGTAAATGTGTAGTTGTAAACCAATATTTGACATTTTGAAAACACGTACTTATACTGACAGATTTATATTTACAAATCAAATATATTTCTACTTAATTAATGTAAATGTGACAGTGACATTTGTTTAACTACGTCAAAATTTTATTAAAGTATTATGTTTTTGTTTGGCGCATGGGTCAGATGATGTACAAAAATAAATTATTTTATAAATTTATATTTAAAGTTATTTAAAGTTTTTTAAAGTTATATTATCGTAGAATTGAAGATTGTACCATTATATTATATTTTTAATAGTAAAAGTTGCTGAAAAATTATATTCAATGCAATTTTTTCAACAAAAACTGGTAAAAGCTTGTATAAGTGATACTTCCGGTTATCTGATATACACTAAAAACTAATCAACGCTTTCCACATTAGTATAGAATGGGTATACAAAATTTCAAAATTTTGTGATTGATAGTATATGAGTAATCGTGTCCACAGGATCCACACACACATACACACATACACACACATACACACACATACATACCCACAGACATCATTGTAAAAATGTTAAAATCGGATTCTGGGGACATCAAAACGTGCTTATTCACTAAAATTTCTATATGCGATTTTTAGCACGATCCCTATACCTCCCTTACCTAGGGTAGCGGGAGGTAAAAAGTAATACAAATAAATAATATACTGTATCTCTATAAAAAACTTAACATAAATTATATTAATTACCTATGCTATGGTAATAAAAAGCTCTTCTTTTAGATACAATCTTTCCGGCAGCTGAAAACTGTTCGGAAATTAAAGATTATCGGGTAATTAACGGGCAGCGGATATATTTCGGGTAATCGGGTAAGAAATTTTATACCCGGGCACATTATTATCGGGTAGGTTCCGAGTACCCGGGTACCCATCGTCATTCCTAAAATATATCATGTACAACAATACAAGTTAAAGCTCATAATCGGCCGGTTAACATTGGCCCGGTTTGCTGACCAAACACTAAATTATGACTATATTATTACTTTTTAGTTTAGTACGCTTCGCGTAAACACTAGTGCCATAAGATCCGACAAAACATGGATCCGAGTACCCGGATTTAAAAATATCCGGTTCCTCGGATATCCGATGTTCGGATATTGAAGCGGATATCCGAAAATTTAATTCGGATTTGGATCCGGATCCTGTTTGGGTACCATATTACATTCGGGTCCGGATCCGAATTTTAATTCTGGATCCGTTTCATCATTTTGAATGTAAAGGCAAACATTTGAATGTAGACGGTTGTAGAGACAGCGGTCTGTAATCAGCAATAAATTTTATAATACCCCTCTAAAATAGCCAGGTAGTTGGTGCAAATACTAGAAGGATATTTCTTAGAATATTGAAAATTCTGCAGTGGCGGCTCGTGCTATAGGGCACAAGGGCGCAGCCCTACCAAATAAAAAGACAAGAAAAAAATAAATAAGCGAGTACATATACATTTTAAAAGTACATTAATTATTATTTATTTACTTTCATTATTATGCAATTCTTACTACACCGCCGATAGCTAGATAGCCTATATACTAACGTGTGCACGTACCGATATGCTGCTAGAAGCTAGGGCACAAATGTTTCTGCCCCGGTCTCCCACTACTTTTACTCGAATTTTGACCAATAGCAGCGAAGCGCGCGAAGCTGCATATGACTGCATTAAGCCTGTTCCGGGCAGAGCCCAAGTTAAACGAAGATTTCCGAGTATGTCCGACATTTTCCGAGGTAATCTGTTATTGTTGAATTGTAATCGTCTAGTACCCACTTAATTACGAATATGGATACTGTATCTTAAAGATTAAATAATTTAATATACTTTATTTACTTTTTTAAATTTTTGTGCCCTACCATACAAAGATATCACCAGCCGCCACTGAAATTCTGTAGTTCTAAAATTTTAACATTCAATATAACAAATACTTTAAAGAAAACGAAATTAAGATTAAATTTGAGAAATAATGGTTACAGGTTCATTGCAGGAGTCAAAATACCTATTCATTTATATCGTGCATGTGTTTCACATAAAAGGGATTGTTTTTGTTACCTACTTATAGTTCTGTGGAATCGAAGAATTTCCTTCTTAGCGGATGCTAAAAGTTTAACGTCAAAAATATACCGACTATTAACTACATCAAACAAAAATGTATAGTGGATTATTTCATAATCAAATTTATGTGGTTTTGTGACTCCATGATAATATACATTCAAATATTATCATCTGGTTCAATACTGAGAATAGGTACTCAAATCCGAGAACCGATGCTCATACTGAAATTCCATATCTAAAATCCGATACTCATACTCATATTCGGATCTGAATCCAAAATCCAATACTCAGATTCGGATCCAAAATCCGATACTCATATCCGGATCCAAAATCCGATACTCATATCCGGATCCAAAATCCGATACTCATATCCGGATCCAAAATCCGATACTGAGATTTGGATCCGAGATCCGGATATCCGGATATTTTTGGATCCGAAACCGAAACTATCCGGATCCGGATCCCACCCCTAGTAAACACTGACACACCAGTATAGTGCGGTGTGTTTCGAAGCTAGTACCTAACCAAAGTATTTAACTTGACTATAAAGCTCGTTTGACATTATACTATTTTCGTCTATTTTCATACTATATTGCTAGACAGATTTTTGATCGATTTCCATGCTATCAAGTCGTGTATAATCAATAATACTAGGTTGTTGAAGTGAACCCCAATCATATTTTTGCCTATTTCAATAGTTTCAAGCAATTTTCAACTTTCATGGACATGTACACTGAAAAAAATATCTGATGTGGCCAACACAAAACCTCGCGCTATTTAATTTTTACATACATACATAAAATCACGCGTTTCCCACTTAGTGTGTTAGCAAAAACCCGGAAACAATAGTAACAATAAGAAAAGGGATAAGAGTAAGAGCTCAGCTGACTCACATCACTCTTTAACAAAATTCTTCTTTCGCCTTGTCCACAATCATCATATCATTCATACATAAGAACATATTAAAGTGACTGATTTTCGGTAGCGAATAACCGCATCTGGACCACAATAATAGTTACGCAACAATCATCCTTTGACACACATTCCTATCCATTTTTATTAATTTAAATACATACTTACGTATTTATTAACTCTGAAAACTGTTCCACTGCATAAAACTATTGATTTATTTACTATTTTCTTTTTAAAATGTCACTATTTTTAATTTGAAGTGATTAGTTTTTTGACAGTGACATTTACTGTCAGTTACATTCATTTGAAATATGAACTGTGTAACAAAGGAATTGTGTTTATCTTAGGTTTCGGGACTAATAAAAATATATTTTTTTAAATTTATCTGCAAAATATATAGAAAAAGTATTAATGTATTCCTGTAGAAAATTCAATAATCTTTAATTTTCATAAGACATAAAATGCGAAAAAATGGCATTTAATGATATTTTTTAAAGAAAAACCATTATGAGCTTCAGGTAAAGTGCCATTTCCGGTTATCCGATTTACACCAAAATCTAATGGCTTCCTTTCTTATTAGAATAGGATAGAAATCAAGGTTTCAGAATTTTCTGAAGGATAGTGTTCGAGTTAGAGCGAAGACAAAATCCCTACACATACACACACACACACACACACACACACATATATATATATATATATATATATATATATATATATATATATATATATACATACATACATACACATACACACATACAGACATCATCGTGAAAATGTTAAATTTGGATTCTAGGGACCTTAAAACGTGGTCATTTACTAAAATCTCGATATGTGATTTTTAGCACAATCCCTATACCTCCCTTACCAAGGGTAGCGGGAGGTAAAAAACTATATTCGGGAAACGCCAAACCAGTAGCAACGATTTAATATAAGCCCTGTACTTTCTTCTGTTAAGTATTGTCCCTTATAACTTGCATGGTACGTTTTACTGTAGGTACACACTAAATTCTTATGTACCAAAAGTAAAATCTGGACTAGAAGTGACTCTTTAAATGCGGAACTATTATCAACAGTCATTTGGCCCACAGTTTTTGTAAATTTTAAGTCTAAATTTTAAATCAGTCGAAAGAAATTTGTAGAAATTTCTCACCATTTGTTAAAAATGTACACCGGCAGAACTGTTATGAGCTGGGTTTATATATATATATATTTACATCCCGCTATCATTGCTGCGTCCTTTCATGGCTAGGACATTGTGGCAACCACCGAAAGGAATAGAGATAGGCTTTGACTTTATAAAGTATATCTACTTATTTTTCCCGCTGATTATGAATTTCGGTTCAAAATTCAATAAAGTCGATTTACAACGATATACGTTTCCGTTCATTTGACGACATTATGAGCTCCTCCATACTGAGTGAATCCGGCGTCCACAGTATATACTTCATACATAATCAGTACTTATGACGTCCAATTTGTATATTTTTATTCATACTACCGTTACAGTGACGTCCAGCAGCGTTGCCAATATTAAATACATTATTCTGATGTAGAAACCAAAGCACACTCTTTCACAACAATATGCATACTTAACTGCAAACATCATAGATTCCTACAATGTTTGATAATGATAATTTCTTTTGGCAATCCGTAAGCAATTTGAAAATGGAACTTCTAATTTGTCATTTAAAATGTCATTTTCAATACTTAACACTTTTGTTTTAAAATTATTAGGAAAAATATTTCTCCAAATTAAAATTTTACTGTTGTATTTCTTATAACAAAAATAAAGTACATACCCGGTATACAAGTAAGAAATGTGAAATGTTCTTGCACTTGGTGTACAAGAACAACAATTCCATTTTCTCTGACGGTAAATGTAAATATGTGCAAATAAGTGAAGAATGAACTATTTAAATTTATTTATTTAAATACCCCCAAAATCTTACAATTAAAAAGTACAGATATTTTCATTCACTCATAACAAACTTTATTTTACATTTAACAAATATATCATACACGAAATAAATTTCACGAATATTGTCAAAACTAATAGAAAAACAACAAAAATTCAAAATAGTACTCGTATCTTTACACAAGGTAATGTAATTGCTTCCTGACAGTTCCATTTGTTTAAATATATCAAAATTGTTTTTAAAATATTGTTTTTGTTTGACGCATAGGCAAGATGATATATATAAATAATTTATTTTATAAACTCATATTGTAAGTTATTTACTAAATACTATTATCGTAAAATTCAATATTGTACCATTATATTTAATGGTGGGTTTATGCTGAAAAATTTAAGAATAGGAATAAAAATAAGAATAGTGTTAAGAATAATTTTAAACATAATGATAAGTGGTGTTTATGCTGCCAGTTATAAGAATAAGCGTAAGAATAAGAGTAGTGATATTAAAGTTTTTAGATTAGTGAAAAGTAGTTACATTTATTATTCTCATAGTGGTAGCAGCGTTGATTTGAAATTTATAAAATTTATAATTTTATTATTATTTTTTAATTAGTTAAAATGCAGTACAATCAAAATTATTTTGTTTGCACTAATTCAATTAATTGGGAAAGCAGAGAATCCATCACTAAATTTGACATAATTATGTTTCGCCAACACCGATTATTATGAATGAATAATGACTGACCATTGACGTATTATTTATTTAATATTATAACTAACGTTAGTTATAATATGTCAATGTGAATGATCAATTTTTTTGTTTGAAGTATTGGACAGTTGACACGCATGCGCTCTTCGCTTACAGGAATAAGAATAAGGCGTAAAGTTAAAAGTAATGGTGGGTTTATGCTCGCAAAATTTAAGAATAAAAATAAGAATAAGAATAGTGATAAAGTTAGAACAGTTATAACATACGACTCGGTTTATGCTGCAGAAATAAGAATAAGGAATAAGAAATAAGAATAAGGAATAAGCCAAAGTTCGTTTACTTTTAACTTTACGCCTTATTCTTATTCCTGTAAGCGAAGAGCGCATGCGTGTCAACTGTCAAATACTTCAAACAAAAAAATTGGTCATTCACATTGACGTATTATAACTAACGTTAGTTATAATACGTCAATGGTCATTCATTAGTCATTCATAATAATCGGTGTTGGCGAAACATAATTATGTCAAATTTAGTGATGGATTCTCTTCTTTCCCAATTAATTGAATTAGTGCGGACAAAATAATATTTTGATTGTACTTCATTTTAACAAATTAAAAAAAAATAATAATAAAATTATAAATCTTATAAATGTCAAATCAACGCTGCTACCACTATGAGAATAATAAATGTAACTACTTTTCACTAACCTAAAAACTTTAATATCACTACTCTTATTCTTACGCTTATTCTTATAACTGGCAGCATAAACACCACTTATCGTTATGTTTAAAATTATTCTTAACACTATTCTTATTTTTATTCCTATTCTTAAATTTTTCAGCATAAACCCACCTTAAACGAACTTTGGCTTATTCCTTATTCTTATTTCTTATTCCTTATTCTTATTTCTGCAGCATAAACCGAGTCGTATGTTATAATTCTTTTAACTTTATCACTATTCTTATTCTTATTTTTATTCTTAAATTTTGCGAGCATAAACCCACCTTAATTTTAAAGTAAAAGTTACTGAAATATTATATTCAATGTTAGGAGGAAGTAACGCCGTATTTGTTGATAGATACAATGTATTAACGGATTTCTCGGCGGTGATTGTAAGGAATTATATTGTTGTTATTCCATAAAGTAGTTAATTTTATTTAAATATCCAATATTTCGTTACACATTTTGTAACTTCATCAGGGAATAAAAGTATGGGCCCACACATTTCGGCCAACATGTGACGCTCACTGAGTAAATTATACAAGTTTTCTTTTGATGTAACTTATATTTTATACTTATATAGTCAAAATTCTTACAATAATATGTAAATCAGTGCAGAGCATAAACAAGTAACAATAACAAAATTGAATGTTTCTGAATTTATCAATTTGTCAGGCGATTATACCAGTTAACACTAATTTATTTCCTGATGAAGTTACAAAATGTGTAACGAAATATTGGAAATTTAAATAAAATTAACCACTTTATGGAATAACAACAATATAATTCCTTACTTCACCGCCGAGAAATCCGTTAAAGAGTGCTTTTTTTGTTTATTCAAGGTCAAATGCCTTATAATTGAAAGTTAAAATTTTGCAAGGGATGTGAAGCAACATATTTTTACACTTTCATGTACAAAAATAAATAAAAAAATAATTTTGGATGTTTTTTTGTTGAAAAAAAATATATGCTGACATTAATTTATGACACTAATAAAAATTCATAATAATTGCCACCTGCACAGCTTGTGTGTAAACATTTAACACAGCGTATATTTTTGTCATTTATTATTATGCGTATATGTATAAACCAGTAGTCGAAGGCGATGTGCTGTCGAATTACTATATTAAAAAGTCCGCTGAGAAGTGCAAAACTGTTTATATTTATACTGTGCTTCAGATGTGTGAATATTTCATTGGCGTAATTTTTATATCCAGAACTTAATAAAATTATCAAAATAAATAAAATAGTAAATAATTAAAAAAAAAAACGCAAACCCGTCGAAAAAAGGTGCCGTTCCGGTGCGTTACATTACAAAAAAGCCCTGCCGTTAATACATTTTATCTATTATATTCTATGTATTTTTTTCAAGAAAAACTATTAAAAGCTTGTATAAGTAATACTT
Organism: Ophonus ardosiacus; assembly: GCA_943142095.1. NCBI lineage: Eukaryota > Metazoa > Arthropoda > Insecta > Coleoptera > Carabidae > Ophonus > Ophonus ardosiacus. Next base: position 34,463,098 of record OW964835.1, read on the forward strand.
CCGATATACACTAAAAACTAATGAGCTCTTCCCACATTAGTATAGAATGGGTATCCAAAATTTCAAAATATTCTGATTGATGGTATTTGAGTAATCGTGTTCACAAGATCCACACACACACACACACACACACACACACACACACAGATACACACACACACAAACACACGCACGCACGCACACACACACATATGTACCTACAGACATCATTGTAAATATATTAAAATCGGATTCTGGGGACATCAAAACGTGCTTATTAACTGAAATCTCTATATGCGATTTTTAGCACGATCCCTATAGCTCCCTTACCTAGGGAAGCCAGAGGTAAAAATTTTATTTGATGACAAATTATTTGTTACATGTCAATAAAACAGTGAAAAATATCTACAAAACGACCACTTTGGTTCATTTCGGCTATTTCTGCAATAAATTCTAATTTTCACGAAAATTATAATAATAAGATTAACATGAATTTAATCTCCGATATTAATATGTTTATTCCAAGTAAATAGGTATTTGTTAAACAAATTATTTATTATATGTTAAAAAAATATTGAAAAACAATCGTTTGGATGCACTTCCGCTATTTTTACAATAAATTCAAATTTTTATGAAATTTATAATAATAAGCTTATTATTAATATTCAATTCCGGGTTTACGCTTATTCTAAGTAAATATGTATTTGTTCAACAAATTATTTTTCATAAGTCAATAAAATAGTGAAAACATATGAAAAGCAGCCGTTTGAATTCACTTCGGCTATTTTTGCAATAAATTGAAATTTTTACGGATATTACAATAATAGACATATTATTAATTTACTTATCTGCGTTTCTTTCTAAGTTTGCATATAGATTGCAATAAAAATACGGTGTTTTTAAAAGTCATTACTTTTGATTATTTATATTTTTACATATCTCACTAGCGCATATAATAAAATTTTTCAAATTACAATATAATAAAAATCTGATGTGGCCAACACAAAACCTCCCGCTATTTAATTTTTATTAATTTAAATACATAACTACGTATTTCGAACGCCGCAAACTGTTCCATTGCAGAAAACTATTGCTTTATTTACTATTTTTTTTTTTAATGTCACTATTATTAATTTGAAGTGATTAGTTTTTTGGCAGTGACATTTACTGTCAGTTACATTCATATGAAATATGACCTGTGTAACAAAGGAATTGTGTTTGTCTTAGGCTTCGCGACTAATAAAAAAAAATATTTTTAAATTTATCTGTAAAATATATAGAAAAAGTATTAATGTATTCCTGTAGAAAATTCAATAATCTTTAATTTTCATAAGACATAAAATATGCGAAAAAATTGCATTTAATGGTATTTTTTTAAGAAAAGCCATTATGAGCTTCAGGTAAAGTACCATTTCCGGTTATCTGATTTACACCAAAATCTAATGGCTTCTTTACATATTAGAATAGGATAGAAATACAAGGTTTCAGTTCATATTTCTAATGAATGCAACTGACAGTAAATGTCACTTCAAATTAATAATAGTGACATTTTAAAAAGCAAATAGTAAATAAAGCAATAATTTTCTGCAATTGAACAGTTTGCAGCGTTAGTAAATACGTAGGTATGTATTTCAATTAATAAATATTAAATAGCGGGATGTGTTGGCCACATTAGATTTTTCTTTTAATAATTATTTCTACACTCTCTTTTTCGACACTTCAAATTTCGGTCTTCGTATTTCAAATCAAAAGTTTATAAATATTTTATTTATTTATTTCACTGTGGTATACCGTTCTCATATTTATTCCATACATTTAATCATTAATCCCATACATTTGGCTTTTATTTACAATTTACACAATATTTTGTAATTAATAATTCAGCTTTATGATACGAGTATTTAAATAATTACATTTTTAAAATTTATTACATTGAAACCATACATTTTGACTTTGTATTTACTAAGAGGATTTTGCAAAACAAAAGTTTGATTACATAAATATTAATTTAAATACTATCATGTGTGCACAAAGTAGCTTTAAATACGATTAGAAGAGTTGCGCGCTAATGTAGTAACCCAATGTTCCAGTGTTGCCAAGTGTACGGAGTTCATAATGTCGCTGGAATGAAACTTCAGTATATACAGCGTATATACGCCGGACGACACTAGCTCCGCAAGTGGAATTTTTTTGAACTACAAAAAATATACATTTTCCATTCCGCTATCATTCTGACGTCCATAACAAATTTTGCTATACGATACTAGAGGCCCCCCTGATACCAGAAAAAAATTTATAAGGCCATGTGCATATGACGTCCGGTATACGGACGTCTTATGCACAAGGACGTCACTTTGAATGTAGAAAATTACACAGGGGACGCCACAATGGTAGTGGGATGTAAATATATATATATATATATATATATATATATATATATATATATATATATATATATATATATATATATATAGGAAATAAGAACATAAATATATGTTTTTGAACAAGGACCTTGTACAAAAATGTTATTACTTGAAAAATAAAAATATTTACTACTACAATTCAATGCAGCAAACAATAATATTTACTGCCGATAATTTTCATTAAAATGGTTTTTAATATCGTAGACTTTATGACTAATTTAATAGGAAAATAATTATTAATTTGCACTTTATTGTGCTTATAAATTTATGAAGGTTCCCGAAGGAAAAATAATCGGACAAGCAGTCTGTAGTAAGAGTATTTATTTCAAGCCGACGTTTCGACTATACAGTGTCCCACACTCTATGTTCAGTATAGGGTCTTATGGAGTACTATGTTGGCAAATTTACCTGCTGTTAGTCTACAAGATAGAAAGAGAAAAATATATGCCCAAAAAGAGGTGAAATATTCTGGGTAATTCATTGAATGTATTTATGACTGGTGTACTTTCAGTGTAGCTAAACAGCTAAACAGGTGGGTGAAAAGAAAAAAAAAAATAATAAACTGGTCAGTTTAACAATTTACAAAAAATATAAAATAATACAAATACAAAATATAAGTAGGGTATATAAACATAACAAGCGTAGGTAAATTAAAATAATTAACATTTAACTCTTCAATTTAAAGTAAATAATATAGAACATTTTTGTACTTAATTGGACATTTTACAATCTTCGTCAACAAAATAAATTCCCTATGTTACATATTTACATTCTACGAAAGGATATAGAGCTACATGAAATAATTAACGCTATACTTTCTACAGTGCATTTTTGAAACACTATACTTGCCGATTGGAGCAGATAGATATGATGAATTGAAATCCCTAATTTTTTGTGTTCCTCCTACGATACATACATTATCTCAATGTCATATTGATGAAGAATATTTTTTTATGTTATTTATGTCGATATATTATATGATGAACTCATAAAGAGTTAAAATTATTAAGCATTATTTTTTATTTAATTTATATCTTCTTATTTGATAATTTACTAATATTTAAGCTTGATAGAAATACTGCATATATTTTACATAGTTCATAAGTCTCTATTCTTTCTTTATAATCTTCAATTTGAATGTATAATATTTTAATCTCTAATGCATTTGATCGCGATTAGTATGACGGGCTGTTTTAAAATATTGTATTGAATTTTACTTATTACAGGTACAAATAGCTTCAGCATGTTTTTTACACCCCGGTTCCAATGCATCTTTTCGCGCCCCTGTAAACAAAACTATTTAGAACTGCAGATAAATTTCGGGTGATTCCAATAAGCCCTTGGGTAAATAAGAGACCCTCATAAAACTTAAATTGTACAGTGTTAACTAATTTTGGTATAGCAATGAAAATTTATGAATGTTTCAATATTACATTACATTGAAAAATTGGCAACATGGTACAGAAAACCTCCGTAAGAATAACATTGGCTATCTCTGCTACACTGAAGATAGAGTGTGGAACACTGTATAGTACATTAGTCTTCTTCAGGGCAAGAAAAGACTATGTCTTAGTCGAAACGTCGGCTTGAAATAAATACTTTTACTACAGACTGCTTGTCGATTATTTTTCCTTCGGGAACCTTCATCCATTCCCCAGTCTATTATCGCTCAAGTTTATAAATTTATGCCATTTGCAACTACTATTTACTTGTTCCTGAAGTTTTGGCGGGATCTATGAACAACAAGATAAAACATTAAAATCGGAACAAAGTATTATTTGGTTTCATTCACTAATATAACTAAATTCCCAAAAGTACGGGCAACATTTTTGAAACACCCAAAGAATGGATATTACAGTTACGTATAAAAGCGAATGTGTTTCAAAGAAAATACTACAGAATTTTCTAGCAAAATAGAAAGGTGAATGTATCTTTCTACAATAAAATTATTAATTTAACATTCACCTTTTTAAAAAGAATGTACACCTGTAAGTATTTATGTATGTAGCCCAAGATCACTTTCTTATAACTTTTGTCACATTAAATTGGTGTTAGCACACCCGAATTGGTGACATTTTTACATTAAATAATTTCATATATATTGGACGCGTACACGGTAAAAAATTACATATTTAGTTAGCTGTATTTTTTTTGTTATTTCAACAATATGTTTTTGCCGTGTGTACGAAGAACTTTGTATTTTAAGTTTCCAAAACTAAACAATTTTTGTTGTGTATAAAAAGTATTATTTGCTGTAAAATATTAGTCATGGTAGCAATTATTATTAGTAGTACTAAGCAGTCATTTTGTTACTTTGTTCAGATTACAAAATTATTTTGCAACAATTAAAAATATTTAATCTGTTAGTGGGACAAATTTTATTATTTTGTATCCTGTGACATTATATTTTGTAAAGATTACAAATTCTTCTTCCCCCCATAAACTTCGTACAGGTAACTAAAACTTTTGTGTAGACAGGGTATTCCCTGGTATACAGCATAATTCACTGTTCGTGTTATACTTATACTACGTCGTGTCGCATTTGCTTGCGTTATTAAGTTTAGCCTGTCGAAAATTGTGTTTTAAAAGTGCTTGTTTCTTGTGCCCGTCAATAAAAATGGATGATTTTGTAAAAGATATTTTAAAACAATGGCAATTAGAGTCTTATTGAGAAATTTGAAGGTATGTATCGATTACTGATAAATCTATATAATTTAAGTGACTATTGTTTCATATGTTATTTTTTTATATAATATTTGTTACATGTATATAGATTATAATTATATAATTATAAATAAATAAAATTATTATAATACGCATGTATTTAATTTTTACCTTACTACCTCATTACTGCATTTGTATATCTATCAAAATATATTAGTTTCCAAAACAAATTCATATTTATTAATGGTAACTTATTTTATTTGTTCGCATAACAAATTTATATTTCTTAATGGTAATTTAATTTATTGGTTCGTATAACAAATTTATACTTCTTAATGGTAACTTATTTTATTTGTACGCATAACAAATATCTTTTGTTATATATAACAAAACTGTATTTGTTGCCACAACAATTTTTTACCAGCAAATTTACCTAGGTAACTGTAACAAATATATTTGCTGGTCCTATATTGACAAAAAAAAATTGCTGCAGGAACTCATTTTTGGTAATCACAACAAAGTTTTTATTTACCGTGTATAGTTTGTGCTTGACAGCTTCATATTAACAAAACATTTTAAATGCGATGGAACAAAAAATCCGCATTAAATTTGGTATTAAAAATCTATTGTGGCCCGCCATTTTCATTTTGTTACATAAGAATCGAATTTAACATTTCTTATATACATAAATAATTCTAATTATATCAATGAGTGTCCGTGAGGTGATGCCTGCATGGTAAACGCCCGCACGGTACAAATGTCATCATCATTACCGATAACTGTGCCAAAACAGATTAGCACACCGAGAAATGGGTAATATGCTGCGATAATATATTTATTTATTTATTTATTTGTTCTTTCATTTATAAGGAATCTTGTCTTACTCTTCTAAAATGTTCAAGATGGTTCCAATTCATTGACGGGATTGGCCATAAGGATTTCTGTACTATTACTATTAATATACGTACCTACAATTTTATAAATTTAATTAATAATTCAATAAGAAATATTAAATATACGTCCCAGAAAAAGCTTTCAGTATTGTCAGTAAAACTGTTGATTTTTTAAACATTTACAAACATTTGAATTTGGCAACTGGTTTCCTTGGTGTAGTCTGGACTGTGCGATTTATCGCAACAGATTATTCTATATATTATATTTTCTTTAACTCTAAATACATAGAAGATTTAATAAAAATTTTAAGTGTATTATATGGAGAATTTTATGCTCTTCAATATTTGTAATAACAAAAATATTCAAAAAATAATATTTAGAATATTTTTTTTAAGAAACTACAACTTCCGGTTGTCCAATTGTTATAAAAATATTTTCAGCTCATTAATGCCAGATTGAGGAATACGTAGCTAATTCTTAATAACTGAGTAATTATGAATAACTATGCATTAAATAAGGTGTTCGAAATACCTTCCTTCCAATGAGGTCATGCAAAAAAAAATAATTGTACCTTTTTTCTGTTTAAATCGAAAAAGGATAGTCTAATTAATCGATCAGTATGATTAAATTATTTTTTATATATATTTTTTGTTGTATAAAATCGTTTTAAAGTATGGTATTTTTAAAAAGTTGCAAAAACCAGCCATGTGTTGTCGTCACAACGTTACGAACGAAGTTCAGACTCATTTCAAACAGACATTTTATATGGACACATAATTTCTAAAAGAAAAATATATATAAACTATAAATTGAGGATTACATATCTAAATATGCTATATTATATTAATATAATATCGTTCTATTTATTTTTATAAATATAATTTTCATTTGGCGTGAAATTATCTACGTTACATCAGATGTTTCTTTCACTTTTGAATCTTTGAATTAGACGGTAGGAGGTTATAAACGCATATGAGACATTGAATATATTCCAGAATATTATTTTATTCTTTATTTTGGCACGAAACAACGTTCCATCTACATGTTTACTTTCATAAATTTTAGGTTATCTTTATTTTGACGTTTAAGACAATGTGAAAATCAAAATGGTCGTGCTTCTCACTCTGTGACGTCATTGGACAAGGGACGAAGCGGGGGTCTTCAGCCGCATTTTAAAGAATGTCATTTTCAATTACAATTTTTTCATGATTAAAGATCGATTTGAGGAAAAATAAAAAATACGGGTCTATTATTTTTCACTAATCTATCGATTAAAATTATAAAAAAAAAGTCGTGCATGACCTCATTCAACACATGCAGTGCACCACTATTCGAAATTTGACAAATAATTTCATGGCTCTCGCTATTTACATCATAATTCCATTTACATAAAACCAGGGACCTGAAACTGTACCGAAAACCTGAATTAACCTGTATTTTTCATGAACTTGAGCCTAAACCAACGCATTTGTCAAGGTCAATAAACCTAAACCGAATTTAAACAGTTTTAAATTCAGATTCGGTTCAGATCTATTAAATATATAATTAAAATCTGTAAATTCAAACAAAATTATTAAATAAATATATCATCACGGCATATTACCCATTTCTGGGTGTGCCAGTATCTACAACACATGTAGACATCGGTATGATGACGATATATTTTACCGTGTGGGCGCTTACCAGGCGTCACCTCACGGGCACTCATAGCTGGCGTGGAGAGTGCACCACAGGGGTCACTTTTGTGCCATTTAAAATTGGAAATATTTGGCGGCTGTCGGGATCAAACCCGGTTCCCCCGGGTTCGTGACCAGACACTCAGGCACGCGGCCACGGGACCCCAAGAAATTAATAAAAAAATATTAATATTCTTTTAAATCTACTATGCTCTGTTTTTTAACCAGGAGGAGTAAATGTGCAGTGTTTTCATTCTGTGCATCATTTATGGACTATTTTAGAGAAAAATATTTCAAATACACTTTGCGTCAATTATTTTTTCTATAACTGTTATTTGAAGTTTTTTTTTTTCTAAAATAATCCATAAACGGTTGGACAGCGCTAAAACTCTGCACATTTACTCCTCCTGGTTAAAAAACAGAGCATATTATCACCTTATTTTGTTTAATAATTTAGCGCTCTAAACGGAAATCCGAACCCAAACTGAAATCCGATGAATCGTTATAATTTTAATTATCTTGAACCGAAACTGAATCTGAAGCAATATTAATTTCTTGAATTTGAACCAAACCTGAACCACAAATACATTCCGGTTTAGGTCCCTGCATAAAATCCCTTATAACTCCGAAACAGTTCACTTTCCGACTATATATATATATATATATATATATATATATATATATATATATATATATATATATATATATACTGCATTTGTATTTATCAATGATTAACGGTCCTAATTTTTTCATAGCGAGTGAATCCTTTCTCTCTTAAAAAATCAAACTAGGGTAACATAAAAAATTAAATGAACATAAAGAAAGATTAGAGCCTGATTTATAGATTGCACAGAATAGAAAGGAATAAGGAATGGAATAGAATAGGAATAGAAATTTTTAAGACCATTTATAGATTGCATAGAAGACTTTGGAATAGAATGACGTCACTTTTGTGTCACTTACACTAAATTACCTATATTTATTGGTGATTTGAATAAGGTCATTGTTTGTTTTTGCATAAAATTTCTGCAAAAAAAAACTGTTCTTTATGACGTCACTTTTGTTTCACTTTTGTGTCACTTTTACACTCACTAAATTAACTATATTTATTGGGAATTTGAAAAATGTCATTGTTTTTTTTTTGTACTTTTGGTCAAAATTTCATTCTGAATTTCTACTCCTCATTTTATACGGCTCGGGCGAAGATGAAGAAGACCCTGAAGGCGCAACGTTAAAGTGGGTATAAGTACATTACATTTAATAGACATATTTAATGGGCATTACTTTGTAGCGCACAATATCAATAAAGGTGAATAAGTTATTACTTCTTCAAACAAATAAAACTTTTCGCTGTTATTTTTCATCAAACTTCGTATTTGAACAAAAGTGTATAAAAATATTAACAAAAGATGTTGTAGAAATCGTTAATATTTCGTACAAAGCAATTTTGGTTGACCGTTAGGGTCATATTACATTAATTTGAAAATTTTTTTGGTTAAAAAATTATCCAATTGATTCCCTGTATTTCGGATCACGTGTGCGAAAGTAATCAATTAAAACAAACTACTCATTAAGTTGCTAAGCAACAAACACTTTTTGACATAATTAAAGATTATTTTTTTTAATTTGAAAATGTTTTCACGGTATCACAGTGAAAATAACGCTTCAATTAATAAAATACACACTTACAATAAAACACTCTATTATAAATTAAAAAGTAGAAAATATCATTCTATTATTAGGCATTTACGAAAATTCTACCGGTAGATACCGCATCTACCGACTGCGTTCGAAAACACAAGTGGTTAATAGTTACCGTGTTTGAAAATTGTACCATATCTACCAGATCCATCTACCGGATCCATGATTTGTGGATCGAGTAATTTAGCCGGTAAATGCGGTAAATGAAGAATCTAAGTTGGAATCGGAAGTAGGTTTCAGAAGTTAATTATGATAATACAAAAGACAAGACGAGATAACGTTTAACTACGTCAAATTTCAAATCTGTTTCATCTTTTAACTGCTTTTCACAGGTTATAAATCTATCCTGATTACTACTTAAAATATCTATCCCGGTAACTGTAACCTGATGAACAGCTGTTTACCGGTATATACCGGTAACAGTTCACCGGTAGAATTTTCGTAAATGCCTATAATTACTATTAAACGTTTGTATAATAAAACTGAACGTGTCTTGTCTTCTCGTTGCGTCAACGTCAATCTGATTATCGTTACACACTTCACGGTCACGCCGAACATATACATTGGGTGATTTTATAAATATAAAAATTCTGCTAAATACAAATTCTTCGTAAATTTAATTAAAATTGCAAAAAAAATTCTCACCGAATACTCCTGGACTATTGATAAATACTTATATTTTTATCACAACTTCCTCAAGCACGTTGCTTTTAGGTAACAACCCTCAGCTTCGGCGTCGGGCGCTTACTAAGCAACGTACTTTCGGTAACGGTAATAAAATTATTTCATAATTATCAATGTCCTCGGGATATTATAGCTGATAATAGTTTGATAATTTTACTATTAATTAAAAACACGTGTATTTTTTATAAAAAATAATATTTATGATAAATCGCGGAATAATCCTTGACATTTGTCAAATTTTATTGAATATTTAATAAACAAAATATAAATATTTAAAGTTAAAATTAACGAACATAAAAATTCAAAATATAGTTTATTTTTGATTTTATTAAAAAAGCTGGCGTATACAACAATACATGCCTTGAGAAATCAAAACAATTTAATGACGTATTCTTTTTATCTTCTTTTTTACACCTTCTTTTGTCACGACTTTTAACCTTGGAACCCGGATCGTGCTTCATTTGTTTTATCACGTGAAATCTCCGCTAACTTGACTATTGGTAATTTTTCATAAAAACTGTTTTATATCAGGTCAGTTCAGGTCAATCAAAGGACGTAAAATGTCAATGATTTTAGTCTAAGGTGAAGGACGATACTTGAAATGCAGATTTCGGAAAAATTGATATTTTTTACGTTTTGTATCCAATAATTGGTAATAAAGTATGGTCAAGGATTTATATATATTTTTTTTATAAAGTCACATGAATGTTTTGTCGAAAATTAATTTATTTAATTAATAACACACGTGATTTTGTTAAATTTACTAAATTTAAAAATGATTTTAGATGAATTAATATATGATATTTATCTGTCGCTAAGAGAGGTATTGAAATCATGCTAAAAATCGCATATCCAGATTTTAGTGAATAAGTACATTTAAGATCACTAGAATAAAATTTTAAAATTTTTTCAATGATGAGTGTGTGTGTGTGTGTGGGGGGGGGGATGTATGAGTGTGTGTGTGTGTGTGTGTGTGTGTGTGTGTGTGTGTGTGTGTGTGTTGTAGGGACGATTTCACAAATTCTATAAGACTAAAGACCAATTTAACTACATATTCCTTAATCTGACATTAATGAGAAGAGCTGAAAAGGTTTTAGTAACAATTGGACAACCGGAAGTAGTAGTTTTCTTAAATCATCTTCTAAATATTGTATGATATTACAAAAATTAAAGAATATAAAATTCTCTATCCGATACATTTAACATTTTTATTATATCCTATAGATTTAGAGATAGAAAATTATAAATATATAAAATAATCCATTGTAATGTATCTCACAGCCCAAACAACTCCATGGAAACCAGTTGAAAAATGAAAATGTTTGTAAATGTCAGTCTCAATTTTTTAATGCCAAACACATTACATTTCTGTTTCATGTAAATCCAGAAAATAAATTAAAAATTTGTACAATTACGAAAAAATATTATTAGCCATGAAACTGACAATAACAAAACATTGTCATTTTTTACTAACCTGATCGGGGACAATTAAAGATTAAAGTTATTAATTTATAAATTAATATAAAATAACACAAAATAAAGAAAACACTATGATATTTATTTAAAAAACATTTATTATTTATTGTAATAGGTAATTACAAATAAAGATGATCTGCATGTAATAATAAATAAGAAAACTGCAAACTACAAGGGAACAATTAAAACCATTTAATGATTTGTAATTTTTCTTCATAAAACGAAAATAATAATAATTTCACAAATAATGACTTAAGTCAACAATTGTTTTGTTTTGTTATAATCGGATTCTAGTGAACTTAAAACATGCTTATTCACTAAAACTTGGATATGCGATTTTTAGCATGAATCCAATATTTCTCTTAGAGGGAACGGAAAAAACACCAAGTCATATGTTTTGAAAATTCGTTCGCATTTTTTGGAAACTAGGACTCGTACGTTACCAGATTACCTAATGATACTTCTTTTTTAATATGCTATTATGTGTTGATTATTAGAGTATAATAAATGTAATGATTAACACATATTTATATAACCATGCGTTCATAAAGTATCAATGTTTATTATAGATGTAAATGCTTACATATTTATTCTAACTGCATGTCTATCTTCTAAATATTTAAATTTATTCCGATTCGAAATCCGTTGTATAACATGTCTTATTTTTTGTTGAATCTGTGCTATTTTATCTAGCATTTGTCTAGAAACTCAAGGACAACAAAACATAGACCTTTTATTATTGAATTGTTATAAAAAATAAAACTGCATTGCTTAAGAATTATTAAACTGGTTGAGGTGACGCCTGGTATGGTAGGCACCTTCAACTGTTATAATTGTTATTATTATTATAAGCGTGAGGTAACTTTTAATACTGCAACCTATAAGATCTTTCGTAACACGCCCTTAACTTAGTTGTCGGCTTGATTCCATAAATTTAGCTAAAATATAACAAAGAAACACAAAAGTATTTAATTGAGTTAACGTGAAGATATAAATCAAAATAACAATAGAAAACCTATGTGAAGAAAGGTTTTCTATTGTTATTTTAAAGAAACACAAAATTAGAACGCGGAAGCAAGTATTTAAAAGTTTGTTTTGTTTTTGCAGAAATAAGTCAGATTTTATTTATTCTAAAGGCTGTACTTATGACTTCTTGCAAATTTTCTAAAAATCCTTCAGTGTAACAGTAACATAACGCACGGAGCTCAATTTGACAAAACGTTTATTTTATAGGAATTTAACCCTTCTCTTTTTCAGAAAAAAATCTGTTGTAGCCAGAACAATACCTCTCGCCAATTTCATATTAGGCTATATAAGAATTGTATTTAACATTTCTGGTCCATACAAAAAAAATCTAATTACATCTATTCTTTATATTTCAATACATTCATGGAACAAGTTTCCTCCTACTCTTCTAAACCTTCGACATTCTTCCAATTCATTGACGAGATTGGCGTTATTTCTGAAGAGTATATGATAAAGTATATGTATAGCAAGCGAGTGTTTAGTTGACACTGATACTGTACATACTTTGGCTTATGAATAAATCCTATTTCTTTTAATACCAATAGCATATTATAGTTACTATTACATCTTGACTTGTCCATGTACGAATTTTAGGTTTTCCGCATTCAAGGACAGTGTCAATTTAACGTGCGTTAGCTATATCTATAATTCTAAATATTTAATAATGATGAAATAAGAAATATTAAATGTACTCCCCGAAAAAGCCTTCAGTAATGTCTTTGGATTTTTGACACTGACATTTACGTAAATTACAGTTTAATTTTTCAACTGGTTTCCATGGGCTATACAATGGATTATTTTATATATTTATAACTCCCTACTCTAAATCTATAAAAGATATAATAAAAATATTCAGTAGATATATTTGATCGAGAATTTTATATTCTTTAATAATTGTAATAACATAAATTTCCAAAAAATAATATTTAGACGATTTTTTTTTAAGAAACTACTACTTTCGGTTGTCCAGTTGCTACCAAAACTTTTTCGGCTCCTTCCATTTGTCAGATTAAGGAATACGTAGTTAAGTTGGTCTTTAGTATTAGTTTTTGAGGAATCGTCCCTCCAACATCCACACATAAACACTCACACACACACACACACACACACACACACACACACACACACACACACACACACACACACATACATACATACATACAAACATACACAGACAACACTGTAAAAATGTTAACATCGGTTTGTAGGGACCTCAAAACGTGCTTATTCACTAAAATCTGGTTATGCTATTTTTAGCATGAATCCAGTACCTCTCTTAACGAGAGATTTTGAAGGTTTTATACCGTGAGTTTCAGCTAAGATACAATATTTACTATTCTGTCATTAATATATAACTATCGATACCAATTACACATACTGTATCGTTCCAGATAACATGCAACATAGGTTGTCAATGTTAAATGAACTTTTTGAAAATTTAAATACAGCAGTTCTGCTAATGTTTAATTCATTTGCCAAAACTTTTGTAGACAGCTGATTTTATTTCTTCTATTGCACGTTGTAAATTATTTCCATTTTCTTCAGCTAGCACAGTTTTTATTCTTGCCCTTTTCGTATGATTCTTATCTAATCATGCATCACTTTTAAATTTTGTTAATATTCTCGAAACTGTGGAAGGATTTGGTCTAGGACGTTCAGGAGATAAATTAGCAAACATATCACAAACATTTCTCAAACTATAACCAGCATTGCAACTAATAAGCATTCGATTTTTTTCTTCTTTAGTAAATATCTTTAAAGCGTTATGTCAAGTTCATTTGACATTGACAAACTATGTTGCATTTTATCTGGCACGATGCAAAATGTGTATTTAGTTTTAGTATCCATAGTAGTACATTAATGTAATATTGCATCTTAGTTGAAATTCCAGTATTGAATCATCAAAATAAAATTCTTGACTTTGCCTAGCAATTCTAGAATTTTCATAAAGTTAGATACTTTTTCAGGACTCAGTTACCAATGAGGTCATGCAAAAAAAAATAATTGTACCTTTTTTCTGTTTAAATCGAAAAAGGATAGTCTAATTCATCGATCAGTATGATTAAATTATTTTTTATTTATATTTTTTGTTGTATAAAATCGTTTTAAAGTATGGTATTTTTAAAAAGTTGCAAAAACCAGTCATGTTTTGTCGTCACAACGTTACGAACGAAGTTCAGACTCATTTCAAACAAACATTTTATTTGGACACATAATTTCTAAAAGAAAAATATATATAAACTATAAATTGAGGATTACATATCTAAATATGCTATATTATATTAATATAATATCGTTCTATTTATTTTTATAAATATAATTTTCATTTGGCGTGAAATTATCTACGTTACATCAGATGTTTCTTTCACTTTTGAATCTTTGAATTAGACGGTAGGAGGTTATAAACGCGTATGAGACATTGAATATATTCCAGAATATTATTTTATTCTTTATTTTGGCACGAAACAACGTTCCATCGACATGTTTACTTTCATAAATTTTAGGTTATCTTTAAATGTCACTTTGACGTTTAAGACAATGTGAAAATCAAAATGGTCGTGCTTCTCACTCTGTGACGTCATTGGACAAGGGACGAAGCGGTGGTCTTCAGCCGCATTTTAAAGAATGTCATTTTCAATTACAATTTTTTCATGATTAAAGATCGATTTGAGGAAAAATAAAAAATACGGGTCTATTATTTTTCACTACTCTATCGATTAAAATTATAAAAAAAAAAGTCGTGCATGACCTCATTATTATCAATCAATCAATTTATAGCAATAGGTACTAATAAGCCGTGATGATATATTTGATTTTCTATTTAATCTGATAAATTACAAAAAAAAAAACAAAAAACGGTCAATTTTGTAATCAAGAAAACCAACAATAAATTATAAGAAATGTAATGCTCCATCTATCTTTTTATTTATATACGTCAATAATTTGACAATAAAATTATTTGTGTCACGCAATCTTTCAGAGATTTCAACCTCGAAACTTAATCACTGTACCAAAATAATCCTCCATAACGACATGGAATATTAGTGAAGACTCGAACAAGCAATTATCTAAAGTAATGATCCTTAAATTCAATGAAATAATACTTAATTGTGCTATTAACATTCTTGGAGTTCCGGTATTCACTAATAGTACTTATAAATTGAGTAAGCTGTTTATGTATGAAAAGCCCTCAGGCAAAATATAATTTCTATAATGTAATGTGTTTGACGTACCATTGAAATTACCAAATACACGTGCAGCCGTACAAAAAAGTTTCCGTACGACAATATTTTTAATCTGTTTTAGGAAAAATAGTTGTTTAAAACCCTATATATTTAATATTTTTCTAATACAAAATGAAAAGCATTATGTTATGTTATTATATATAAAAATAATAACAAATAATATAGTTAACTATTTTGTGGGGTAAAAGTATTTATAATAAAAATCTGATTTGGCCAACACAAGACCTCCCGCTATTTATTTTTTTTAATTTACATACATACCTACATATTTCCTAATGCTGCAAACTATATTAAGTTCCTTTGCATATAGATAACTATTGCTTTTTTTACTATTTTCTGTTTAAAATGTCACCATTATTAATTTGAAATGATTAGTTTTTTGACAGCGACATTTACTGTCAGTTCAATACATTTGAAATATGAACTATGTAACAAAATAATCTTTAAATTATAGGCTCTGAGATATATAAAAAAAAATGTTTTTAAATTTATCTCTAAAATATAAAGAAAACGTATTAATGTATATCTGTAGAAAATTCAATAATCTTTAATTTTTATAATGACATAGCATGCGAAAAAATTACATTTAATGGTATTTTTCGAAGAAAAACCATTATGAGCTTCAAGTAAAGTAGCATTTCGGGTTATCCGATTTACACCAAAATCTAGTGGTTTCTTTCCATATTAGAGTAAGGTCAAAATACAAGGTTTCAGAATTTTCTGAGTGATAGTATTTGAGTTAGAGCGGAGATAAAATCCGTACACACACACACACACACACACGCACGCACGCACACACTCACGCACGCACGCACCCACTCACGCACGCACACACTCACTCACACACGCACACACTCACTCACACACACACACACTCACACACATACTCACACACATACTCACACACATACTCACACACACATACATACATACATACATACATACAGGCATCATCGTGAAAATGTTAAAATTACATTCTAGGGACCTTAAAACGTGGTTATTTACAAAAATCTCGATATGTGATTTTTAGCACGATCCCTATACCTCCCATACCAAGGGTAGCGGGAGGTAAAAAATTGTCTCCGTACGATAACCAAAACATTGACAGCCGATTCACAAAAAAGTTTAAGCTAATTCTCATTTTTTGATTAATGAATTCTATTCTATTCCAGTATTTAAAATTTAATTTTCATGATATTATCAATAAAGGAAGATACTAGGAATATATTTTATATATTTTAAGTTATAAACTGTCAAAATTCGAGTAGAATTCGCTAATCCAAAAATGAGGATTAGCTTAAATTTTTTTGTGAATCGGGCTGTATAATAATAAACCACTTATTTTATGTTTTATAGAGAAATATGATGATCTACCAAATTTTTGGTCACCGATGGCGTTATAGTATGCCATTCATCTTAAAATTTATTGTTAAATCCTTTTTAGTTTGTATTCTTGTTTCTTTCAAGAATTTTCATCACTTTCTTCATCTGGTTAAAGTCCGGAGACTATGGGGGATGATTAAGCTTATCATCATATTTCTTTATAAAACATAAATAAGTGGTTTATTATTTAAATGTTTTGGTTATCGTACGGATACTTTTTTGTTATGAAATTATAAATATGTACTTTCAATGTTTACCTTATAAAATAACACTATTATTTGTTTATTTTTATATATAATAACGTAACATATTGCTTTTCATTTTTTTAGACAGCTATTTTTCCTAAAATAGATTGAAATTATTGTCGTACGGAGATTTTTTTTTGTATGACTGTACGTATATTTAATATTTCACCATTTAATTCCCCGGTGATGCACTCTCCATGCCAGCAATGAGTGTACATGAGGTGACGCCTGGTAAATACCCGCAAGGTACGAATATTTCAACATCATTACAAATATCCAGTAATGAAGGACAAAAATATGGTTGGGAGATCTCTAAAGATAAAACTGCCAACCATACGAGAATATCTTTTCGAATTTCTTTTTGGTTTTTGTTTGAACTTCATCAGGAATAGTCTCAATGTAAAATCGTGCATTTGCATTTTTGTCATAATTCTCAAAAGTAAAATATCTTTCACCATTCAAAATGAAACATAAAATTTTTGTGTATTTAAAGTTGCATTTATTTCTTAATGTCCTGACAATATGAGACTGCGTACAGTAGTTAAATTATTTAGCATGCATTCTCGTTGAAATTCCAGATTTGTTGTTAACTTGCTCATCCAGTCGACGGTTGTTGGCTTTCGTCATGTTTGTGGCCTTTCTACCAAACCCTGGCTTGTGTTTTGGAAAAATAATTTCTTCTCATCGTTTATTGTAGCGTTAAATAGAAACCCTTGGTACATTTTCTAGTCCGCGATTCATGTTATTACAGTTCTGATACAAACAACATAAAAATCACAAATCATGAATGATAAAAAGTAACATTCAAGGCATCGAACCCATCATAAACTGGGTTCGGTTCAGATTAATTTGTTTTTTGAGAGATGGGTTCGTGTTCTGGTTCAAGCATTAAAAAAAATTGCGGTTTCGTTCCGGGTTTAGATTCGGTCTACCAAATGAAAATTAAATTAATGTTTTTTTTGAATAACAATCTTTATAAAGAATTAATTTAAAATGCGAGCCGGAATTAATAATGCAACACAATTTCACGAACAATCAACACAGGCACCAACGCAGATCAGCTGTATCTGTATTACGGTTACACTTGCGGTTCGAACTGAAAATGAACCTGAACCGGAACTGTACCCTGAACCCGAATTTTAATACCCGGTGCCCTGGTAACTAGGGTATCGAACCCGAACCTGAACCGAATCAAAACCAGAACCAAACCGTAACATTTTAGCGAACCCAAAGCCAGAACTGAACGTCAGATATACAGGCTGTCTCTTAAATAAGGGGACATGGCAGCTTAACCACAGATTCCTGAGGCTAAAATAAGACGATTTAACTAAACTTGCTTCTACCGGAAAGTGTACCATTTAGCCAGAATTCTGCTTCAAAGTTCTTTGAAAAATAATTAATTTTGCTTATAATAACAGACCGCTCAATACGATTTGGATGAAATTTGATATGACAGTTCATATGGTTATAAGTCATCTTTTAAGATGATACTTGTTATTAGTGAACCACTAGTGTATGAAACTTAGGTGTCCCAACATTGATTAGACCGTAACTTTTCAATGGCCACGCCGATAACATAAAATTATTTTTTTTCAGAAAGATACATTCAATAGTAAACTTTTCTCTCTCTCTGTTTAATTTGTAATATCTGTTATGGTTCAGACAGAAAAAAATAAAATCTGAGTGACTGTGACTGCATCGTGAATTTTTTAAAAATAAATTTAATCTAGCAGTCTATCCAAATGTCAAACACCTAATTTTTAATGGCAGTAATGAGTTGTCAATCTTCTCAACTTATTTATAATAATGGTAGTAAAATACTATTAGGCCGAACAAACGGATGTTACTAGTTTCTGAATATTGCGAATGAATTTTTTGACAACCCATAAATAATTGTTACTGTCATTAGAAATTAGTTGTTTGACATTTGGATAGACTGCTAGATTAAATTTATTTTAAAATTTCACATTGCAGTCTCTCAGGTTTTATTATTTTCTATGTGAACCGTAACAGATATCACAAATTAAACAAAGAGAGAAAAGTTTACTATTGAATTTATCTTTCTGAAAAAAAAATAACTTTCTGTTATCGGAGTGGCCATTAAAAAGTTACGGTCTAATCAATGTTGAGACACCTAAGTTTCGTACACTAGTGGTTCACTAATAATAACAAGTATCACCTTAAAAGATGACATATAACCATATGAACTGTCATACCAAATTTCATCCAAATCGTATAAAGCGTTCTGTTATTATAAGCAAAATTAATTTTTTTTTTTGAAGAACTTTGAAGCAGAATTCTGGCTAAATGGTACACTTTCCGGTAGAAGCAAGTTTAGTTAAATCGTCTTATTTTAGCCTCAGGAATGTTTGGTTAAGCCATGTCCCCCTATTTAAAAGACACCCTGTATTTTAGAATTGAACCGGAGTCGCAAAAATTGTGTTCGTGTTTTTGTTTTGTGTTGCTTTATAAATTTTGGCTCACATTTTATATTATTTCTGTAGGAGGCTGTTCTTTAATATATGTAAATTTAAAAATTTAGCGCCTTTTTCATGTTGTTATTTAGTTTGTTTTGTTCTGTCGTTGCTAACATGGTAACTTTGAATTTGTCTAAACAAATATATAATTTGAATGTCAGAGAAGAGGATATATATTCTAAATAATACAAAGCCTAATAAAAGGACTTTTATTCAATTCTATATTTTAGGTAATATTGTTTTAATTAAGTTGTAATATAAATATTAATAAACTATATTTTAGCAATCGTATAATTGTCCACATTATTCAAGAATTACATATACATTGATTCAATTTTCATTAGATCGAACCAAATTTCAACCCAGTACTTGAACCCGGAACAAAACCGAAAATTTTATTACTGTTTGAACAAGAACCGAATCATAACCCAGTTTTTTACTAAAATGTCAAATGTTGCAAACGTGTAATACAATTGATCTTGAGAAATATCTAGTCTTAAATTTTAGGGATCACCCTTATACAAAGCAGATTGGCACACCCAGCGATGGGTAATATGTCACGATGATATATTTATCTATCTATCTCTCTTTCGAAATTATTGACAATCATTAGCGCATCAATTGATGAGGCACCAAATTATCAAATTTAAAACCTTTAAAACCTCGAAGACCTTGTCCTCTAATGTAAGAGCCTTGGCCCATGCATACTTTCTTTTCTTGTGTCCAAGCATTCAACATTGTAAGAGTGTCCGTGGTCTCATCTGAACCAGTTATAAGTTTTACTTTTCTCAGAGCTAAAAATAACATTTCTCTAGTCCCGTGCTCTTGAATATATACTCGGGAGACCTTGCCGTGCTTGCCTTACCTTGCCGAGGCGTACAGAGACACAGGACCGTACTTAACACACTTCAACATTAAGAAAATGTCAGAGACAAATATCGGTGAATGTATGAAGATATGTTTTGAATATTATATTACATACATACAGGTTGGTGAGTCGAACAACCTAACATAAGACTTTAATAATAAAAGTACAATGTGATGGCGACACTTGGTGAAACAGTTCAAATAAGATATTTAAAAAATAATACTCGGCATGTTTCACAAGATTTCAGTCTCTGAATTAACTTCTCGGTCATTTAACAGAGATTGGCTTACTCTACCAGAACCACAGACGCATTTCGCTCTTATTGGAGCTCATCAGTGTGATGTACTGACGCCTCTAGGAGGCATTGAGTCGATTAAGCGAAACATATCGAGTGTTATTTTTTAAATTTCTTCTTTGAACTGTTTCACAAAGTGTCGCCATCACATCGTACTTTATTGTAACTTTTATTATTATTTGGCCGACTAAGCTCACGGCGTTCTCAATAGATGGCTCTGCATGTAGTTACTTCTGCAGGGATGTTTATCATCCGCTCACTCAGTCGACTCAATGCCTCCTAGAGGCGTCAGTACACCACACTGATGAACTCCAATAAGAGCGAAATGCGTCTGTGGTTCTGGTTGAATGAGCCAGTCTCTGATAAATGACCGAGAGGTTAATTCAGAGACTGAAATCTTGTGAAACATGTTGAGTGTTATTTTTTAAATAAGACTTTAATATGTAAAATCAGATTTTTATAATTTCCGGCTTCCTTAATTGTTTTATGTAAAAAAGCTTCAAATACAAGTTCTAGAGCTTAAAATTCTGCAACTGAATCAATAAGCAAAAATAGTTTTGAATGCTCTGTAACGGCAAAAATTAGATCTGAAAATGCCGAAAATATTAAACGATTTATCTGTCAAGATAGATTAATTTATTTTTATATTTATTTGTACCTTATGGTCAAGCGTATAAATTTTGTATTTAAATTAACAGATATTTGTTCCCCTGAAAAAAATTATAAATAATACTTAATAAAAGTACACTAACCTAAATTGACAGATAAATGGTTAAACATTTGTTACTTTATTTGCGTCAATTATATGACTATAACTATTTTTGACGTGATTTTCGACATTGATTCAGATACAGCATGGGCCCATTAACCAATTTTTACCTCCCGCTACCCTTGGTAAGGGAGGTATAGGGATCGTGCTAAAAATCTCATATCGAGATTTTAGTAAATGACCACGTTTTAAGGTCCTTAGAATCCATTTTTAACATTTTCACGATGATGTCTGTATGTGTGGATGTGTGTGTGTGTGTGTATGTGTGTATGTATGTGTGTATGTGTACGAATTTTGTTTGCACTCTAACTCAAATACTATCATTCAGAAAATTCTGAAACCTTGTATTTTTACCCTATTCTAATAAGAATAGAAGCCATTAGATTTTGGTGTAAATCGGATAAACGGAAATCGTACTTTACTTGAAGCTCATAATGGTTTTTCTTCAAAAAATACCATTAAATGTCATTTTTTCGAATTTTATGTCTTATAAAAATTAAAGATTATTGAATTTTCTACAGGAATACATTAATACTTTTTCTATATATTTTACAGATAAATTTAAAAATAATTTTTTTTATTAGTCGCGAAGCCTAAGATAAAAACTATTTCTTTGTTACACAGTTCATTTTTTAAATGAATGTAACTGACAGTAAATGTCACTGTCAGAAAACTTATCACTTCAAATTAATAATAGTGACATTTTAAAAAGAAAATAGTAAATAAAGCAATAGTTTTCTGCAATGGAACAGTTTGCAGCGTTAGTCAATACGTAAGTACGTATGTATTTAAATTAATAAAAATTAAATAGCGGGAGGTTTTGTGTTGGCCACATCAGATTTTTTTAAATGAAAGTTCGTTTAATTTTGAAGCAATTCGTGGTATCAAAAAGTCCTAATTGTTTTTTGTATACCTGCAATTGATTTTTAAAGAAACCTATAGCTATCTTTCTCACATCAGTTTCTGTAGTAGGCTGAGCAAGAAAGATACCAATAGTGTGACGTCATCTGTGGCCCTGGAAATAAATTCAAATATCTCGCAAAGTAAATATTAAAAAAATGTTTTTTTTTATTTTAATCTTTATTTATTGAGCAGTACTTTAAGGATAAAGTGTACATTTTATATTTTTTGTTATGGTTTATGGGCCCATTTTAAGCTCTACTAATTTTATTTGAATTTTTTTTTACCTAAAATAATTAGGAAAGCAGGAAATTACGAAAGTATAATTTTACATGTTAAAGTCTGTGTAGTTGCCCCTAAAGTTGATTACTCGAAATGGCTGAGCGAGATCGGCATGTGACATACCGTGCAATTCAGGCATCCTTATGTATTCAAGCTATACACACGATTTTGCATCTGAACGTATGGAAGCTTTGCAGTCGTTGGATACCACACAATTTGACTGAAACTCAAATTCGAGCGCATGCAATGGGGTATTCCACTCAAATTTTTTTATTATTATTTTAAATAAATCTTCATTCGGTTTTGAAGCAATTCATAGTATTAAAAAAATTTAATTGTTCCTAGTTTAACAATATTTTATTTTCGAGAAATCAGTGTAACGTCACATTCTTCCTATATTTGTCTTTCTCACACACACATTGCTCTGCGTACGCTACGAGAGAAAGATAACAATGGGCTACTTGCTTGGTACTGAAAATCCGATTTCTATCACTATATATGTAATGTTATGTTCAAAACATATATAAAAATATAAATTTTATTTTAAAAAAATTATTTGTTTTTTAGTAAATTAAGAAAGAAAATTTTCTGTGACGTCATTATATTTAACTGGAGAACCATGTTTAAAAATGTAAAGTATAAATGGCATGCGAGAAAGTTTTAATTTGAATTTGACATTAGTTCATTTTTCTCTCTCTCTCTGGTCTCTCAAATATATTAATTACTTCACAAATAAACACATAGGTAGTTACATGTAATTTAAAATATCGATACCAAAAAGATAAATTAAAATACTAACCTCCAAACTATTGTTGAAACGTCAAACAAGAGATCTACAATACCTGTACAAACCTTGTACAAACAAACGCAATGGCTTTACGACCATTCATTGGTGCGGCGTAATTCTACGTCATACATGGCGGAAATTCAAATAATCAAATTTCATTATTTTTTTTCTGGCTAATTAACAAAAATTTTATCAAAAGAAAAAATAGGTGTAGCAAGTTTTTACCTGCTCTTCAAAAATATTAAATAAGAAAAAGGTACGCAAGTAGCCCATTGTATGACGTCAATTTCCCCTTTTAGCAAATGTGAAATATCTCGTAAAGTAATTATTTAATAAATGTTTTCATTGTTTTAACTATAATTTATTGAGGAATGTTTTAAGTTAAATTGAATTTTTTCTTATTTTTTTGTTATGGTGGAATACCCCATTGTGCATAAATATTGAAGGAGAATATTTTGAAAACAATAAAGCCCTTTATAAAATTCTTTACATCGTTTGCAGAAACTTTTCCAACAGCCCTCTTATTATTCTTAAATACGGTCCTGTCTTTGTTGGTAAGAATGTAGTATGAAAGTAGCTCGTCGGAGAAAGTCCTCAAGTAGTAAAAAAGTGCCGGTGTGGTGCTATAGTGCTGACCTCACCAGTCATCGGCTCCATGAGGAACCACGACACGCCTATGTCTCAATAAACACTAAATATTGTTCACATAGACATAAGACAGAATCACTACAATACACAAGATAAACATAACAGCTCGATTCACAAAAAAGTTTAAGCCAATCCTCATTTCTGGATTAGTGAATTCTATTGTATTCCGGTATTTAAAATTTAATCGTCAAAATACATATTATCAAAAAATCTGTTGTGGCCAGCACAAGACCTTCCGTCAATTCGATGTATTTCTATACCAAAAGTTGATTCGAAAAGGTTCTATAAATCCAATAAAATTATAACATAAATATACACTAAGTAAAATGCACTAGACACTTCCTTCATTTCTTCTTCAGCTATCCCCTATTTTATTAGGGGTCGCTGTTTCCTCTTCTCTTCCACTCATTCCTGTCCAACGCATCACACAGTCCTTCCTTTCTCAAGTCTTTACAATACAGTCCTTCCATCTTCTCTTTGGCCTTTCTCTGCGTGTCACTTGCGAGGAACACTATGACATATCAATTTTAGATCCTATACGTTCCATATTTGGTTTTGCACTTCCAACTGACATCTGTCAATTAGATTTTTTTGAATATATCATCTGTTTCCATGATAAATAGCAAAGCTGACTAATTTTTCAAAATTAATTTCTTTATAACGCTTTAAATCTACATCTATTGATTATGAAGGAAAATGTATAATAAAACCATATAGAGAAGAGTATTTTCTTTAATATGTATAATAACAAAATGTCAAAAAATAATATTTAACTGCGATTTTTTAGGAAAAACTGTTAAAAACTTCAAATAAGGGTACTTCCGGTGGAGTAATTATAACCAAAATCTAATCAACTCTTCATATGGTTGTACAGAAGAGGAATACGAAAGAATTATAATTTTTAGAATTGTAGTATTGGAGTTATCGTCGGAGAAAAATTTGTCACACACACACACACACACACACACACACACACACACACACACACACACACATACATACATACATACATACATACATATATAAATACATACATACATACATACATACATACATACATACATACAGACATCATCTTAAAAATGATATATTCGTATTGTAGGGACCCTAAAACGTGCTTATTCATTAAAAACTCACCACCGAATTTTTTGACCAAAGACAATACCTTCCTTACCTAAGGTGACGGAAGGTAAAAAGGTAGATACTAGAAATAGATTAGTCTACATTTTAAGATATAAACTATCAAAAGTAGAGTAGAATTCGTGAATCCAAAAATGAGGATTAACTTAAAATCTTTCGAGAATCGAGCTGGAAGGCTTTTGGCGCGGAAACTAAATATGGCAAAATACGTTTTGAAGAGGGCCGTGAAGATGTAGAAGATAGCAAGAGAACCGGGCGGCCTAGCACATCAACCACTGATGAAAATGTGACAAAAATAGGGCTGTTACAAGTATTTTTATATGACTTCTAAGTGCTCTTTGATTTGAGGTATATTTGGGACACTTTCGTCTTTTTCGGTATTTTAAACCACTTCTTTCTATTTACCGCGGTTCTGTATCCTTTGAAGTATGGTACTCCCTCGTTAATTACCTTATGGATATCCCAACTAGTGATTTGGTCGAGACGAGACGAGACGAGAAATTCATTGTCTCGTCTCGTCTCGTTTCAAATTTATAAAATTATGTCTCGTCTCGAAATTTTTCTTGTCTCGTTTAATAGAGTCTCATCTCGGCCGAGATTTCTCGACGGAAATTTAATATGTATATTTTAGTCCCATAAACTAATTATTAATTTATACAATTTTGTATTAAAAATAATTTGAACAAAAAGATAACTATTTGTCGTTTTATCTGTCAAAATTTGATATAACCTAAAACTTGTGCAAATTTTATTATGTTATAGTTTTATTAATTTAATATTTATCTAGCATTTTCTAGTCTGTTATAAAACATTAAAAAGAAAATAACGCTAAAAATCTTATCTAAAGCCTGGATTACACGATGAAGTTTTTTTTACAAGTAACCTTACAAGTATTTTTACACGATCAAGTTTTGCGTGAATTTCCCATTTTGCTATTTTTCAGTTTACTATCAATCGCTTATAACACTACTTGTATACATCAAAAATATAAACACAAATGACATTTGACAGTTAAAATTTGTCGAGACTTTTAAGAAAAAGTAGCGCATGTGCGCATGTGCCAGTTTTTCTTTAAAAGTTTTTCTTAGAAGCCTATTCATTTGTCTCTCTTGCACTCATGTCATTGTGCGAGTTGAAAAGTAAAACTTTATCATGTAATGCACGCTTAACAAATTCTGACAGATAAAATGTCAAATACGTTATTATCTTTTTGTTCAAAAATGCCATAGCTAAATAGAGACAGATATCACTAAAAATATTTTAAATTTCACACGTTTGCATATATTACTCATGAGAAAAATAATAACCGAGAAATCTCGATACAGTTTTCGAGAACCGAGATCTCGGCAAATGTCTCGTCTCGTAAAATATTTTTTACATTTCTGTCTCGTCTCGCCGCGACGAGAAGTCTCGAGTACGAGACGAGACGAGAATCGAGAAATATCTCCAACTCTGTCTTTTGCTCTTCTTACCAATCTTTTCGCTCTATCTGGTGTAAAAATCCTTGGTCTTCCACTTTTTGGGATATTTGTTCACATTCGGCTAATGTACGATAAATTGTTCTGCGTGAGATATTATTTTCAAAACTCCGAATGATATCAGAAGTAGGGATCCGCCCAACCAAATTATAAATACATTTTCGATTACTTAATTATAAGACATTTTAAAGCAACTTATTGAAAAAATGAGCTTTTAAATTAAAGATAAGAATATAAACAATTTTTTGTCCAAAAACCAACCTGGTATTTGATCATGTTTGCTTTATTTGCAGCCATTGAAATTTGTGCCAAAACTTATGAGACATACGTTATTCAATTTGGAGGCAAAATTTCGGGTCACCCACATTTTTGTAAATTACATATTCTTCACATTCCCGTATAGTTCGGTAAATAGTCGTCTGTCCAATATTTTGATCACCAAAAACGTTAATAATTTCACGTTTCGGCTTCTGTTCAACTAACCTATAGATAGATTTGCGTATTTCAAGTTTGTATAACATATTTCAAAACTTTTTCTGGCAATTTTAACATGGTATATTATAAAACAACTATTATTTATTATGTCCAGTAACAACTAGATTAGACCTTAATTAGTAATAAAATTTTGAGCGTAATTTTTTTCCCTAAACTTTTGTTACATACGTATACCTGCACCTGTTTATCTGTATTTTAGAAACAGTAGAAACTACTGTATATTCTATCTAGATGTAGTTTTAAAAACCTAAACTTGAAATATTTCATTCGATAAAAGTAGAAAGTAACATCAAGATCATTCAAAAAATCTTAAGAAATTTAATAATAAATATCTTTGCTTTTCTTAAACTGAAAGTGATCTTTGCGTTACTTTCTTGCATCAAGTATGCCATGAAAGTGATAACGTTAACTTAGAATGCAATAAAATAGACACACCGATTATATAACAGTTTAAAATCTACTAGATAGATATGCAAATTATATTACATATGCAGATATTTTAATGTTTCAAGTTATATCAAAAATAGGTTTTTAAAAATATATTTTTGCAATGTATTTCATAAAGAATTATATAACATCTATTTCATGTCTTCTATTTATAAAACAACAATCAAAATCCTAATCAACTACCAAGTAAATTGTTTTTAACCTTTTGTTGAAAATCCAGTCCATTCCTTCGAAATTTCAGCTCTCAGGAATGAAAATGGGCAACAATGTTTTCCAAAGTCACTAATAGTGACAATAAACACAGTTAAAATATTGATAAAGTCATTAATTTCAATAAAAAATAATACAAAATGTTCAAAAGCACTTCAACAAATCGCCATATTTTCTCATCTGTCATTAAACAAACGCAACGCGGTGCGAAGCGTGGCATGCTTGGATAACAAACAAGATTTGACAAAAATTAGCGGAAATTTTAAATAGTATACAGGGTGTCTCTTAAATAGGGGGACATGGTTTAACCACAGATTCCTGAGGCTAAAATAAGACTGAAAATGAAAAAGGGTTCTAAGGTGTCCGTTAGGGTGTGGCACACCTAATTTCATATATTTTTTATATTTTCATTTTTTTTTATATATGTTAGACAATCATATTTTTATATGTATTATTTTATATTGACGACTGTGTTAAATATTATGTTTAACAATTTTAATTCTATGAATTTCCATATTATTTATTAATTTAATTATTTATTTTTTAAACTACATTACACACTACATGTATTGCTACTGGTTTACAAAGTTCATCTCCTGAAGAAGACCCATGTGGGGTCGAAACGGTCGAGACTGAATAAATTTTAGTGGCTGATATCCAGAAATTCCTTTATTTACATAAAATAAGACTATTTAACCAAACTTGCTTCTACCTGAAAGTGTACCATTTAGCCAGAATTCTGCTTCAAAGTTCTTCGAAAAAAAATTAATTTTGCTTATAATAATCGGACGCTTTATTCGATTTGGATGAAATTTGATATGACAGTTTATATGGTTATAAATCATCTTTTAAGGTGATACTTGTTATTATTAGTGAACCACTATTGTATGAAACTTAGGTCTCCCAACATTAATTAGACCCTAACTTTTTAATGGCAATGCCGAAAACGTGAAATTATTCAATAGTAAACTTTTCTCTCTCTGTGTAATTTGTGATATCTGTTACGGTTCACACAGAAAAAAATAAAATCTTAGTGTCTGCACTGCTAAATTTTTAAAATAAATTTAATCTAGCAGTCTATCCAAATGACAAACAAGTAATTTTTAATGACAGTAACAATTGTTTTACGGGTTGTCAAAAATTTTCTTCGCAATATTCTAAAATTAGTAACATCCGTTTGTTCGGCCTAATAGTATTTTACTACCATTATTATAAATAAAACGATTACATATCTCAGCTTACTGCTAAACAAGTTGTGAAGATTGACAACTCGTTACTGTCATTAAAAATTAATTGTATGACATTTGGATAGACTGCTAGATTAAATTTATTTTAAAAATTTAGCAGTGTAGTCACTCAGATTTTATTTTTTTCTATGTGAACCGTAACAGATATCACAAATTACATACAGAGACAAAAGTTTACTATTGAATGTATCTTTCTGAAGAAAATTAATTTCACGTTTTCGGCATTGCCATTAAAAAGTTACGGTCCAATTAATGTTGGGAGACCAAAGTTTCATACACTAGTGGTTCACTAATAATAACAAGTATCATCTTAAAAGATGACTTATAACTATATAAACTGTCATACCAAATTTCATCCAAATCGAATAAAGCGTCCGATTATTATAAGCAAAATTAATTTTTTTTCGAAGAACTTTGAAGCAGAATTCTGGCTAAATGGTATACTTTCCGGTAGAAACAAGTTTGGTTAAATCGTCTTATTTTAGCCTCAGGAATCTGTGGTTAAGCCATGTCCCCCTATTTAAGAGACATCCTGTATATTAGTTGTTTATATTTGTGTAGGAAATTTAGAATGTTAAATGATTATTAAATAAATGTATTATTGTTTATTTTTTCTTCTCCTATGCTTTAATATACTTATTAAGTATGTGTCATCTGTACTTGAACGACACTCATTGTGATTCAAATTTTCATTATGATACAGATTAATTTTACAACCAATTTATTGGTTTATAGTTTATTTTTTAATTTTTATGAATGGTCGTAGAAAAAATAGCTATCATTATAAACTCGTTGCATAATATGCTATTATAATAAATAATACAAAAGTTTCATCACCTATGAACGATGTTATGTTTATAAATTATGTATGACACAGTAAATCATGTAACGACATACTAAATGTAAACCATTTGTCACACTAATGTGTCACACTTTTATTTACAAGCTTACATAAATATTTATTTTGAATTAATAAATAATATAGGTACTTGATTTATATAGCATAAATCATTAAATTAACATTTATAATATGCTTAAAAAAAAATATCTGCATTTTTACTTCCTTGTACGAAGTAAAGGAAGTATTGTAATCGCGAAAAATTTCGATTTCCAGATTGCAACGGAAATATCCATTTTGACCATCCTTGAATCCATTTTGACTAATTTCGTCGTGACGTCTGTACGTACGTATCTCGCATAACTGAAAAACAGGGAGCCGTAGATTGTTAAAATTTTGTATTTAAGACTGTTATAACATCTAGTTGTGCACCTCCCTTTTTGGTCATTACATAACTTCCGGAAGTGGTACTTTACTTGAAGCCTATAATAGATTTTAATGAAAAACTATATTAAAATATAATCCAAAACTTTTCAAATTTGGTATATAATACTTTTATATCAATGGAAATGACATAATAGATTTTGATTGAAATAGTCCAACCGGAAGTGATACTTTACTTGAAGATGTTATCAGTTTTTCTTGAAAAAAAATTATGTTATTTTGAAATTATTAAAATATCTTTCAGAACTCATATTATTAATTGGAATAATACTACCTTTTTTTAGTTTAAGTTCTGTATTTATTATTTATTTAAACCCAACGTTTCGGCACCATAAACTGGTGCCTTCTTCAGGGGATACATTGACATAAATATGTGAAATAACAAAAACAAGTAACCAAGGTAACAAGAAATGTTCATAAATGTTACCTTTTTTATGTATACAATTTTCTACACAATATATGCATGTATATATACATATTTTTTTCTTTTTCAGGTGTTTCCTGCTAACGCTCCCCATTTGCTCCCCTTTCAACCTCTCCCTATACTCCTCTTCCATCCCCCCAGATTTTCGGGAAGCTGCCCTTTCAGCCCTTTTAGTCGAGCACCGTTCCCTAACTTCCCAAAACTCCAAGGACCAACTGGAGCTTCCCCCCAGATGCAGGAGGCATGTCATAGAGGAACCGGAACCCCAATGTCCCCCCGCGAAGTTCCGGAGGCCCGATGGGAAGTGCAATAATGTCATCCACCCACAATGGGGTCAAAGTGGGAAAGGGATGATAAGGATGGTTGAGCCGCAGTATGGTGATGGTGAGTTGAGGGTTGGTGATGATATATTGGGGATGATATACATATGTGTTACACTCCATACCCGATGAGCTGGTCTCACATTTTTTTAAAGTATTTTAAATGAAAGTTTATGCAATATTTTTCATAGCAATAACAATAATAATAATAATAATTTATTGTTATTTACGTTAATAATTGTAATACGGAGGGGGGGGGCAGTTGTTTACCCTTACCAACGATGACCACTTCATTGAAGATGAATACATACAGTAACACTATTTTTATACTACTTTTTACCTCTCGCTAAGAGAGGTATTGGAATCATGCTAAAAATCGCATATCCAGATTTTAGTGGGTAAGCACATTTTAAGGTCCCTAGAATCCAATTATAACATTTTTACGATGATGTCCGTATGTGTGTGTGTGGATGTTGGAGCCATTATTTCTCAAATACTATAAGACTTAAAAAATACTTAATTGCAGTTTCCTCAATCTGACATTCCTGGGAAGAGCTGATTAGATTTTGGTAATAATTGGACAACCGGAAGCAATAGTTTAAAAAGAAAAATCTTCTAAATATTATTTTTTGAAAATTTATAATATAAAATATTAAAGAATATAAAATTCTCTATCCAATACATTAAACTTTTTCATTATGTCTTCTATAGATTTAGAGATAGACTAAATTATATATATATATATAACATAGGTTTTTTTAGACACCAAAAGTTTTTATATTAATTTATTAAAAAAATAATTAGTGCATATTATAAAGAAAAAAATTACGATTTTTTTAATACCAAACACATTACATTTCTGTTACGTATAAAGCCAGATAATAAATTTAAAAATTTGTACAATTAAGAAAAAATAGCAATAGCCATGAAGCTGACAGTAACAAAACATTGTCATCTTTTAATAACATAAAATAAAGAAAACACTAGGATATTTATTTAAGAAACAATATTTATTGTAATAGGTATTTATAAATTAAAGATGATCTACATGTAATAAGAAATAAGTTATAAGAAACGAGAAAAACTGGAAACTACAAGGGAAAAATATTTTGTAATTTTTCTTCTTGGGACAAATTATCCATGATTTCTTGTTAATAAAACGAAAATAATAATAATTTAACAAATAATGTCCAAAAAAAGTTTATCAATGACAGTCTTTAGTCAAAAATAGTTTTGTTTTGTTTCTGTCAGTTTCAAGGCTAATAATATTTTTTCTTAATTGTTCAAATTTTTAAATTTATTTTCTGGCTTTATATGAAACAAAAATCTAATGTGTTTGGTATCAAAAAATTCGTAATTTTTTTCTTTATAATATATTCGTAATAATATGCACTAATTATTTTTTCAATAAATTAATATAGAAACTTTTGGCGTCTAAAAAACGGTTTTTCTATGTTATAGGCCTATGACCCGTTTTAAAATTTACACCCCAGACTTGCTTCTACCGGAAAGTGTACCATTTAGCCAGAATTCTGCTTCAAAGTTCTTCGAAAAAAAATTAATTTTGCTTATAATAAAAGAACGCTTTAAACGATTTGGATGAAATTTGGTATGACAGTTTATATGGTTATAAGTCATCTTTTAAGGTGATACTTGTTATTATTAGTGAACCACTAGTGTATGAAACTTAGGTGTCCCAACATTAATTAGACCGTAACTTTTTAATGACAATGCCGAAAACGTGAAATTATTTTTCTTCAGAAAGATACATTCAATAGTAAACTTTTCTCTCTCTGTGTAATTTATGATATCTGTTACGGTTCACACAGAAAAAAATAAAATCTGAGTGTCTGCACTGCTAAATTTTTAAAATAAATTTAATCTAGCGAGTTGTCAATCTTCACAACTTGTTTAGGAGTAAGCTGTGATATGTAATCGTCTTATTTATAATAATGGTAGTAAAATACTATTAGGCCGAACAAACGGATGTTACTAATTTTAGAATATTGCGAAGAAAATTTTTGACAACCCGTAAAACAATTGTTACTGTTATTCAAAATTACTTGTTTGACATTTGGATAGACTGCTAGATTAAATTTATTTTAAAAATTTAGCAGTGTAGACAATTAGATTTTATTTTTTTCTGGGTGAACCGTAACAGATATCACAAATTACACAGAGAGAGAAAAGTTTACTATTGAATGTATCTTTCTGAAGAAAAATAATTTCATGTTTTCGGTATTGCCATTAAAAAGTTACGGTCTAATTAATGTCGGGACACCTAAGTTTCATACACTAGTGGTTCACTAATAATAACAAGTATCACCTTAAACGATGACTTATAACCATATAAACTGTCATACCAAATTTCATCCAAATCGTATAAAGCGTCCGATTATTATAAGCAAAATTAATTTTTTTTCGAAGAACTTTGATGCCGATTTCTGGCTAAATGGTACACTTTCCGGTAGAAGCAAGTTTGGTTAAATCGTCTTATTTTAGCCTCAGGAATCTGTGGTTAAGCCATGTCCCCCTATTTAAGAGACACCCTGTATATGTATATATATATATGCTAGGAATAAATTAGACTATATTTTAAGAAATAAACTGTTAAAATTAGTGTAGAATTTGCTAATCCAATAATGAGGATTAGCTTAAGCTTCTTTGTGAATCGGGCTGTAAATGTCTAAGCCGCTGACATCCAGATTAAACAGAGAGAGATGTGAGAAAAATGATAATAATTTCTAAACATGTTTGAACAAATTTGAAATAGTGATATTGAAACTATAATTTAGAAGAGTTTATAATAAAGTTATTTGTTTGTTATATTGTTCCGCCCTCACCTTGTTACATAATTAAATAAACGTTTGGAGCCAGAAATAGTAATGAAAAACAACCCCCTACTCCCGTGACTTAAAATTACGTACAGTACGTCATTCATAACCAATAGCTGCAAAATTGATGACAAAGATATTAATATATTTTCAAAGGTTGAAATAATATATTTCTGTTACATTCTTAACGACAATACATTAATACAAAACGTATTACTAGGACATCTTCTTAAATCATAATGATTTAAGTTTAAACATATTCTTGCAAACGTAGTCATATATTATCTTGTATTGTGAAATAGTATATTCAATAAAATTTACAACAGTTTGTTTTACGAAGAAAAATATCTGTAATTTACATAAGATTTCTAATGATGTAATATTACCTACATATACATATAAAAATATATTTTATGTCACATAAGTTTCTATAACGTATGTAACAAAAGTTTTGAAAAAAGACCTCTTCACCAAAGAGAAGGATTTTTTTATTGAAACGTGACATAAGGGGTTGTTCCTATAAATTAAGCAACACTAATAGGGTACTATTCTCTTCAATACGACGCAGTTTTTAAATATCTTGACTCATTTGTCTCTAATAAATCTATTTCCCGGATCGTCAGAAATATTCTTGTCGATAATCAGGGTGTGTATGATTTAAATCAGTGATTTAAATCGCGATTAAAATCACATGAATTTTTTAATTAAAATCTCCGATTTTAATCACAAAATTGAGATAATTGAAATATGTTTCATTTAAAAAATAGTGTCGAAAATTATGCGAAAAATCCCTCTAAATGACTGTTTGGGTGGTCTTGATAAAGCGACAAGAATAAACTTGCAGTTTGTTTTCAAATAAAAATTGTATGGGTGCTATTACTCCTATAATACTCTATCCTTATTTCTCTGTTTATTTAGTCAGTCCTGTAGTTGTAGACATCCTCTTTTTACAAATAATAGTATATTATACGCCAAGGTTGAGAAGATAATCATTATTGACCCAGCACCAATATTGTAACCCGAGGGCGGAGCCCGAGGGATACAAAGCGCCTGGTCAATAATGATCTTCTCAACCGTAGTTTATATACTATATTTTTCACTACTAGCACATACCTAAATCATATTTTTTTTATTGATAATAACAATAACAATCATTTTGATATGAATAATTGCTTTACTTATTTGTTAATATTCACAAAAACAAAGAAGGCTGCATTTGTTTTTATCTGACGTTTCGCTCATTTCGCAGGTTTGATAACCTCACTTATGGGCCTTGTTTTGTATTTGATTTAATTATTTAATAAAAACACTTTGTGCTGTTACAGTCAGCAGCCTTATTAGTTTATTATTATTTTTAAATAAATCTATTGAAATGTATTTACCTACAAATACAAAAAAAAATAGTGATTTATTCATTCCTACATCTACACATTTTCACAGTGGCCAGGCAAGGCGGCAGCGTAGGTTAATTTGAAATTAAGCGGTAAATTTAAATTATATACTTAACACCTTTCTTGAGTTTAATGAGTTAAATAATATTTGGATTTGGAGGCTTGAGTAATAATAAATTATTATTAACCTAGGTTACCATGGTTACAAGCAAGCGGTAGTGAAAAACAATTTCTCATGTCAAATAAAGGTAAATAATAGTGGATTCCTAGGCTAGTAGTGAAAAAAACATATTAACCAATATTTTTTTTTGTACAAAAAATCCCATTTTCCACTCTTTGTTATAAATAAGGAATTAGTTTGACAATAATTTGTACTTGTTTTATACCGACAACTAACACCCAAACTAATGAAATTATATATATGTTCTTCAGTAAAACAACTTATTTAAATAACTAATTAAATGACCATTTAAAAATAAACAAAAGCATTTAAACTTTGGTACGCAGCTCAAAAATAAATGATTTAAATCAAGAAAAAACGGACTGAGAAACATTTAGGTGATTATACTTTCTCTCCCTCTCCTCTCTCTCTCTCTCTCTCTCTCTCTCTCTCTCTCTCTCTGTGTGTGTGTGTGTGTGTGTGTGTGTGTGTGTGTGTGTGTGTGTGTTCTATAAAATGTTGACTGCAAAATGCTTTGCAGAATCTGGAGATTCGCTTAAGCTAAGCCGCTGTTTATTTGGTTACATTATTTCTTTTTCGAAATTTTAAATCATTTCTGACCAAAATTCTGCTAACAATCATCTTAAAAATTCTAAATTGTAGAGTTAATTTGACATGACATCCAAACTTGAGCACTAAGAACGAGTCTGCTGATTCGATTTCGGGATAAAAGTTCGGGTGTCCACTTTTTGGTAAATTAATATATAATAAACATCTTTCAAGTATTTTTCTGGCAATTTTAACATGGTATATTATAAAACAACTGTTATTTATTTATTTATTATGTCCAGTGGTAACTAGATTAGATCTTAATTAGTAATAAAATTTAGAGCGTAAAATCTTTCTAAAAACTTTTGTTACGTTCGTTATTACAGTTATAGTTTTTGAATAGTCCAAACATGAACTAAGTTTACAATAGCGAAAAATATGTAACAAAAACAAAACATTTCTGTCACCTGTCAGCTATTGAACGACGTATAAGCTGTGATTATACCGGGTGTCTACTTTTTTTTCTGAACATAGG
This sequence comes from Ophonus ardosiacus, assembly GCA_943142095.1. NCBI lineage: Eukaryota > Metazoa > Arthropoda > Insecta > Coleoptera > Carabidae > Ophonus > Ophonus ardosiacus. The sequence continues at coordinate 34,500,032 of OW964835.1, forward strand.
AAATACAATGCTAATTTTTTTAATCCCCGATATCGCTTTACCTATTAACTTTAGAGCAAAAAGTGTGGAGTACTAATTTGTTTAGAATTAAAAATTGCATCGAATGAGCCTAAAAGAATTACCCAAATGAATTCATATCTTAAAAAAAATAGTAATTAAGTTTTACAATATTCAAGCAATTTTCAGTATGCCATGGAAAATAAAACAATACGATTGCAGAATGTTTTAGTTTGTGAATTTATGGTTATAAACTGTATCTGCTGTAAATTATTGCTGAAATAATTGTGAAATTTAGTCTTGATTATTATAAAAAATGGAAAAAATTGCAACCGAACAAAAAAATCAGTGTTTAAAATGGCATTTTACGGGAAACTCCGTAAGACAAATTAGAGATTTGTTTAATGCTTTGTATCCCGATTCTCGAATTCCATCTGTAGGAACTATTCACGCTATAATTAAAATTTTTAATGAAAGTGGAAGCATAATTAAACTTTGCAAAAAATGTAAGAACGAAGAAAATGTACCCAATGAAGAAATGGGATTTAATGAAAATAAACTTAATGTTCTTCAGATACAGTTTATAACCATAAATTCACAAACGGCAAACTAAAACATTCTGCAATCGTATTGTTTTATTTTCCATGGCATACTGAAAATTGCTTGAATATTGTAAAACTTAATTACTATTTTTTTTTAAGATATGAATTCATTTGGGTAATTCTTTTAGGCTCATTGGGTGTAATTTTTAATTCTAAACAAATTAGTATTCCACACTTTTTGCTCTAAAGTTAATAGGTAAAGAGATATCGGGGATTTAAAAAATTAACATTGTATTTCCTATGTTCAGAAAAAAAAGTAGACACCCGGTATATTATTATACTCCTTACTGTTTATTTATTAAAGAATTAAAAATTATCAAATTTTGACGTTTCAAGTTGTCTAGTATACTCTGGCTCATCGAAACCCAAAACATCGCCATAAACAGCTTAAACACCCGTATACTATATATACAGGTGTCTCAGGACGAGCTTACGCTATCTATATTTTAAATACTATTTAATATAATTTAAGAAAATTTGGTATCTAGGGGTTGTCCTACATGCCCGTTTCAACTAAAATATTTTCAAAGCAGTAGCACTTCCGGTTTGACCGGAAATTGACCTCAACTTTCATATTTTAAATGGAATACGCTATATTTTATTTTACCATTGAATGCAGCGGAAAATTTTACATATGAAGCAATAAAAACATTTTACTTATGATCAACTACTTCCGGCGTTATTCAACTTTTTTTGATTTTTTTGTCTGAAATCCGGCACATTTTCAAAAGTCTGTATATCGGGAACGAGATCGAATTTTTATAATCTGAAAAAAGCCTTTTATAAAGGAGACTTTAAGCTACATTATCATAGAAGAATCCTCGATTATTTATAAAAATGTGACGGGTACGTTACACCAAAATTTCAGTTGACAAACTTCAAAAATGACAATTTTTTTATATGGAACCCCCCCTTTTTTATTACATAAATGTGTTCTACGGCAAAAAATAAGGGTACTTTATGTAACATGTCCTATGTTGAAAGTTGATAGAATTTCAGTAAATTAGAAAAACATGTAATCTGGGTATAATTATTTTATTAATACGGATAAGTAAGCCATGGAAAAAACAAATAAATTCTAAATACAAAACTATGATTAATTTAATACATATTCAAACTGTCCTCCATTCATATGTAACCACATCGTTACTCTTTTCAATACTTCTTCTTGTGTAGCATTTTTTATCATCCGAGGAGACATGTTGTTAAATGCTGTTCGTACCCTATGTCGGCAATCTTCTTTAGTAGTTAAAGGTTTTTGATAGACGACGTTTTTAATGTAACCCCAAACAAAAAAATCAAGTGGAGTTAAATCGGGTGAACGAGGAGGCCACCTATCAAAAAATCAAAAAAGTTGAATAACGCCGGAAGTAGTTGATCATGAGTAAAATGTTTTTATTTTGTTTCATATGTAAAATTTTCCGCTGCATTCAATGGTAAAATAAAATATAGCCTATTCCATTTAAAATAAGAAAGTTGAGGTCAATTTCCGGTCAAACCGGAAGTGCTACTGCTTTGAAAATATTTTAGTTGAAACGGGCATGTAGGATAACCCTAGATACCAAATTTCGTTAAATTATATTAAATAGTATTTAAAATATAGAGAGCGTAAGCTCGTCCTGAGACACCCTGTATATATATACAGAGGAACAGTTTAATGCGGTGTACCGCAAATTGCCTTAGGTTTGTCACAATACTTGTAATGGGGGTCATTTAAAAAAAAAAAAAAATTGTCGATTTTTTTTATAAAATCATGAAATCCATCTCATTTAATAAATATAGTAATAGAAAATAATTTGAAATATGCGACTTTTCATTCATAAATTTGCTAATAAACTATTGCGCTTTTAAACACGGACTAAATTTGTGACGATAGTTTCATACACAAGGACAATTCTCTCTCACACATACATACACATTTACGCTTCACAACATGAAACAGTAATCTAACCTAAAATTGTGACAGCTGACAGCAAACTATACCAGAGAGAAGATTATTATTACTCTCTATTTCTTTATAAATACTAGTGCAGTATAAGGTATGTAATATATAATACAAATACCTAAAATAAATGAAAAAGCCGATATAATTGTATATTTTACTATAAATAAAGAACAAATACTTCCCTTTAAATAATTTGGCACTTCAAATCAGTTTATATTTAAAAAATCTGTTGTGGCCAGCACAAGACCTTCCGTCAATTCCATGTATTTTGTACAAATCCCATACCAAAAGGTCCTTGGAACAGATTCTATATAATATCATGTAAAAACACATATTATTTTTTACAAATTCCATACCAAAAGTTCATTTGAAAAGGTTCTATAAATCCAATAAAATTATAACATAAACTACACCAAGTAATGTCCTTCCATCTTCTCTTTGGCCTTTCTCTGTGTGTCACTTGCGAGCAACACTATGACATACCAATTTTAGATCCTATACTTTTTTCCATATTTGGTTTTGCACTTGCAACTGACATCTGTCAATTACATTTTTTTGAATAATTATGTCAGCTGTTTCCATGATAAATAGCAAGGCAGACTAATTTTTGAAAATTAATTTCTTTATAATGCTTTAAATTTACATCTATTGAATATGAAGGAAAATGTATAATCAAACTGTATAGAGAAGAGGATTTTCTTTAATATATATAATAACAAAATGTCAAAAAATAATATTTAACTGCGTTTTTTTAAGAAAAACTGTTAAAAACTTCAAATAAGGGTACTTCCGGTGGATCAATTATAACCAAAATCTAATCAACTCTTCATATGGATGTACAGAAGAGGAATACGAAAAAATTATAATTTTTAGAATTGTAGTATTGGAGTTATCGTCGGAGAAAAATTTGTCACACACGGACACACGCACACACGGACACACACACACACACACGGACACACACACACACGGGGACACACACACACACACACACACACACACACACACACACGGACACACACACACACACACATACAGACATCATCTTAAAAATGGTATATTCGTATTGTAGGGACCCTAAAACGTGCTTATCCATTAAAAACTCACCACCGAATTTTTTGACCAAAGACAATACCTTCCTTACCTAAAGGTGACGGAAGGTAAAAATTATAAACTTTAGTGATTTACTTCCCTTTGCTTCACACTTATCGGCACCAAGAAAGTTATATATCTAAAATACATTAAAGGGCCGATGTAAATATTTCTCTATAAATAAGAACAAATACTTTCCTTTAAACTATTCAAATTAGTTTACATTTAAAAATTTATGAACTTTATAGGTTTATTTTCATATGGCTTACGGCTTACACTATATAACTTCTGTCAATTACCTACTACGCCGGCCATATTGCAAATACGGTGCTGCCTCTATCGGTCATTTTCGTTGCCAATAGTTTTCATAAACGTATTGTAAATGTAAAGTAACAGATGTACTCTCAATTTCTTGTAATATGCCTGGAGAAAAGTTATTAATATTTAAAGAGAAATTCCTTCACGATGTATTTGATATAATAGAAGATGAAAGTATAAAATATATGCACAGTTACATTCATTTTATTAATAATTTATCATATATAAGTTCTGTAAATATTACTTTTATTTTTACTCTTGCAGTTATGGCACATATAATTTCTCTTTCCTTTTACGATAACAACTTATTTTACGTTTTATGTTTTCTACCGTGTTTGTGAAATATAATAAAATAAGCTCAAATACTAGAGCAAATTATATAACTGTATTTAGTGTCTTTTTTTATTGTAATAATCAATATTCACACGTTCATACATTCTCCAATATGTAACAAACTATTATTACAGACTTACGAGTTGTATAATTATTTTAGAATGCAAATAATGTAAAAAGTATTTCTAAGAAAGTGTTAATTCATCATTCACAATTTGTTTCTTGTACATTTAAGTTTTCTACAAATAACTGTTTTGTATTTTGCTATCTAAAAGCATCGAAATGTAACAGAATGTACTTATACAGTAAAAATATTTTGTATCATGTGATATAAATTGAAAAAGAAAGACGATATCTTGGAGAAAGTATTAATAAAAGTGTAAAATTTCTTAACTATGGGAAACGAATCGACGAGCTGTAGTTTTTGCAGATGTTTATATGGTTTAATTTTAATAAAATGTCAGCTTATATTTTATATTAATTTATTTAATTTCTAAAACTACAAGACTAGATTCATAAAAGTTTATTATAAGTACTTTTTAAATCAAAAACCAGCGTCACTTTCAAAATTATAGGATATAAAGGTGAATTGAAAAGTTTGCCTTTTAAGCACTAAATTAAAAATAGTATATTATACTATGGTCAATAATGATCTTCTCAACCGTGGTGTATATACTATTTTTTTCACTATTAGCACATAAATACTTTTTGAATTTTTGTTATTGATAATAACAATTACTTTGACATGAACAATTACGTTACTTGCTTGTTAATATTCACAAAAACAAAGTAGGCTGCATTTGTTTTTATATCTGACGTTTCGCTCATTTCACTGGCTTGTTAACCTCACTTTTGACCCTTGATTTGTTTTTTGATTTAATTATTTAATAAAAACACTTTGTGCTATTACAGTCAGCAGCGTATTTAGTTTATTATTATTTTTAAATAAATCTATTGAAACGTATGTAAAATTAAGCGGCAAATTTAAATTATATACTTTTTTTGAGTTTAATGAATTAAATAATATTTGGATTTAGAGGCTTGAGTTTGAAAAGTGACAGTTTATATTATAGACCTAGGTTAATAATAAATTATTATTGTAACTATTTTTCATAATTAAATATATACTTCATTTCACGTAAAAAAATAGCGTTGGGTTAGATAGGAATGTAAATTGTGCCCTTTGATTGCTCATAATGCTAACCTAGTTCACAAAAGCAAAAAAATATCACTTGTTATCTGTCAATTATGAAATAAAATCAGCAGAATTAAGTGATATTTAACCATGTTTTGTTGTAACTTTTAATATTCATTATAATTATTAATATTCATATAAATAAAATAAATAAATATATCATCACGGCATATTACCTATTTCTAGCTGTGCCAATCTGCTTTATCGCAGATATCGGTAATGATGATGATATATTTGTACCGTGCGGGCGTTTACCAGGCCTCACCTCACGGGCACTCATTGCAGGCGTGGAGAGTGCACCACACTTTTGTGCCATTTAAAATTCGAAATATTTGGTCGGGATCGAACCCGGTTCCCCAGGTTCACGACCAGACACTCAACACACGTGTTACATATTATACTTTTTCTACGACCTTGCAATAAAATATATTTTTTCTTCACATTGTCATTCTTTTAACGTAAAGCCTCTGTATTATCGACTTGTGTAACCAACGTTAGTGGTGTTTAACAGCTTTGTTTTATTAAAATACAATTCAGTTTGTAATATTTAAAATAATGAACGATGCGTGAAGTGCCACTGCACGCACAGTGTGCAAAAAATCAAACTTCACACATAAAAATTGATACGTGAAGTACTCACTTCACGTATGGGAGTAGAAAAAAATATATTTATTATTGACAAAGTTTGGTTTCAAGAATTTAAATTATTTAATGCATGTAAAAACGGTCTACTCTCACTCGCCATCTACTATTTTCTTACGTGAAATGAATTATAACTTCCATATTTGTCATATTATACGTATTTATCTAAAATAATTCCAAATCAATACAAACATTCGCGATGCTGTACGCTCGATTATATAATTCAAACTTAATTTTGAATTGAATTTAATTGTGACAGCTATAAAATTTAATTTAATTCTCTAGAGCTCGAGTAACGATTATAAAATAATTCAATTTTAAATCAATCTTTTTGAGTAGAGCTGCAATCTTTTCTTTTGCAATTTACTAGCCATTTTTTTCCTTTTCTATGGACTTGCAGGAAATATTTATAGTTTAGTATACCAAAATATTCCAGAAAATCAGAATGTAGCATACAGTTTGTTACGAGATTAGAGTAAAAATATATGTATGTATGTATTGCATAAATAATAAAACAAATTTTTAAAAATCTGTTGTGGCCAGCACAATACCTCTCGCCATTTCCGTTTTACGTTACATAAGTATTGTATTGCACTTCGCTATCGAATCGTCGTTTTCTAACAAAAACAATACAGAACTTTACCCAAATATTGTTTTTATTGTATTTAACATATCTTCTGCACACATACAATTCTAATTATATCTATTTTTCATTGTATGAGGAAGTTCCTAAATGTCAGAGATTTTTCCAATTCATTAACATTTTACCTACAATTTTAAAAATTTCATTAATAAAACAATAACAAAGATTAAATGTACTTTCCAGAAAAAACTTTCAGAATGACACTTAAACTGTTTATTTTTAACACTGGCATCTGTCATTTACAAACTATGTTATAAACATTTGAATTTATCAACTGGTTTCCTTAGTGCCTCAGCTTCTGCGATTAGATTATTCTATATATTACAGTGCCTTTATCTCTAAATCTATACAAGATATAATAAAAAATTTAAATGTATCGGATGTAGAAATTCATGTTCTTCAATAATAGTAATAACAAAAATCGCAAAAAAATTATATTTAGAAGATTTTTTTTAAAGAAACTATTACTTCCGGTTGTCCAATTGTTACCAAAATTTAATCAGCTCTTCCCAGGAATGTCAGATTGAGGAAACTGCAGTTAAATATTTTTTAAGTCTTATAGTATTTGAGAAACCGTGGCTCCAACATCCACACACCCAAACACACATACATACATACATACATACACACACATACACATACATACATACATACATACATACATACATACGGTCATCGTCGTAAATATGTTATAATCGGATTCTAGGGACCTTAAAACGTGCTTATCCACTAAAATCTGGATATGCGAATTTTAGCATGATTCCAATACCTCTCTTAGCGAGAGATAAAAATTCTTGTGTAATTAATAACCATTTCTTCAGCAAAATAAAATATAATTATTAAATTAGATGAATGATTTGAAGCATTATTGTCTGAAAGGAAAACTGTTTTCCCATGTTAAATACCTATATGTAACGGATTTCGAGCGCCACCCGGTATGTATTCCGAGTTATTTACCTTGTAAATAATGTTCACATTGGGCGTAACGTAATTCACACTCATGTGACTGGAGAAAGTGGATATGTGAAAAATAACATTGGCTTGAAGCGATTACAAGCACGACAAATATGCAAGAAAACTGCCAGGATTTATTTCATCACATGACGAAGCCTTATGTAGAATGCATAAATAAATAAATAAAGTGTGACAGACATATTGAAAAATATGCATTAATTCATTCATATATGCAGCAAAGAATGTGCAAATCAGTAATTTTATAATTTAAAGCTTATATTTTGTAATAAAAATATTTCCAAAATTTTAATGCATTAACGGTGCGATTCTGTAATTTTCTATAACATTATAGAACTGTAACTTTCAACAAAAGCGCATCATTTTTTAATGTCAAACGGTAATAAATGTATTAGTAAACAAAAATTGTTCCGATTTTGTTCACTTTTACATTTCTATAGCGTTACAGAAAATTACAGAATCGCACTATAAATTTATTAAGGGTTAGACACCTTGGTTTTTCTTTGACATTTAGAAACGCAATTCATAATTAGAATTTTTTTGTATCATGACGCGAACTATTAATTGAACACATGTACGAGTTCTGCGAATTTCATATTTCAAAAGGAAAGATATTTATGGCAGATCATTTTTTAGTAGAAAACGAACCAAAAGCTACTATATATCGCTAAAATAAACATTGAGAAGAAAGTATTTTTTCAAAACACAACCCAGGGTACTGGATGAGCAACGAGAATACTAGCTAAAAAATGTAACTGTACTTAGTCTCATCAAAAGCAAAAAATCTGATATGGCAAACACAAAACCTCCCGCTATTTAATTTTTATTAATTTAAATTTAAATTAGTGATTAGTGATATGAACTGTGTAACAAAAGAATTGTGTTTATCTTAGGCTTCGCGACTAATAAAAAAAAATATTTTTAAATTTATCTGTAAAATATGGGGTCCCGTGGCCGCGTGCCTGAGTGTCTGGTCGCGAACCTGGGGGAACTGGGTTCGATCCCGACGGACGCCAAATATTTCCAATTTTAAATGGCACAAAAGTGACCCCTGTGGTGCACTCTCCACACCAGCTATGAGTGCCCGTGAGGTGACGCCTGGTAAGCGCCCACACGGTAAAATATATCGTCAGAAATGGGTAATATGCCGTGATGATATATTTATTTATTTTTTATTTAGTTATCTGTAAAATATATAGAAAAAGTATTAATGTATTCCTGTAGAAAATTCAATAATCTTTAATTTTCATAAGACATAAAATGCGAAAAAAAGGCATTTAATGGTATTTTTTGAAGAAAAACCATTATGAGCTTCAGGTAAAGTGCCATTTCCGGTTATCCGATTTACACCAAAATCTAATGGATTCTTTTCATATTAGTATAGGGTATAAATACATGGTTTCAGAATTTTCTGAATTACAGTATTTGAGTTAGAGCGAAGACAAAATCCATACACATACACACACACATACACATACATACACACACACACACACATACACATACATACACACACACATACACACATACACACATACAGACATCATCGTGAAAATGTTAAAATTGGATTCTAGGGACCTTAAAACGTGGTCATTTACTAACATCTCAATATGTGATTTTTAGCACGATCCCTATACCTCCCTTACCGAGGGTAGCGGGAGGTAAAAATATTCTGGAAAATGTTATTTTACTTTTAAGTACTCGAAAAGATATTCTCTTATAGTTGGCAATTTCACTTTTTTTGCCCTTCAGTACTGCAAATTAACCACTATGCATATTTAACTGAGTGCATTATTTTAACTCTGTCAAATTTTATCTTTTTACCTCCCGCTACCCTTGGTAAGGGAGGTATAGGGATCGTGCTAAAAATCACATATCGAGATTTTAGTAAATGACCACGTTTTAAGGTCCGTAGAATCCAATTTTAACATTTTCACGATGATGTCTGTATGTGTGTATATATATATATATATATATATATATATATATATATATATATATATATATATATATATATGTGCGTGTGTGTGTGTGTGTGTATGTGTGTATGTGCACAGATTTTGTTGGCACTGGAACTCAAATACTATCACTCAGAAAATTCTGAAGCCTTGTATTTCTACCCTATTCTAATATGGAAAGAAACCATTAGATTTTGGTGTAAATCGCGTAACCGGAAATGACATTTTACTGAAGCTCATAATGGATTTTCTTCAAAAAATGCCATTAAATGCCATTTTTTGCATTTTATGTCATTATTAAAGTTAAAGATTATTGAATTTTCTATAGGAATACATTAATACTTTTTCTATATATTTTACAGATAAATTTAAAAATCAATTTTTTATAAAAATCCCGAAGCCTAAAATAAACACAATTCCTTTGTTACACAGTTCATATTTTAATAGAACGTAACTGACAGGTGAATGTCACTGTTAAAAAACTAATCACTTCAAATTAATAATATTGACATTAAAAGATATCATATTACCAACAATATTTATTTTGGACAGAGCTCGGATCATCACATTAAGTCAAATATGTACCAAGTGTTTTTTTTTTCTTCTTCGTTGAAAACGTCCTCAGGGCTGGTTTATGATGAATTTAATTAGAAATTTACAATTTATATTTTAAAATATAAAGAAACTCACTTAAAACACATATGATGGTATATGAACGATTTACAAATTTCAAATTCGACCAATCACAACAAAGAACTATTAAACATGGCGGTAAAGTATAACTTTGCTTCATCCGTCAGCTGTCTTTTCTGTTTGTGAGTTGTTGACATTTTGAAGCTGGATTCACAGGAACAAATTGATATTTTGTTTTTTGTTAATAAGCAGTATTCGCGAACATCGTAACTTGTACGACAAAGCAAATGAATTGTACAAAAATAAAAACTTTTGCGTAATTTCAATGCAACGAGGGATAGCAAAGAATTAAACACATGCACACTCACACAACTAAATATATTTGAAAAATTGTTCATGATCTTGTTATTTCACTTTAAGAAACAAACTATGATACTGCCCGTTGACAAATCAATATGTTCATTATTCATGGCTATAAAAATAAAATTGTAACCTGAAATCTGAACTGATAACTGGTGAAACGTCAAATGACAAGCAGTGACAAGTCACGTGATAGATACTGATTGGTCAGATCCAGAATTTCAAAATCGAACATAAAGAGAAAATTTTAAATTTCAAATCTAAATTTCAAAATGTAAATATATAATAGTTTATGGTTTGCCCTAAATGCATTTTTAATGTCGAAGTTTGTTATCAAAATACGTTGCTTAGCGTTTATTATACGAAAAAATCTATACCTAATAAAGTAAAGTGATTATTTCCTATTATATTTATCATCAAAACAAAATTTAAATTTTAACTATAGGTATACAGGGTGTTAAAAAATAAGTATAACAAACTATGAAGCCATATAGTACTGACCAAAATGAGAGAAAAAAAAAGCATAACCAACAAGGGTCCGATCTTCAACAGTTTCCGAGATATAAGGCAGTGAAAAATGAGTCTTTTCGGGGTTTACCACTGCCATCTCGAAAACTGTAAAAGTTAACTTTGATTAAAAGATACCTTTTTGTTTACCTTTCATAGGTCATCTTAAATGTGTTTTTGTTTAAAAAAAAAATCGAATAATAGGGTCCTCCACTATATTTTTTTATATTTTTTTACAAAACTTCATCTAAACTGAAAGTGATATGTAATTTTAGAAAGTCTTTATTGTTATTCGTTAAGCCGTAATAATTTTTTTAATATTCTGTGACGTAGATACAGAGATGATTTTGTTCTCAAACAGTGAATTTCGCTAATAATTGAAGTCACATAAATTTATTTTTTCAGCACTTATAAAATGTATAAATATGTTAAAATAACCCTTGTGGTCAATAATTGGAAATATGGGTGGATAATAAGTAATTTAATGTGAAAATTTTTTGGTTAAAAAATTATCCAATTGAATTCCTTTATTGCTGACCACGTGTGCGAAAGTAACCAATCAAAACAAACTTACACTGATAATTATCCTAAGACAATTATCACTTATGTCACTAAGTTGCTAAGTAACAAACACTTTTTGACATATAATTAAAGATTAATTGTTTTAATTTAAAAATGTCATTTTCATGCTGTCAATGAAAATGATGATTTAATCAACAAAATTATAGAAGAAAAGACATCAAAAAATACTGTATTAAATAAAAAACTAAATGTGGAGAATATTTATAAACTTTTGTACGTCTTATCTTCTTCTCTTTGGTCTCACTCAAAGAGGTCTCATTCTCATTGCACACTTCACACTGAACATATTCATAGCCACATTCACGTTCATAGCTACTAGTGACAACTACTGGGCTATGTTAGACACAAAAATATATATTTTAGGCAAATTTAATGTTAAAACTGCAAAAAAAATTCTCACCGAATACCCCTCGATCATTGATAAATACTTATAATTTTATCACACTACCACTACCTCAAGCACGTTGCTTTTAGGTAACACCACCTCCGCCTTCGGCGTCGGGCTGTTACCAAGCAACGCGCTTTCGGTAACTGTCATAAAATTATTTTGTAATTATCAATGTCCTCGGGATATTATAGCTGATAATTAATAAAAATCTACGTTTATATTATAGTCCAAGATTTGATTACCACTGGTAGCCTATGTCATTCAACATATCTTTTACTTTCATACCAACGCTTGGTAATATATCATGGCATGATAAATTTAAACTAGTATTATTTGGTTTATTTCTGTTGTTTTATTGTTGTTATTTTCTGCATCTATATACTTGCAAATGGATTCCGTATTTCAAAAAGGCGATAGCAGAAGATTTGAAAGTAGTAAGAATTTGGAATATAATAAATGTGTGACGTAGATACCGGGAGTTTATTTTATCAGTAAACATAGGGTATATCATTGCCATAGTTACGGTATGAATGTTTGACAGCAATGTATTGAAGCGTTTATTTTATGAGTAAACATAGGCGTTTAACATGGGAAGCAGTTTTTGGTAAATACAAAGGTCTGGCAATAAATCAAGCCATGCTATTGAACATGATAATAGTACATTACATCTTGTACATTGTTTAATATTAATTACTTTAATAATATTGCAAAAATTGCAATAAATTACAGAAATTGTCAAATAAATAATTGTTTCAATTTTTTATTATGCAATATGAAAATATTTACAAATGTCTCTGGTGGAGCAGTGGTTATAACATTGGCGTCTGAAATTTTTGGTTGGGGTTCAATTCCCCGTTGGGGTAAATATTTTATTTTTTTTCACATAAAAATTGTTGAACTTTTTAAAATCTCTGTTATATTTCGTATTACAGTCATTTAAAAATAATAATAACATTGTAATAAATAAAGAGAAAATAGTTGACAATAATTGATTACAATAATCAAGACATTGATGTAATACAATGCATTGTATTTTCTTTTGATAAATACAGTAAAAACATAATAAGTACTCAAATTTATTATATTTCAGTTATTTTTATTAATATCAAAAGAAAATACAATGCATTGTTATTGTAGCAATATTTTTATTATTGTAATCAATTATTCTCAATTATTTTCTCTTTATTTATTACAATGTAATTATTATTTTTCAATGATTGTAATATGGAAATTTATTTTTAAAAGTTCAACAATTTTTACGTAAAAAAAATAAAATAATTACCCCAACGGGGAATCGAACCCCAACCAAAAATTTTCAGACGCCACTGTTATAACCACTGCGCCACCACAGACATTTGTAAAGTTTTTCATATTGCATAATAAAAAAGTGAAACAATTATTTATTTGACAATTTCTGTAATTTACTGCAATATTATTAAAGCAGTTCATATTAAATAATATACAAAATGTAATGTACTATTATCATGTTCAATAACATGGTTTGATTATTTGGCGGACACGTTGTATTTACAAAATACAGCTTCCCATATTAAACGCCTATGTTTACTCATAAAATAAACGCTTCAATACATTGCTGTCAAACATTCATATCGTAACTATGGCAATGATATACCCTATGTTTACTGATAAAATAAACTCCCGGTATAGAGATGAGGAAATGGTAATAAAAACTCGATTATTTTAGAAACTAATAACTATTTTTAAACTTTGATAGTCCTTAATACAGTTTTAAGGTCTAGTTTTAATATAACTGGCCCTTGTTCTAATTTGTTACTACGGTGGAGGACCCTATTGTACTAAGACAAATGTAACGACCTTGGTCAATATTTAATTTTCAAATAACTTCGTAACTATTAGAAAGTGAAAAAAATGTTTCATATAAAATTTTATTGTTTTTTTATGGTCTATTTACTGACATAGACAAAATTTTGTTCACTCACTATCTTTATCCAGTTTTTCTTCAATTCTAATACAGAATGGCCCCTTTCTCAGAAACAGTTGAAGATCAGACCCCTGTTGATTAGACTTTTTTTACTCATTAAATATGAAAATAAGTTTTACTCTTAGGACGAACTATTATGACGAGGGTTCGTACATTGCTTTAAAAATTTAGTTAAAACGGTTTGTATTTAACTACTTGTTTAATTTTTATTATTTCAAGCATCAACCCGTACCCATTAACTCAGTAATTTTATACTTTAAAGCTTATATTTTGTAATAAAAATATTACTTTTAATAAAAATGTGACTGATGACGTGCACCTTCGAAGAGCAGTAACTTTGTAACCAAACGATTCATACATTTTTTTACTCAAAATGTTTCTTCCGATATATTGTTTGATTTTGTGCCACCTATTATGATTATGAATCACCCTATATAACATACATTAAAAAATAAATATACATATCATCACGGCATATTACCCATTACTGGGTGTGCCAATCTGCTTTATACACAGATATCAGTAATGATTACTTATTCGTACCGTGCGGGCGTTTACCATTCATTACTGGCGTCGAGAGTGCACCAAAGGGGTCACTTTTGTACCATTTAATATTCGAAATAATTTTGGCACACTGCCACGAGAGAGCATAATATAAAGATTTTTTTATTTTTTCTGTTTAGGCCGTACTCTTCCTCGCCAAAGTTATTCTACTATTCTTCCGTCACCAAGTGGTGTTTTCTCCACTTTAACTCGCTTGCCCGCCGTCCAACACGCCCATGTAACCACCCTCCTAGGAGCCTGGGGTGAACTACTTCTTCAAGACCTGGTGCAGCCTTTGAACCCGCCTTCCAACGACTGTTGTACACAGCCTCAAGCACCAGGAGGCGGTGAATGCTATGTGGAAGACGTCCACGGATGTAAAGAGTATGTTAGGTCCGTGCCAGTTGTTTCCGAAGAACAGGAATGCCAATTTAGTAAGTAAAATATATACAGTCTTGACATAAATAATGTCTCATGGTTTGTAGGCTGCTAAAAATTTGTAAAAATAATAATACATTTTTTATGAAATCGTTACTAAAGTGAACAAAAATAGTCATTAAAAGTTCAGAAATCGGCACTAAAGTAATCCATTATACGACAATTTCAAGCAAATGTAATGTTTCCAAACTTATAATAATTATTGTATACAGAATGTCTCTAAAATATGGGGACATGGCTTAACCACAGATGCCTGAGGCTAAAATAAGACGATTTAACTAAACTTGCTTCTACCGGAAAGTGTACCATTTAGCCAGGTATTCTGCTTCAAAGTTCTTTGAAAAAAAAAAATTAATTTTGCTTATAGTAACAGAATGCTTTATTCGATTTGGATGCAATTTGGTATGACAGTACATATAGTTATAAGTCGTCTTTTAAGATAATACTTGTTATTATTAGTGAACCACTAGTGTATGAAACTTAGGTGCCCCCACATTGAATAGACCGTAACTTTTTAATGGCCACGCTGATAACGTGAAATTATTATTATTATTATTTTTCAGAAATATACATTTGATAGTAAACTTTTCTCTCTGTAATTTGTGATATCTGTTACGGTTCACACAGAAAAAAATAAAACCTGAGTGACTGCACCGTGAATTTCTGAAAATAAATTTAATATATCAGTATATCCAAATGTCAAACAACTAATTTTTAATGACAGTAACAATTGTTTATGGGTTGTCAAAAATTTCCTTCCGCAATATTTTAAAATTAGTAACATCCGTTTGTTCGGCCTAATAGTATTTTACTACCATTATTATAAGACGATTACATATCGTAGCTTACTCGTAAACAAGTTGAGAAGATTGACAACTCGTTACTGTCATTAAAAATCAGATGTTTGGCATTTGGACAGACTGCTAGATAATAGTTATTTTTTATACAAGACGATAAAATTGTATTTTATCAACGAGCGGAAAGTTTAATTCACGAGCGATTTCGCGAGTGAATTATTTTTCGCGAGTCGATAATTTAATTTTATCGTCGTGTGTAAAATTCTATTTTTTTCTATAGCAGATTTTAAAGAGCAAAAAATAGAAAAACTTATTATAAATTAAATTATTTAAGAACAATTTAAAAATCTCGTAGCGTGGTAGTTATAGAATTTGTTTGAAAACAATTTCATTTTATTCAAGTTATATATAATATGAATCGCCAAAATGTATAATGTAAAAATAAAATAAAAAATAAATAAATATATCATCACGGCATATTACCCATTTCTGGGTGTGCCAGTATCTACAACACATGTAGACATCGGTAATGATGACGATATATTTTACCGTGTGGGCGCTTACCAGGCGTCACCTCACGGGCACTCACAGCTGGTGTGCAGAGTGCACCACAGGGGTCACTTTTGTGTCTTTATTTAAATAAAAATTAAAGTTCTTTATCTACCCTTGCCGTTAAAGTATTATTTTTATCTACCCTTGCGGTTAAAATGTCACTTAGTCAACTATTTCGAGTTGAACAAAGCACACTTTAAAATCTGCTATAGAAAAAAAATTATTTAAAAAATTTGGAGGTGCAGACACTCAGGCTTATTTTTTTCTGTGTGAACCGTAACAGATATCATAAATTACACAGAGAGAGAGAAATGTTTTCTATTGAATGTATCTTTCTGAAAAAAAAAAATTCACGTCATCGGCGTTTCTATTAAAAAGTTACGGTCTAATCAACGTTGGGACACCCAAGTTTCATACACTAGTGGTTCAATAATAATAACAAGTATCACCTTAAAAGACGACTTATAACCATATGAAGTGTCATACCAAATTTCATCCAAATCGAATAAAGCGTTCTGTTATTATAAGCAAAATTAATTTTTTTCAAAGAACTTTGAAGCAGAATACTGGCTAAATGGTACACTTTCCGGTAGAAGTAAGTTTAGTTAAATCGTCTTATTTTAGCCTCAGGAATCTGTGGTTAAGCCATGTCCTCCTATTTTAGAGACATTCTGTATACTCAAGGATGCCAAACAGTTTGGTAAAATTGTTTCTAGCAAAAAGCATTTTAATCACAAGTTTTCATGTTTCAATGTTATGTAAAAAGTCCTATAAAAATATCTAATTATTACGTAATTGCTCATCAGTGTTTATTTTTATATTTCTTAACATCCAGTAAAAACAAAAATAATATTTAAACATGATCCTGAGTTAAATTAAGTTACAGTAATCTATGAAAGTATGAAAGTAAGGTAGCTAGAAAGTTCTTTCTTCGACTATCTCAAACTCAAAACTAAGGTTGTTTTTCTAACAGCTTTTCAATTATATATTTCTATTTTTAGAATATCGTGATCAGATGAATTTGGCTTCATCTTATCTGGATGGTAGTGCCATCTATGGTTCAAGTGACGAATCTCTCGACGCTTTAAGGACTTTCGATGCGGGTCTCGTCAACATTTCAGCCTGCAGTGCCTGTATGTCAAATGCATTATATGCAGCTTTGCTAAGAGAACATAATAGAGTTGCTGTACAATTAGCAAAACTTAACAGACATTGGGGAGACAATATATTGTTTTTAGAAGCTAAGAGAGTTGTTTCTGCCGAAATACAACATATTACGTATAATGAATTTTTGACTACAGTGTTAGGAGAGGTAAGCAGAATTCTACACTTTAGTAATAACTAACTGGTTATGTGATCAGGGATAATATGTAGGTAGCATACATTTATACAAGAATTTTTCGGCAAAAACCCACTTGAAAAAACCTAGTTAGGTAAAAAATTTAGGCATGTTAAAGAATTGTCACAATGTTTGCATTTGGTTTTACCATCATTTATTTTAACAACATTTGCTCAGTCTAGTGACTGTTTTCTCCCAGAACCCTCTACTTTCGGCATGATGACTATATTATGTTTGAAACTCAACTACGAATTAAATATGTAGTATGTTCATCCAGAAACCAAAACACAAGCGGTACGGCGAGCTGGTTATTATTTACAAGTACGCTAGAACCCATGGAGGTATGAAACAAATATGGAGGTAGCTTATGCGAACTCAAGTGAAGCCAACTGTTCCCCACTACCAGTCGGGACCATCTGTCATTTTGTGTCGTGTACAGTACAAAGTTTTGTTGAGATTTAATTTTCTGGTGTGGTGTGTGAAGTAATATATTATGGACTATTTTTATTATTGTTACTTCTTTATTAAAAAGGTGTTTACAAAAAACTCTATAATAAGATAATAAGTATGTTATTAACGTGTACACAAAATGTGAAATTACATTACGCCAAGAAGACGAGAGGAAAATATATCATACAAAAATGCTATACTTCATATCTTTAACAGCCCGATTCACAAAAAAGTTTAAGCTAATCTTGATTTTTGGATTAGTGAATTCTATTCTATTCCGGTATTTAAAATTTAATTTTCATGATATTATCAATAAAGGTAGATACTACGAATATGTTAGACTATATTTTAAGATATAAACTGTCAAAATTAGAGTAGAATTCGCTAATCCAAAAATGAGGATTAGCTTAAACTTTTTTGTCAATCGGGCTGCAAATGTTTTAAAAAAAATATATAAATACAGACATTTTTTTACTTTGCATGAACATTGTTTTGAACATGGGCCCCTGGAAAATCATATAGTTCATTTAATTAAATCTATATGTCATAATTATTTTAAAGTTAGTTTGCATTTTTTAACAAAATCAAATATTGATATATCCCAAAATATTAGAATTTGAAATAACAAAATGACATTGTTTACAAGCTACTAAAAGACTGGTTTTTTATAATAAAAATTATCTAAATAAATTGTTTATTTTTTAATGTACTCTTACGCCTTTTCTATTTAATTTAGACGTAACATATTTTATGTAGCTTAATTTTTACAAATTGTAGTGAATAAGTAATTATTTACTACTGTAATTTAATGTCTAGTATATATTTGAAGTAACTTTTTACTATTTAATATTTCCAAATAGTTTTAAATTTATTTTCATAAGAAATATAATTACCAGTAAATCCCTTTTTTTAAAAAAAGTAATGATATTGTTTCAGTTACACGTTTTTCGCATTTCGTACTTCAAAAATACCGCGAGATCCCCACTCTAGCTCGGGACCAATGAGGTGCGGGTGGCCAAGTGACTTTGACAAGTGCTTGTGGGGCCCAACATGGTTGCCAAGAATACGGCTTGTGTACGTTGCCTGTGTTGCCAAATAAATTTGAGTGTAAAATTAATAAATAAAATTGTAAAGCTATTTATTATTAATGAATATCATGTTGTTTTACTTTTTAACACATAAACTTAATTTTTAAAATATACAAGACGTTCAACTTTCATCTGATGGTTTTCTTCAAATTTAGTGCGCCAAGAAATCTTTGTATCGTAGATGGCAGCACAAGTCGCATAATTTTTAAAAATTAAGTTTATGTGTTAAAAAGTAAAACAACATGATATTCATTAATAATAACTAGCTTTACAATTTTATTTATTAATTTTACACTCAAATTTATTTGGCAACTCAGGCAACGTACACAAGCCGTATTCTTGGCAACCATGTTGGGCCCCACAAGCACTTGTCAAAGTCACGTGACCTCCCGCACCTCATACATGTATGCGTCCGTCCCCACTAGGCTTCACTCCCCTCGCCCATAGTATCGCTTTAAGCTCCCTCCATATTTGTTTCATACCTCCATGCTAGAACCTAGAAGAGTGTACGCATGAAAATATCACGAATAAACTTGTACAGTTTAGTAAAAATCGTATTACATTATATTGTAATTAATTGAAATGTAATAAACTAGTGTTTCTTGTAAACCCAGTGAGCTGGGTATATCTCGAAAAAATCCGGGTTTTTGACAATCCTGTAAATGAGGCCATTTTTTCTTAATTTCATCACTCAAACGCTGCAATAAGTTTGCATAATACTCGCCGTTGATTGTTTTTTCTTTTTGAAGATAAGCAATGAAAATTATACCATGCGCATCCCAAAAAACTGACGGCATGACCTTGCCTGTAGATGGAACTGTCTTCACCACCCATGTTTCATCCATGGTTATGAATCGACGCAAAAACACTAGTCCTCACGACGCTTTTTCTGTTCCATTGTCAGTAATCGCGGCACCCATCTTGCGCACAGTTTTCTCATGTCCAAAGTCACAGTTGTTCAGATATATAAGTAATTTTTTATTGTAGGAAGCCGTACTGAAATCAGATTTAAATTTATTACCAAAAGGGCACTATACAGAATACTCTAGCACAAATAAAGCAGGCGTTTACAACGAAGTTGCTTTAACCGCGTTACCCGCATTTTTGTCCATGGTTCCTGCAAGTTTTGTAAGTATTTTATAATTTTGTTTATTACCCAAAAATATGCCAGTGTTGAATTACTGATGATGATACTAATGATGATACCATGTTTTAGATGAACAAAACTACTTCAAGTTCTACTTTTGCGTTTATGATAGATCAACTGATTTCAACTTCAGCATATATGCCAAGTTTACATATAGATGTGCCCTTAAGACATGGTTGGGATACTGGAGCTCTTTTGGTACACATGGGACGTGACCATGGTCTCCCATCATACCCATATTGGATCAAATATTGCTCACAACACCAAATAAACAAAGACGTAACTTTCGATGAATTGGAAAAATTCGGTATTGACAAAAGTGGCATCAAAATGTTGAAAGCATTGTATAGGTAAGTGCATTTTACAATAAATTTTTAAAGATGTCTGACCAAAATCATCTTTAAATAGACACTTACAAAATTGCAATTTGCACGAGCGCCTCTAACGGCGAAGCATAGAAATCAAGGTTGCTATGGTTACCCCGTACAAACAAAGACCTGTCATCAGCCGTAGACTTTACACTCTAGCCATCGTTTTAGTTGAATAATCGAATGATCTTCAATATTATCAAACAAAAAAGTTGCCCCAGACACATCTTCTGGTTTTAAACTCATTTTTATTAAACACAACGTACACATCACAATAAAGAATTAGGTTTAACACTGAATAACAGATGCGAATACAATGACAGATAGGAACAGGGAACGGGACGCAAGACAACGAGCCAACGAGGGGAGGTTTGTTTGTATGCATGACCTTCTATATCTCTCTTGCAGTGACGTCAATTTTGTAAGTGTCTATTGTACTCATACATTTAAGATTTTAGAGTGCGATAAGGGGTGATGTTTAAAACTTGATACTAATTTTGAATACCTATAAAAATTAAACATGTTAAATACAAAACGTTTAAACCAAATTTTTAAAGCTATCCGCGGTAACCACCGTCAATAGATGGCAGCATTGACATCTTCATAGTGGGGAAAACATTGTATTTTGTACATTGATGGAATAGGAGTAATCTCGCATTTTTGATTTAGTTCTCTTTATTGACGTGCAATAATTAATTAAAATAAGATGTTTATCTCTCTTGGAGATATCTACATATATTTAAATGGTGCAGTAAGGCCAATAGTGGAAGGAGAAGCAACATTTAAAGATAAAGTAGTTAGTAGAAAAGTTTGTAAGGTAACATTGAGAATTTCTAATATTTTAGCGGTCATATAATAATGTGTGGTTTTCAATTTGATAAAGAAAACAATGTGGAGATTCCCGGTCTTTGTTTACAAACATTTAATTTAAAAGGGATTCCACATAATATCCGCATTTGCCTTGAAAACAATGTACAACAGTGGAAGTACAAACACTTTTGCACTTATGTTTTATTTGAAAAGACACTTTTAATTTATTGGTTTGAAAATCATTATTTATTATATAACTACATCCATGTATGGTTCTAGGAAATACAAAAAATTTATTCTCAAACGATTGCCGTATCAGAAGTTCTGCCACCAAAAGCAGAACTTACGAAACATATAACGCCTTCCGGTGTAACTCCAATTAGATATTTTAAAGTATGTCTTTTTTATAATTAAAATATGATCTTATCTCAAACATTTTGATTTCTGAATATCAATTTCAGTGCACTCTAGCACTACTCTAACATTTCTGATTTTTTAAAAAATATTTCGAAATAGGTATTTAAAATGTGTTGTTCTCTTATCAGGCATGAAAATAATTGGTTTTAAAATTGTATAACGCATTTCTAGCATTTCCCAAAAATATAATATTCTAGCAGTTGAATATGGTAAATTAAAAATGACGTATTATTACCTTAATGTATTATTCGTCTTTAATTTAAAAAGAAATAATTTTTTTTTTTTAGTAGGACAGGCATTCTTTTTCAAAAGAGATCTTTTATTTGGGTTTTTTCCTGTAAATATTTTTTATATTATTAAAAAATGTATTGAAACTATTATACGATTTACCTTGATAATAATCCGAAGGCAGAAAATGAGCAGAACACACATTCATATACCGTGTCACTTGCTTTCCTATTTTGAACGCAATTATCCATTTTTTCGCATTTTTTGTCCTTTGGGAAGTATTGAATTGACATTTGTGCACTAACGTAATTGTTGCACTGCGGTACAGGAGCAATATTGCTTACATTTGATAGACATTTCTCTCATTTTTGTTTGGTTCCTATGCTAGTTCAATTCACATGCAGCAATGTTTTCCCCACGACTCGCATTTTGAATTTCGCCACCAGATGTCAGATACTTTGTTGGCTCTCATCAATAGTTGTATTGCTTTTTGAGAAATAAACAATTACTGAACAATTTCAGTTCGCCGAAAGAGTTCCAATTTTTTTTGGTATGTTTTCAACAATCTTTTTTACAAGGCATGATCCATTTTTATGATAATTTACTTAATGCAATTCTGAAGTTCGTTATCAATTTTTACTTGCCAACCTTTTATGTAAACCATTTCGTTAAGTATTGACCAAAAATTCCCAATGGGGTCATTTTACATTATCGGATTTATTTTTTTCTTGAAAGAATAGGTCAAATTAAATGATGTACGTTTTATACCTTAGAAGTCTTTAGAATCAGAGGTATGATTTTTTTTTAAAGTTGCCTTTAATTTCAAATATTTCAACGGCTGACGACACAAGTTTCACTGATACGACAATCGAGCTTTACCGGTTTAGTTTGAAACTATGATTGTTTTGTTTGGTATTTACTTAAATAAATGTTTAATTTACTTACCTTATACTGCATTAGTACTTTTAAAGAAATAGGATAATAATAATTTCTCTCTTGTATATTTTGCTGTCAGCTGTCACAATTTTACGTTAGGTTACTGTTTCGTGTTGTGGAGGGTGTGGTGGAGGATAAATGTGTATGTGAGTGTGAGAGAGAAATGTCTTTGTGCCTTTGTGATTTTTATTTTTAATGACCTCATTAGGTACCCAAAGTGGATTATCAATGTTCACAACAAAAATGACGTTTTCAGCGAAAAGGCACAGATTTGTCTTTTAATAAAAAAGATAAGCCTTTGCTTAATGCACTCATTTAAATATGCAGGCAAGGTTAATTTTCAGTATTGCAGGACAAAAAAAAAGTGGTTGGGAGATCACTAAAGGTGAAATTGTCAACTATATGAGAATGTCTTTTCGAATTTCTTCTTGGTTTTATTTGAACTTCATCACGAATCGTCTCAATGTAAAACCCTGCATTTGCATTTTCACCAGAGTTTGTAAAAGTAAAATAAATTTCATCATTCAAAATTAAACATTTTCTGGAAATTTCTCCGGCAATCGCAAACATCTTGAACATATTTTTCGCTTTTGATTCGCAATTTTCTCGAATATGCCAATCTTCTTTGTGTATCTAATGTTGCATTTATTCCTTAGTTTCTTGACAATATGAAACTGGGTGCAGTTAGTTTTTTTTAGCCAGTATTCTTGTTGAGATTCCAGATTTGTTATTAATTTGCTCATCCAATCGACGGTTGTTGGCTTTCATCATTTTTATGGTTTTTCTTCCAAACCCTTGAAAGCCTATGTGTGTGTTTTGAAAAAATACTTTCCTCTTAACGTTTTAGTACATTTTATTTTAAAAAATAATCTGCCTTTTTGAAATACGTAATTCACAGACTTTGTACAGGATGGAACAAATTCGAGTTCCTTATATGAAAAACTTTCTTATTTTGCACACAACAGAAAAATGATGTAGGCCAACTTTCTGAGACAACTTTATTAGGCATCACAGGAATTTTCTATCGTCTTTTATTTTTGAGGTACAGGATAAAACTTGTTTTTCGCTTATTTTGAAAATAATAAGGAACTCGAATTTGGTCCACCACATACGTTCAATTTACATTTTGCGATTCATATTGTGACAGTTCTGATACAAACAACTTAGAAAACTCAAATCATAAATGATAAAAAGTAACATTACTGTGTTTCTAAATGTTAAATAAAAACCAATGTTACTAACGCTTAATAGATTTAGTCTAAAAGTGTCAAATTTTAGGCATTACCCCTTACAATAAAAATCAAAATTATGTTTTAAAGTGTTTTGTATTAATTTAGGACCCCGATGGACATCGACCTTCTCCCTGGGGCTTTATTGGAGACTCCCCTACCTGGAAGTTTGGTGGGCCCTACTTTTAACTGTCTTCTAAAACACCAATTCAGTCTACTAAGAAAATCTGATAGATTCTGGTACGAAAATGACTTGCCACCTAGTTCTTTAACTCCAGAACAACTTCAAGAAATAAGAAAAGTCACCCTTGCTGGACTTTTGTGTGCCAATACAGATGGATTAGATAAAATACAACCTATGGCTTTCGTAGCAGAGGACCCATACTTGTAAGTATTTTGCGGTTTCCAAATTATTGCAACTCAACAACTAAGTTGCAAAGTTCTAATTTAGGATTTTATTTTCAGGAATGCTCGTATAACTTGCGACCAACACCCTCTACCCAATTTAGGGTTTTGGGTCGAAATGAACCACATGACTGATGTTTCTGAAGATATACTCATGGAAGCTTTGAACAAAGCCGAACAAGAAGTCTTGCAAAGAAGAAAGATGGAGTATGAATCTTGGTCTATGTGTATGTACAAAAATATTAATCGTTCTTATACACGGTTGAGAAAAAAGAAGGGACGTTTTTTAAAATAGAAACTTTTGCTTAAGAAAATATTTATTGACAGATTTGAGTTCGTAATGACATAGCATTTGACAAAACCAAGTGTGAAAAACAACATTTTGCATGTGTTATCCGTTATCAATAATATATTTCTGGAGGCATTCTACGAAGTTTGTAAATACTCTTTCCAACATCGCTTTGTCAATTTGGGCGACTTCTACGCGAATAGCAGAGGCAAGTTCTTTTATTCATTGACAAATTCATCGGTGAAATTCATTGCAATTTAATAATGACATCACCCATGAATATGTGATGGAACAGATAGATGGTGAAAATAGGAACTACTTGATGAAAAGGTGCTGGAAATTATACATATAGGTTAGAGTAAGATTGGTCGCTGTCACTAGAGAAGTTATGAAGGGCTTTTTATTGGGAAAATTACTAAATTGTTCCGATTCGGATTCATTTTCCAATGAAGAAAATTCTACTAATTCGAGTAGTGACAATTTAGAAACTCTATTAATAATTTAAATAAATTATGTGATAATGGCAATGAAATCATTTCTACAACATTCACAATTCACGACTTTTTTTCACTGACTACCAGCTAAAACGTCAATAAACTTGTGAACATAACCTGAAAACTATACCCCCACTATTAATCCATCAGAAATTATCAAATCCATCGACTCTCAAACCTGATGGATCCGATGGATTTCTGTTTAACTAATCGGTGAAAATAGGAACGCTGTTTCATTACTTTTAATGCGCTGAATAAAAAGACCTATTGGTGAATTTCTGCTTCACGTGCACGATCCATCGGTGAATAAAAGGACTCGCCTCTTTCAGTTCTTCCAATGTACGGGGTTCGTGTGACCACACAATAAAAAATCTCATGGACAAATCAGGGGACCGAGGAGACCAATGAATGTCATCAAACCTGGAAATGAGGCGAATAACGTCCACTGATGCTCTGACTGGGTGGGCTCTCGCCCCATCCTGCTGAAACCACACACGTCGGACAGGAACACAGTTTCTTCAAAAAAAATTTATGTATCATCTCGATAAAGCGCTTCGAGTTTACGGTAACAGCAGTCCCATTGTCGTCGTCGAAAAAATACGGGCCGATTATACTTGATTTTGTCAAATACTATGCGAACTCAAATCTGTCAATGATTTTTTTGTTAAGCAAAAAGTATCAATTTTGTGACATTTTAAAAAACGTCCTTTCTGCCCAGCCTGTATTCTGAACATTTTAATTGATGTATATATTTTTTTCAGTTGGTGGAGTTGATCCCAAGTCTCCCACGGGCACTGCAGCAAGTTTCAGTAAAGCCAATAAAGCTGCTTTAAAACTAGCAAACACATCGTTGTTATTCGAATTCGCTTCAAATGAAATTCTAAATCAATTAACGTAAATATAATAAATACATATTAGGCAGAGATAAATGGAAACCTTTAAAACTTTGTTACGTGGACCAAATTACTTGGGGCGAAGTCAGGGGAATAAGGAGGATGTGATAGACACTCAAATTTTGGATGGTTGCCATTGTTTTTGGTTCTGATAGCAAGCACATTTTTAAAGTTTTCAATTAACTCTGTCTTTTTTTTTTGTTCTTAATTGCTTCTTTATTCTCTAACCATAATATATTTATATTTCAGTAATCGTCGACGTAAGCGTCAACTTTTCGAAAATAGCGTCTTGTCCTCTGTTTTTCGTGACGAATTAACCGATGGTTTACAAAACGTAGATGTCAGTTCTTTAATCCCAGCTCATGCTTTAGACTTTGAGCCCACTTGTGACGAAGCGGGACCTTGTGACCATTCTAGTCTTTTCAGGACCTTTTCAGGGCATTGTAACAACTTAAGAAACCCGGGTTTGGGAAAAAGTTTGACTACGTTTGCTAGATTACTGCCTGCGGCGTACGAAGATAGTAAGAAAAAAATAGTAAGTACTTTGGGGAATTTTAATGTAACTATTTTTTTTTTTTTTGTAGGTATTTCTAAGCCTAGAGTGAGATCAGTAACTGGGGTGCCTTTGCCAAATCCAAGAGTGGTGTCCACAGTAATCCATCCAGATATCAGTAATTTACATACTAGATATACACTTATGGTCATGCAATTCGCTCAATTTTTGGATCACGATTTGACTATGACACCAATTCATAAAGGTAAGAAAATGTTCACACGTCACATTTGTTCACTGTGTTGTTTTGTGGTGATCTGCGATGTTCGCTCATCCAGATCTTCGCATTTCGTTTAGTAGTTCCTACGTATGTAGCTTTACAATTTTCAGTAGAACAATGAACTTTAAAAACTACAAATCACTTTCATCAGTTTATATGAAATTTCATAAAAAAAAACGGATGTGGTCAACACAATACCTCCCGCTATTTAATTTTTATTAATTTAAATACATACCTACATATTTACTTACTGCATACTATACCGTGAGTATTTTTTAACGTGAAACAGGGTTTGTCATATCCAAGGTTACATCTTGATATTTGATTGACAGCAATGTATTTGCCCGTTCCATTTAAAATGAAACATAGGGAACGAATCTGACAGAAGTATTTCGGGCACAAGGTGCACATAGTATTTTTTCTACATCTAAATTTAATTTTTAGAAAACAGGTATAATTATTTAAACAAAATTAATCTCTAATGACATCTTGTCAATATGACAGATAACCATAGAATTTTCCTATAAGTTATGATTTGACATTTGATTGACAGCAATGTATTTGTCTGCCTCATTTAAAATGACACATAGGGAATAAATTTGACAGAAGTATTATATTTAAATATTTTAAGAAATTTAGCCGAGTCAGAAAACCACTCGGGCACAAGGTGCACACTATATTTTTGCTACAACTAATTTTAATTTAGAATGCAAGTATAATTATTTAAACAAAATTAACCTCTATTGACGTCTTATCAAATGTCAAATTCGTTCCCTATGTTTCATTTTAAATGGAACGGGCAAATACATTGCTGTCAATCAAATGTCAAATCGTAACCATGGATATGACAAACCCAATGTTTCACGTTAAAAAATATTCATGGTATTAAGTTCATTTGCATATAACTATTCCTTTGTTAACTATTTTTTTTTTAAATGTCACCATTATCAATTTGAAATGATTAGTTTTTTATAATGATATTTATTTGTCAGTTACATAC
This sequence comes from Ophonus ardosiacus, assembly GCA_943142095.1. NCBI lineage: Eukaryota > Metazoa > Arthropoda > Insecta > Coleoptera > Carabidae > Ophonus > Ophonus ardosiacus. Next base: position 34,528,358 of record OW964835.1, read on the forward strand.
ATTTGAAATATGAACTGTGTAACAAAGGAATTGTGTTTATCTTTAAAACATAGGCTTCTGGATTTATAATAGTAAAGTGAAAGTTTGCAAGAGAAGTATGGCAAGAGTAAATACGAGCGATAGCGAGTACAGTAATATCACTTTTTTGACGCGGTGCATATACTATTTTTTTTCGTATTTTATATTAGTACTAAAATTAGAATTTTTTGCGGCTAATATATTGAATTAAAAACATCTAAAAAAAATCTGATGTGGCCAACACAAAACCTCCCGCTATTTAATTTTTATTAATTTAAATACATACCTATGGATTTACTAACGCTGCAAACTGTTCCATTGCAGAAAACTATTGCTTTATTTACTATTTCCTTTTTAAAATGTCACTGTTATTAATTTGAAGTGATTAGTTTTTTGACAGTGACATTTACTGTCAGTTACATTCATTTGAAATATGTAACAAAGGAATTGTGTTTATCTTAGGCTTCGCGACTAATAAAAAAAATATTTTTAAATTTATCTGTAAAATATATAGAAAAAGTATTGATGTATTCCTGTAGAAAATTCAATAATCTTTAATTTTCATAAGACATAAAATGCGAAAAAATGGCATTTAATGGTATTTTTTGAAGAAAACCCATTATGAGCTTCAGGTAAAGTGCCACTTCCGGTTATACGATTTACACCAAAATATAATGGCATCTTTTCATATTAGAATAGGGTAGAAATACAAGATTTCAGAATGTTCTGAATGATAGTATTTGAGTTAGAGCGAAAACAAAATCCCTACACATGCACTCACATACAGACATCATCGTGAAAATGTTAAAATTGGATTCTAGGGTCCTTAAAAGTGGTCATTTACTAAAATCTTGATATGTGATTTTTAGCACGATCCCTTACCAAGGGTAGCGGGAGGTAAAAACCTAGTAGCCTGATTCTCAATAACAAAGTAACTTGACAGTTATTGTTTTTTACTTCCTTGTACGAAGTAAAGGAAGTATTGTAATCGCGAAAAAATTCGGTTTCCAGATTTCAACGGAAATATCCATTTTGACCATCCCTGAATCCATTTTGACTAATTTCGTCGTGATGTCTGTACGTACGTACGTATCTCGCATAACTGTAAAACGGAAAGCCGTAGAAAGTTAAAATTTTGTATTTAGGACTGTTATAACATCTAGTTGTGCACCTCCTTTTTTGGTCATTGCATAACTTTCAGAAGTGGTACTTTACTTGAAGCCCATAATAGATTTTAATGGAAAACTACATTATAATATAAACCAAAACTTTTAAAATTTGGTATATAAGACTTTTATATCAATGGGAATAACATAATAGCTTTTAGTAAAAATAGTCTACCCGGAAGTGGTACTTTACTTGAAGCCTATAGTAGATTTTAATGAAAAACTATATTAAAATATAATCCAAAACTTTTCAAATTTGGTATATAATACTTTTATATCAATGGGAATAACATAATAGATTTTAGTTAAAATCGTATACCCGCAAGTGGTACTTTACTTGAAACCTATAATAGATTTTAATGGAAAACTATATTAAAATATAATCCAAAACTTTTCAAATTTGGTATATAATACTTTTATATCAATGGAAATAACATAATAGACTTTGGTTAAAATAGTCTAACCGGAAGTGATACTTTACTTGAAGCTATTATCAGTTTTTCTTGAAAAAAATGGTGTTATTTTGAATTTAACAATAAATGCTTCAAATAAAAGTTTTAGAGAATTGAATTTTGCGTCGAAAACTTCAAGTATGATTAAATTAGTTCTTTGTATAAGCGAGATATGTAAATTTAAACATTATGTACTTTTTGGTTTCTGTAATTAAGTTTGCTATGAATTAGGACAAGAAATAACAAAAAAATAAAGAATTTAATGTTAATGTCAAATACGTGCAATTTTATGATTGGGTCTGTTATTATACATATTTTAATTATTAACAAAATATGTATAGTGTAACAGGCGTACAAGGAAGTCATGTGGTGTCCACATCAGATATTTGTACCTTACAACCTCCAAACAAATTAATTTTTGGAAATCGATTTGCAAAACGATGGATTTAGATGATGAAAAGATTATGGAAAACGATTCAAAGATAAACAATGAAAAATAAAAATAAACAATTCCTTATGTCAAAATGTATGTTTGTTAATGACAAAACCGTTGCTATGCAGTAACGGTTGCTATGTTGTAAAGCAACCCATTACTGTACGATTTTTAGTATATTAAAATAGTACATTACTGTACAAAATACGAAAAAAAATATTGTTTTTTTAAATTTATCTGTAAAATATATAGAAAAAGTATTAATATATACCTGTCGAAAATTCTATAATCTTTATTTTCATAATGACATAAAATACGAAAAAAATGACATTTCATTGTATTTTTTGATGAAAAACCATTATGATCTTCAAGTAAAGTGCCATTTCCGGTTAACCGATTTACACCAAAATCTAATGGTTTCTTTCCATATACAAGGTTTCAGAATTTTCTAAATGATAGTATTTGAGTTAGAGCGTTGAACATACACACACATTACATCATCGTGAAAATGTTAAAATCGGATTTTAGGGACCTTAAAACGTGGTCATTTACCAAAATCACGACATTCAATTTTTAGCACAATCCCTATACCTCCCTTACCAAGGGTAGCGGCACAGACAAACATACATGTATGTTTGTCTG